>OX596259.1:2297668-2806413 GCA_951394255.1 Polyploca ridens | reverse complement strand
TATGCATGAGGTCCCTATAAAATTTTAAAAATAGGCCTAGGGGCGAACCACCATATCTTATAACAATATTATTATAACTGATGCATAGAAGTTCTTCGGAAGATTGTATTTTATGAATAAATCTTTCACTTTGCGGTATCGCGTTCGAGAGAGAACTTTATGATTTTCTAGGATCAGTGCCACGTAATGTTTTCCTACATAATACAGGATATATTATACATCGTATGGATAATTAAAAGAAATTGATAGAATTTTGAACCTTATGCCGATCATTCATCCAACTTTTTAATAAAAATTTTATGATGTGAAATTTTATCTCACTCGGCCATCTGTTCTGAAGATTAATTTATACCAATGATATTATAAGTAAAGAGGTAGATAGGTTACCTACACAAGATTTGTACTTCATAAACGGCACTCTGTCATACATGTCGTGTCGTTGACGCTCTGACGCGACTCATAGCTAAAGTGAGTTAACCTTATCTACCTCTTCTATATATATAAAATTCAAAGTCCTGACTGACTGACTGACTGATTGACTGATATATCAACGCACAGCCTAAACCACTGGTCCTAGAGACATGACATTTAGAGAGTATATTCTTTGTGAAGAGTAGGTATCCACTAAGAAAAGGTTTTTCGAAATTCCACCCCTAAGGGGGTAAAATAGGGGCTGAAAGTTTGTATGAAAGTCCGTCAATTTCGAAGTTAGGATCTTCAAATTTTGTGTTTAGGCAGAAGATTGAAAATTAATGTATACGTGTCTCAGCATTTTTTATAATTCCACCCTCGAAGCGGGATGAAGTTGTTTTGTTTTGTTTTATTGTTGTAGAAAATTATGTCATTTGATTCCTGTAGGCCACGCGGGCGATGCCGCGAGCAGAAGCTAGTTTACTTATAAAATACATTGACTTATACTATAAAAACCAGATAACTGATACTACATAATATCCCACCAAAAGTCAGGCGGTCCTATTCTGTAGGCCCGCCCGATGTAAAATCCCCCCTATCGTAAAGTCTGTCACCATGTTTGGCGAACCGATCCCTTGGGAGAGGCAAGCCAAATATCTAGGTGTCACCCTCGATGATCGATTGACCTTCGGGGTTCGCGCGCCTTTTTCGTGATGGGACGCCTTCACTACCTTATAAATAGCAGGTCTAAGCTTGCGTTAAATCACAAGATTAGACTCTATACTGCTTGCATTCGCCCCATTTTCACCTATGCATGCGCTGTGTTCGCACACGCATCGCCGAGGCGGATCCATAGCCTTCAAGTCATTCAAAATCGTTTCATTCGCAAGGCCACGGGTGCCCCGTGGTTCATGCGCAATGAAAACCTCCACCTCGACCTGGGCCTTCCCACGGTCCGTCAATTCATGAAACGCGCCTCACGCAAATTCTTTGACACCGCGGTCAATCATTCGAATCCATTAATAGTCAAGGCGGCTACTTACACGCCATCCCGTATATCCAACGTCCGCCGGCCGAGGCATGCCCTCATCGAGCCCGATGACCCTATCACCTTAGCTCAGCTCGCAGCTTCCGAAGCTCGTACAAATACAAATACAGATGCGAATCGCGGTGACCGTTCACCTCGTTACCGACCTCGTCGTCGAGGTCACGCGCCGCGACCCTCTCTCACTCAGTCTCGTCCCCCCCTTGTTGTTGCTCGACAAGCGGCCCGAGCCGCCAATAATAATCCGCTTCCCTCTAATTAGTCGTAACTCGTTCTAATAATGAAGTCCGTCCCCTCCCCTCGGTAACAGCCCTGAGCCGAGGCTCGGCCCCAACTGGGGCACCCTCAGGCCATGTTACCTAAATCTAAACCGGTTGAGAGCTTGCTCGCCGAACTTGTCCGCGTAAGGGTACTTAGGCTAGCTTTGGGCCAGTACCTTCATGTCCATTCAAAAAAAAAAAAAAAAAAACTACATAATATGCTTAGATATTACACAAAGACAAATAAACAGACACAAATTTAATGTGCATCAAAATAAGCGTACTGCCCGCCTGATGGTAAGCGGACCTTTTTAAATAAAGGTAGATACTTAAATTATATCACACAAAACTGAACTCTTTTATTCAGTCGGGTTAACATAAACTTTTTTCAAAGGCCGCAGCTGAAAAAGGTTTTTCACTGGCATTTGAATCGCTTATCCTATTGATTCGGCGATAAATTTGACCGTTTTACGGCCACTTTCCTTTTTGGTCGGGGTTTGGTTTGTAAATTCAACCTTTGAATAAATCTGAAGTACCTATACCAACCTGATTTTTACCTAGTAACCTAAATTGGATGGTTTTCAGGGGTTGAACGAAAATATTTTCTTTTTAAAGTGGCTATTTTCGGAAAGGACGTCTTTACATGATTGACTTATAATAAAATTGTTGTAACTTAAGGCATACATTCAATAATGTATACGCAAACACTGAAATAAGTATAAAACTGTAATGAAAATTATATTTTTACTAGCTTCCCGAGTCTCAATCCCCTTGTAATCCATTCTTAGCTCCCCTAAGATTCGCAAATAACATTTCCTTCCAAAATGCCGTAATGGAGTTGAAACCAAAAAAACTTTCGCCTTTTTAATAAAGAAGTACAATAACGTGAAATTTTTAATGTATTATATAATTTAAACCCTTTTAATAAATTTTATGTAACGTATTTTATAGCAATGTGACATATTTTTAAGGCAACAAACACAGATTATAGAAAAATGTGTTTTTCAATTTTTATTTGCTTTTTTGGCGTCACTCCCGTGTTTCGCGCTTTCCATCTGCCTTATTCTGTAAACTGTGACAACAACTATGAAAAAATAAGCTAATTCCAAGAAAATACTCAAACAGGGTTTGCACAACATGTTTTCTGTTTGTCAGCCGTCATTCACTGCTTACGTGTCTTGTTATCTAGTTACACTTTTTTCTACTTTTTTACTTTTATATTTAGCACTTTTCAACCTCTTTACCTCTCAGTGCCTCCGAATAAACCAAACAGCCAGGTACGAGTCCGACTCGCACACAAAGGGTTCCGTAAAGAGGTTCCTTTTTTAACCGACTTCAAAAAAAGGAGGAGGTTCTCAATTCTTATTTTTTTATTTTTATGTTTGTTACCTCATAGCTCCGTCATTTATTAACCGATTTGGAAAATTCTTTTTTCATTTGAAAGGGTACACTTCCCGTTTGGTCCCATTATCATCAGATCAGGATTTGATTACTTCTTAGTGTACTTTGAAGTCGGTTTAAGGTTTTTGTAAAACAGTCCAATTATTTATTATAATTATGTTGTCACAGCAGCAATAGAAATAAACATTCTGTGAAAATTTTAACTGTCTACATGAAATACTATTATGATATACTACGAATAATGATATGTAAGATAACACATCAATTTATCTAAAATATTACTAACTGTTAGCTACTATTATTTTCCGAGAATACATAAACAATTTGAACCAACATTACATAAACTTTGTATAATCACAAACAATGCTAACATGTATGTACACTTGTACTCACTTAAATCAAGTTAAAGTGTCAAAGTTTGCAGACCTTCAACTCGTAAGTAAACACACATTGTATGTTATGGAAGAAATTTAGTGTAAACGAATTTACGGTGAAATTAGATCAATGTTTCATTCAAATAAACAAGCATGGTCTTTCAAAGTAGGTTTGCAACATGCACTAAAAAGTATAAAACCTAATCTAACTATCATAATCATTATCCATTACATTTAATAAACTTCCAACAAGATTACGATTTATTATCTTTTCTCTAATTTGTACCTATTTTTGTTATTTATAAAAAACACAAACCTACATGACGTTTATTTTGTTTATGGAAGGAATATGAGGTGTTGCCAACTGAACAATTGTAACGGCAGCATCATAATGATGTTGCCAATATACGTAATATTGGCAACATCATTATGATCGTGTTTTTTACGTTTTATCATTATTATTTTTTATTGTACTCTGTAATTTTCTTTGCATGTTTAATTTTTTTTCTCATGTTTTTTATGCGTCGAATGGCGTGCACAAATAAAATATTTTTCATTTTTTTATCATACCCATACTTTTCAACCTCTAGCCATAATTTCAGGGGTCATTGTACTCGTCATTATGAACATCTTTTACTATAGGACCAACTCTGAAATACCGAAGAAAAAAGACTTATTCTGATACATTTTGATCGCACAGCGTTGAACATTTGTATGAAAAGAAAATTTGGCTAGAGGTTTAAAAGTTTTCGTCTCGTATGGTTTTCTTTAACCGACTTCAAAAATAGGAGGAGGTTCTCAATTCGGTTGTATTTTTTTTTATGTTGGTTACCTCATAACTCCGTCATTTATTAACCGATATATAAAATTCTTTTTTTTTATTTGAAAGGGTACACTTCCCGTTTGGTCCCATTGTCATCAGATCAGGATTTGATTACTTCTTAGTATACTTTGAAATTGGTTTAAGTTTTTTGTAAAATAGTTCAATTATTATCTTTACTTGTCTTTTTTCTAAATATATAGACCAAGTGAAGGAAAAAATAGACGTCGTGTCGAATAAAGAGGTGCAAAATATTGCTAACGATAGAGCGGAATGGAAAAAGATACATCGTCAAGAGCACAGCAGCAGTGGATATGTTTTTTAATTTGTTTCATGACGTTGTTTTGTTGTTTGACGAGGTGGAAGCCAAATACCCTGTCATAACGTCGGAAATAATTATAGGAAACTTTTTATGCCGGGAAAATGAAAGATTCCAAGCTAGTAATAAATATGTGTAAGCGAATACAATGACAGAAGGCAAATGTATGAAATATATTGAATATTTTTGTTAGGTATTCTCTAAAGAAACCTCAATAGAGGCCTAACACTTTTAGGAATATTGTTATAGAATTTAGCCCTAGCATGTGAGGGAGGAGAACATAGGTGGCTTACCTCGGGCTCCGCTGAAGGTAGGTAACTATCCCGCACGCAACAGACTGTTCCGATTCACACGCGGAAAAGCACTGTCTCGATTGTCAGGGACACCCCGGGGTAACACCAGCACTTTTTGATAATTTTCTTACCGAGACGCGCTAGTTGTTGGCGTTGGCGCAAAACGAGTTCAGTACATACACACTGTCATTTGTTTCTTGCTATTGATGTCACGCGCGTTCGGTGAGCCGTTGTGCGTTTAGCGTCCAGAGATGGCGCTGTTTGATGAGCCGAGGTAAAGAAGTAGGAAATGAGGAAGGAATATAGGAATTACATGCTCTAACAATTTTTATTCAGTATATTTACAAAGTAAGAATCACATAATAGCGATCATCAATTTACAAGTATTAACCCTTGTTGAAATATGTATAGAGTAGCTACTCATTTACAGGATTTTGAAGCCTTTTCATTCAATTTTTGTATTAATCAGATTAGAATTTCCTGTGGCTAGTTTCGAAAAGAGAATTTGAAACGGCATTGACAACTCGGCTTTTTATAAAGTAAACACTGTGAAATGGCATCTTTGAGTTTTTACCGAACAACTTACTAAATTACTAATAACTATATGGTATTTTAGATGAAGGCTACATATTTGAGCTATTTGGGATAGCGACGCCGTGTGTGACCCGGAGGTCATCGGATTCATCACCATGGGCAAAGATCTATGAATCGTCAAGATCATGTCTGTAGGCCAAACTCTGTGGGGTTACTAATAAGCATCGAAGGATTCCATTGCCTTCCTTCTAGCTTCATTAATAGATCAGCATCAACAACCTTAGGATTATATTTAAGAATCTATTGTATCAAAAAACAACGACAGACTGATTCTAAGGACAAAGACTTAAAATCTATAAAATATAATAATATTATGCTAATTATGTAGCGCTCGTGGTGTAGCATGATTAGCCGTTCTTAATCGATCGGCAAAGTTAAGCTACCACCGTCGTGATCGGTACCTGGATGGGTGACCGCCTAGTGGTATTTCAAATCGAGCGTTTCCGTGCTTCGGAAGGTACGTAATGCCGTTGGTCCCGGTTATCACTTAATTGTGATAGTAGTTAAGCTAGTTGGATGCCTCCTAGACGGCTTTAAAAATTCCAACAGTAGGTTGACCACTAGCTTACCTCCACCGATCCGCAGTGGGCACGCGTGGTGGAGTATCTGCCCATTCCCTTTCACCCTCATTTGTGAAAGGAGGCCTGTGCTCAGCAGTGGGACATTATAGGCTGATGATGATGATGATGATGAATGCTAATTAAGAAGTGAGTACAATATTTATTTAGTTGTTAAATTTGTAAAAGACTAAAGACCCAATTAGGGTGTTTAGTCTTTTAGGATCATTCTTCAATCGGAATGTGTACCAAAATTCCCCTGCTCTTTTTGCATCAGACGTTTCACTTTCAAACGTTATAACAATTACAATAACTACAACTTTGCATCTAATAAAAGCATGTAAATAAAAATAGATTATATTTACGTGTAATTACAGTCTATTTTGTACCAGCCGATATGGTACAACAAGAACGTAGAATCAAAATATGACGCAGTTGTTAATTCCATTGTGAATGTTTAATATTACTAACTCGCGTTCATGGTTTACTGTTTATTAAACCCCGTGAATATTTGATAAGGTGGTCCAAAGCGTTGATTAAAAGCGTTTGTCATTTGTTTGGAAAATCACGTAAATTGTAGTTGTTGAAAATGGTATAATGATTTTGTGTCATAAAAATTTCATAAGATGATGATTTTAAGAGAGATAGAGCATAGAGTTTATTCACTCAATAAATTAACACACACTGTTTTGAAGTCAGCGAAATATTTTCTATAAAACACATGATGCGATTTCGCTCACTTCAAAACAGTCTCAGATAAGAGTTATTTCATCCTTTTTGGGTTACCTTGAAGGCGGTTTATTTTTATGTTAAAAAGTTAATTTATTTTTGAATTTTTAGTTTCTTATGTATGAAATTGATATGGGACCATTTCGGTATAAACCTCTTTCGAACACAAAAAGAATTTTGCAAATTCGTCTATATATGACGGAGTTAAGCCCGAACATATATAAAAAAAAATACAAACATCTGAATTGATAACCTCCTCCTTTTTGAAGTCGGTTAAAAAGCAACTCAACTGGGGAAGTACCTCCACCTTACAGAATACCGCAGCCGAGTCACTTTGTTGTGTTCGTGCGTGTGAGGGTCGCCAGAGCTCTTCGGGATGGGGGGAAGGTTTGGTAACGCGTGAGTGATGCCTTGTATGTTTCAAGCATCCATATGGCTACGGTAACGCTTACCATCAGGCGGACCGTATGCTTGAATACCGACATTTGTAGTATAAAAAGTTTTTGATGACGAATCTTATAAAAGAAGATTTTGAAACTTAGGTTTAGTAGAGACATTTAGGTTTATTAAAAACCATAAATTTAATTTGTAGCTTTAGATCGTAGACAAATAATATGATTTTATGTTGTCCTCCTGCGGTGAGTAAGGTCACCGTACCTCTATGTAGCAGTAAGCGTTGTGTACCAAATAACACTGCTCTTTGTCCTTGCGAGAAGTGTCTCAAGATTTTACACAATTTATTTATCCAATTTTGTTTTAAGTTACACATTATACTGCGTCGCTTGTAGTTTGTACCACAACTTTAACGCCTTGAGAGCTCTAAGTATAGACTCTTTACTTAAAAATGCTAACAAAATATGACATTAAAAGTTAGTACTTAATACGATATGTATACGCCCTAACTTTTTAATGGAGATACCGATAAAAGTTTCAAAGTAATGTCTTTATTATTTATAAGTTTTTGATGGTTCGTTGAGATCTTTGAACATTGCGTAGTTTTACTTCATAAATTATTTACTAAAATAATAAATTCTGTCTTACATGTACCATGGCTGCTAAAAGCACAATTTAATTTAAATTTGATATTTACTTTTTCCATAAACTGAATGTTAAATTAAATTTTACTATACCTTAAAAACTAGGCTTGGCAGGCTCTCCATATTGAAAACAACTGAAACTCATATTGGTGCAATTTAGCCGTTTTTTTCTGGTGTACCTAATTCATAATTTTACGAGACGTAATACTTATTGGGACAAGAATGAAAGCCATATATTTTTTAAATCAAAACCTTAATTTAATCTATAGCAATTTACTAATGCTTATTATAGCTTCTCTATACGTATTAATAATAGCTCAATGGTATTAAGTTCTTAATAATTTTTATCGACTGCATAATAACAGGGTAGATTTTTGATTTGAGTCAGCATCATCATCATCATCATCATATCAGCCTATGGATGTCCACTGCTGAACATAGGCCTCCCCCATTGACTTCCACTTCGAACGGTTTTGGACCGCTTGCATCCAGCGATGCCCAGCGACTCTGACCAGGTCGTCGGTCCACCTGGTGGGAGGTCGTCCCGCTCGGCGCTTTCCAGTACGTGGTCGCCACTCGAGAACCTTTCTTCCCCAGCGGTTATCGGCTCTTCGAGCGGCGCGGCCTGCCCATTGCCACTTCAGCTTACTAACTCTACGAGCTATGTCCCTCGTTTTCGTTCTCCTACTAATGATTTGAGTACTTCAAGATAATTTCTTTCCTAAAACTGTGTTAGGTTTGTTACACTGAATATTTTATACAACAAATTCGGTAAACAAGCATACGGCCTGTCTGATGGTAAGCGGATTTTGTAGCTATATGGACGCTTGCAACACACGGAGCATCACTTACGCGTTACCGACACTTCCTCCCAAAAATAATAATATAATAGCCAAAATAATATAACCCCAAAATATCCATTTTAAATATAAATTAACTCGTACACACGGCTACAGATCAAGCTATACATTTCCAATATAAGCTGACCTCTCATTGTACGGAAATCCTATACAATGCGAGATCAGCTTATACTGGAAATGTATAGCTTGATGTGTTGCCGTGTGTACCACCGCCGCAATATTACGGTATAAACGACATGTATGCAAGCCTCGGTCGTTATGGGAATATTAACAATGTGTAATGCATTCTTGACGAGTCAGCAGCGACTGCAAGAATAATCTGGGTTACTTGTTTACTGCGGAGATTCTGCAATTAAGCAGATGTGTTTGTACATAATTAGTTGATGAATTAATGTCAGCAACATTGCATATAGTATGTAAACTGAGTGTTCTATTTCATACCATGTACATATACATTCTCATTACCTCCACCTTACGGAATACCGTAGCCAAATAACTTTATGTTGTGTTTCTGCGCGTGAGTAAGGTCACCAGAGCTCATTTGGGAAGGAAGAGTGGGTAACGTGTGAGTGATGTCCCGTGTATTGAAAGCGTCCATACGGCTACGGTAACCGCTTACCATCAGGCAGACCATACGCTTGTTTACAGACTTCATCGTATAATAATTGGACTATTTTACAAAAAACTTAAACTGACTTCAAAGTACACTAAGCAGTAATCAAATCCTGATCTGATGACAATGGGACCAAACGGGAAGTGTACTTTCAAATAAAAAATAATTTTCCAAATCGGTTAATAAATGACGGAGTTATGAAGAAACAAACAAACATAAAAAAAATACAACCGAATTGAGAACCCCTTCCATTTTTTTGAAGTCGGTTAAAAAAGAGGTCAATTGAAATGACATCTTTTCAAAACCTAATTCATTGCGCATTACACTTTTTAGTTAGAAAAAAATCACGATATTCTGAAAAAAATCAAAGCTTGATAATCAAAACATTTTTATAGCAACTTCAGAGTTGCTCTCATTAAATATCGGACAGAACTAATCAAAGTATTACTTTGTAAATGGATGGAGAAACTTCGTGAACGTGCTATTTCAGTATTAAAAATAATGTGGCCGAGACGTGCCGTCAAAGAATCTTAACTTAGTGACTTAATGGACAAAAATAAAACTAGATGCTTTTACCTTCAAACTTTATTTTTATGAACTTTGTTACCCACGAGCAAGACGTCAAATATTATAAGAAAACATTATTTTTAAACAAGTATACCCACAAAGATTCGTGCCCGAATTATTTTGTTGCCATTTGGTTCGCCATCCCTGACCTTTCAAGGCCAGAGTGAATAGGTTTCTTCTGGGTAAGCGTGCTCCATCTTAGGCGGTTAAAACACTGCCCCGCACCACGCAGCGTAGTGCTTACAAGTAACGTTAAAAGACGCATTCAGTCTCCGTTTGTATAGAAAAGACGCACAGTCCAACACACAGTATATGCATCTACGCGTTCATACAGATCACGCGCCTACATGCGTCTCGGCCCGCACCAACGCGCGTGGGTGCGCGGCGAGACGCAAGTTATGGCACACTGAGTCGCATAGTGCCATGCCTGATTTTGTATGGAATGAGTCAGAGCCGCCGTGAATCCACAGAACGCAACTACGCGCGTGAATGCGTAAAAATCCCGCACGATGATGTAGATCTGGGCAGGCTCGTGGCAGTGTGATAATCGCCTTAGGCTTCGTCATCGTTCTTTATGGGCCGGTCAGTGGCCAAACGCAAGCCATATATTATTTTTCAACATACTTGCTCGTAAAGTGACTTTTATTGCACCGTTTTTAGTATCATAATGCAGCTTATTACGCACTAGTGCTTTTTACTTTACATTACTGCACAGTTTTATGATAGGTATAATACCGATTATGATAAGTTTGTACCTCACTGCAAGTGATATGTGTGTAGACGAAGCATTCTTAATTTAAATGGGTAAAATAGTTTGACAGCGCATCGCTGTCAAAAAAAAACATGCGCGCCATATTTGTTAACGTTCTCATTGTGTGGTTGATAACTACCAAAAAATCTTCTTCAAAAAATACAAGTCTGTTTTCTCCCACGCGAGTGTGTTGAGAAACTTCCTATGACACGCGTGTGTATTTATTATAATGACCTATAAAAAATGTCCCTGTCTAGTATAGTATAATGAGATCGACATATAATAGTACATTATGATACATGTGTGCAAAGTTGGTTATTAACACGCGAGGCAGTATTCAGATAAGTGAGCCGAGATTGTAATAAATAAATGCACACGCGTGTCATACGAAGTTTTTAAACACACTTGCGAGGAAAAAACAGACTTGTATTGTGCAATAAATGTCTATTTACGAGCGAGTGTGTTGAAAAGGAACTTATAAAGCATTTGTACAGCCTCAATATCATTACGTGGAAAGCCAGATCCACGTAACCAGTTTCAGAAACTTTAAGTTATTATACTCGACGTTACTTCACTTCAGTACGTTCAGCAGTTTCCGAGTGTTTCATGTAGGAAACTATGTCTTTGTAACACATTCAATACGTAGCTTAGTTCTTAAGTAAGTCTTAATAGTTATGGAAGTTTCACTTTATAACTATTGATAAAGGAATATTATTACACCATCGATGTTTAATAAAAAAGGTAGCTTATTTGGAAAAACTACAAAAACCAGGGGAATAATAGTTTTGCCCGCGATCTTGAGATGAATAGTACTAATAATAATGGAAAAAAAGCCAAACATAGATTAAATAAATAAAATAAAAAAATGTAACCTTGCTGAGTTTCTTGCCGGATTCTTATCAGTTGAAGGCCGAGTTCCGAACCGGTGGTAACTTCAGTAAATGTGATCTTCATAAGTGCCCTTCTGGGGCCTAAATGGCTTTGACTTTTAACTTTGACTATCCAATTAAAAGACCAAACTACTGATCTGGGACCCAATTCTCACTTCCCTCGAACTAGCCTTCGAATCGAACTTACGGTTCGAGTCCTATTCGACTGCAAAATTGCGAGGGGCAGAGTCAATTCGAACGATCCCGACCAATCAAAGGACTAGTTGAGTGGTTTTCCTTCTAAAATGCCGGCCTCGAAATTGCCGGAATAACGTTAAGTGATTAACACACGATAAAAGTTCGAATTCGTACTTTTTTCGATCGAGCGATCAATTTCGATTGGCTGAGAATTGGCTCCCTGAGTAGTTGCAAACATACACACACAAACTTTCGCGTTTATAATATAAGCAAAATAGTTACTACTTCTTAAATCTTTTAAATGATAAAAAAATTGTTAATCACAAAACAACCTCTAATTTATCATAGATATAGAATATTAATAGAGCGACTGTACTAGAGTATCTGCCGTGAGCACGGGTATGTGCAACGCTACCTTGAAATAAACTGCGCGTTCATAGTTTGAATAGTTATTAATAGTTTGCTTGTTTAAAATTATAATAATAATACAGATATAGCTAGTTGCCCGATGGTGCCCGAGGTGATATTGCTAGGGCCAGTTGGCCGGTTGGTTAAAATTTCCACCTATCGCGTGAGTACGTTTCCGACACAGGACATGCATTTGTGTCCATGAACATATCTGTATGTCCTGAGTCTGGGTGTAATTATGTATATTAAGTATGTATTTACAAACAAAAAGTAGTATATGTAGTATATCAGTTGTCTGGTTTCCATAGTACAAGCTCTGCTTAGTTTAGGATCAGATGACCGTGTGTGAGGAATGTCCCAGGATATTATTATCTATGAATGTATCTATATGCAAGATGCTCACGCTTTACACAAGGTAATGTTATTAACGCTATCACTCCAGTAATATTCTCACTCTATGGTAATTATACTTCATCTCAGATAAAATGTAATATATTTATAGTAATCACTTTAACTAATTTATTATAAACTAGCTTTATAGCCCGCGACTTCGTCCGCGTAGATTATTTCTTTTTTCTAGATATGAATCATTGTAAAAATATAGAGCTTTGTTCATGGCTATTGTCCGCCACTACGTGTGATATTGACAAAAGTTCAAGTAGATTAAGAGCTCATATGCGAGGATTCCACATAAAACTGAAACAGTCCTGCCGCAAATCAACTCTAGCAAATTTCAGAGTTTTTCCATGTGACTACAAACCTTAATTAGGAACTGTTATCTTTTAAATTCAAACGGAAGGGATTTGGTATACGCGGTAAGAAGACTGTTTCTCCTCTGGCAGAACCAGTAAATATTTTGGCCTCAATAACATTGCGGCGGAGAGCTGTTACTTGTAGTCTAGTTCCACAGCACAATTTTGGAGGCCTTATCTCTCTTTCCCTCATGTCTGAGGATCGTGGTCAACATCGGGGTTGCTTCTAGAGCGAATAATCTGCCTTCACTGGTTTCTGTCTTCTGGTTTCTGTAAAACTTGGAGGACGATGAGTCTATTACTTGATCGGACCATCTTGTTGGTGAACCACCACGTAGTCGTTTTCCTTCCGTGTTCCCAACTATGATCAGATTTCCAAACTTTCATCGCCTTTGCGCACCATGTGGCCGAAATACGAAAAAATACGTTGGTGGCATATGGTGGACAATCGTGTTTTAATTTTGAGCTGCGATAGGATTGATGCATTGTTGCGTTTAGCGGTCCAAGGTATTTCCAACATCAGTCTCCAGCACCACATCTCGAATGCATCAATCCTTTTTCTTTCTCGGGCCAGTATAGTCCACGCTTCCACACCATACATGAAAATGAGGAATACCAATGCTCGTATTAACCGGATCTTTGTTTTAATACCGATTCCTCTCTTTTTCCTGATGTTGTTTAGGCGAGTCATTTCAATACGTCAATACCATAAGCCGAAATAATATTTTTTTAAATTTTCACTCCGAAAATAAAGAACTTCATATACTAAATTTAATCCCCCTTTTCACTCCTTAAGGGTTCAAATTCCAACAACACCGATATTCGTTGCGTTAGTTTATAACCATAAGCTTAAATAATAAATTTAGTGTACTTCCATACACAAATTCAACCCCCTTTTTACCCTTTCGGGATCGGAATTATCAAAAACGTTGAGGCACATATAAATTAATTTTCAATTGTCAACCTAAACACAAAATTTGAAGGTCCTAACTTCGAAACTGATGGACTTTCATATAAACTTGCATCCCCTATTTTACCCCCTTAAGGATGGAATATCCAAAAATCCTTAATGGTTGCCTACACCGTGTAATAATATATTAAGTGACGTTTACTTTGAAACTGAATGACTTACATACATCATCCATCCCATACCTTTTCACCCTGTCGGGGGTGGAATTGTCAAAAAAGCTGAAACATGTATAAATTAATTTTCAATCGTTAGCTGACGAACTTTCATACAAACTTTCATCCCCTATTTTACCACCCGAGGAGTGGAATTTCTAAAAATCCTTCCTTAGTGGATGCCTACACCGTATAATAATACATTTAGTGAAGTTTACTTTGAAATTGAAGGACTTGCATACACATCTTCATCTCCCTTTTCCTCCCTTCGGTGGTGGAATTATTACAAACGCTGAGATAACTATATATTAATTTTCAATCGTTAGCCTAAACACAAAATTTGAAGATCCTAACTTCAAAACTGACGGACTTGCATACAAACTTTCATCCCTTATTTTACCCTGTTAGGGGTGGAATTTCCAAAAATCCGTCCTTAGTGGATGCCTACACCGTATAATAATACATTTAGTGAAGTTTACTTTGAAATTGAAGGACTTGCATACCCAACTTCATCCCCCTTTTCCTCCCTTCGGTGGTGGAATTATCACAAACGCTGAGATAACTACACATTAATTTTCAATCGTCAGCCTAAACACAAAATTTGAAGATCCTAACTTCAAAACTGACGGACTTGCATACAAACTATCATCCCCTATTTTACCCTCTTAGGGGTGGAATTTCCAAAAATCCTTCCTTAGTGGATGCCTCCACTGTATAAGGTATCTTTGTGCAAAATTTCAAATCTCTAGGTCCAGCGGTTTGGGCTGTGGGCTGATATATCAACAATCAGTTTATCATTTTATATATTAAGGCGGCCCTCTGTGGCCGGCGCAACTTCGACGCAAGCATAGTCTAAAAGCTTGTTGTTTCATCCAACGTAATGTTTGACTGCGAAAAAAGAGAGACAGCATCATAGCCGTAAATTATCAGTCGGTAAATTCCGCTGATCACTCGCGCCCGCTTCGCTAGGTCGTCATTCATGATTTCGCATTCATAAAACTTGTTCCAGGAGTATACTTCTTGTGAAAAAATCTTACAAGTTTGTGAAAAAAAAGTTAGTTATTTAGAATCTCCAATACATTTGCAAGCCTGGTATCTTAACGTTTTCTTTACTTTTACAATTTATAGGTACATTAGATATGGCCAAAGTACAGGCAAAAACGCTGTTTTTCGGAGGCTTTGACTGAATTTGTTTCACACTTTTTTTAAATTACGCCTAGATACACGGCTAGATATAGTGCACAAGATACTAATTTGTTCAAAACATCTAACGAAAAATGTTTAACAACGCCATAATAAGTACAGAGGTTTTGTATGAAAAGTATGACGAATTGAGTCCTCTTAAGATGACTAAATGAAATAACATAATACAAACAAAGAAATAAACGTATTTTTGCATCGCAGCTAAAAGCATATTAGGATAACTAGGCCTAGAAATTCATTGATCTAAGAAGGTACAATATAAGAACTATTTCCTCGACCATATTTGATTGCGTTCCATATAAAAGCCTCCATGAAAGGCCTTTCTGAGGGCAAAATTATCAGAAGTGTTTCTCGGTTTATTGACTAACCTATCCGAGATCTGACCTACAAATGTTTGCTACGATTTTATTGAGATGGATGGTAGAATATGATATGATAGAATTTATTGGCATACACAAAATCTTGTATAAATATTAATAACGAGATTTAAGCGTATGTGATGTATCACTAGCTTACCCACGCGGTTTCACCCGCGTTCCCGGGATAAAAAGTAACCTATGTCCTTCACCATACTATAAGCTAACTTCGTGTCAAATTTCACCATGATCTGTTTAGTAGTTAAGGCGTGAAAGCATAACAAACTAACATTCGCATTTATAAAAGTACGATTAGTATGTGAAAGTATGTGACTAAATTACGTACAAACAACTGAACGGATCTGAATGAACTTTGGAAAATAGATAGATTATGTTCTGGATTAATACGTAGAGCTATAATTTTATCTTATGTACCTACCTACACAACGATTTTTAAGGTATGAATTTATGTATTTATTTATTTATTATAGATTAATTTTGAAACTCGGGAGTTATTGAATTTACGTTAAAGAGTTTTCCTACCTGAGTGAGTTACTTGAGTTTGTATTCATTGTTCAAATTCGTTACAATTATATCGCCAAAACGTAGTAAATCAGGTATTCAATTAATTAATTAAATAGTACATTGATTTAATACTTTGGCCCTAAACTAACTTTTTAGGGCCATCGCGTTGGTGCCATTTCGTCGCGCGGTTGTCCTGGTCCTTACGCCAGTAATATATAAGTCAATTATGAGATCACAACGCCACAGTGAAATATAAAAACTGAAATAACTAAAAAGGTCGGTTAAGATCGCTTTAAATAACTGATCAAAATAACGTATGTTAAAATGTAATTTTAAATGAGACTTGGGCCTCCTGCTATAGAATATATTATTAAGTAAAGTAACTGTAAATACAATCTTAAATTAAAGTAGAAAACGTATCAAGTAAGTGGACCGTCCAGCACTAAGTTACTCGTTTCCGTTCCAAGCTCTTAGCCTTAAGTACTCGCCTTAAGCCTTCTGTCAAGTCTGACAGACCAGCTGTGACGTTTATTACTAAAAACCTTTTTAGATTACATATTCGTGTGGGAACGATCTAAATTAGCACATATGTGTTTGATTGAAAGCTCTTTTTAGTTTGTTATCTATATCAGGTCAAGAACGTTCAAAGGCGGTTTAATACTGAATAATTAAAAGGGCCCTGTACTAAAGGAGGTTAGAAAAGTGTCTTGGTAGGACTTAAGTTGTATAAGTGAACTAAAACGCCTTTTCCTAAATTTTTACCATACTATTACTATGGATTGAATTTGATTGACTATGCTCGTGGTATAGCATAATATTGGCTAAGTTAAGCTACCACCGTCATGGTCGGTACCTGGATGGGTGACCGCCTAGTGGTATTTCAAATCGAGCGTTTCCGTGCTTCGGAAGGCACGTAAAGCTGTTGATCCCGGTTATACTTAATTGTGATAGTCGTTAAGCTAGTTGGATGCCTCCTAGGCGGCTTGAAAACTCCAACAGTAGGTTGACCACCAGCCTACCTCCACCGATCCGCAGTGGGCACGCGTGGTGAAGTTATACTGCTTTGCTTAGGTATATGTTTTCTTTTTTATTGTTAATTATTTGGAAAAAAAGCCAACATAGTCAGATTGTGAGTAAGGTCGCCAGGGCTCACAGGGGAGGGGGGAAAGGTCGGTAACGCGTGAGCGATGCTTCGTGTGTTGCAAGCGTCCATATGGCTACGGTAACCGCTTACCATCAGGCGGGCCGTATGCTTGTTTACCGAATTAGTTGTATAAAAAAAAAAAAAAAAAAAAAATGTCCTGAAAATATTTAAAAAATGTAACCTTGCAGAGTTTCTTGCGGGATTCTTCTCAGTTGAAGGCCGAGTTCCGAACCGGTGGTAACTTCAGTAAATGTGACCTTCATAAGTGCCCTTCTGGGGCATAATTTAATAAATGGCTTTGGCTTTGACTTTGACTTTGAAGTATCTGCCCGGCCTATTCCCTTTCACCATCATTTGTGAAAGGAGGCTTATCCTCAGTCAGACATTGTAGGCTGATGAGTGAAATAAAACGTCTAATTTTTTCCTTTGCCTACACGTTTTAATCTGCGGTCGATAACCTCATAAAAATATATGAACAAAAAGCAAATCACAGCGTTTGCGAAATAACGTGAATGATCCCTTTTAGAAGGGACCCATAAATCTGCGGGTGAATAATATGGCAGTGGTCAACAATAAAAACCCATTCAATTAGGTGGGTCCTACCGTTAATAAAATTTATTGAACGCTACAAAAGATTTCCTTTTTTCACGTTATTACAATTTTAGGCCTTGTTTACATACTTAGTTTGGCAAATAAAAATTGGAGTTAACCAACACTCGTTTATTCCTTTCATTCAATATTTATTTTCTTGTTCTAAAACTAAATAAGATTTATATTCAAAAGACCGGAGATAATTCAATAAAAAGGAATAAGTATTAATCCAGAATATTTTCTATCTGCGTGTCAAATTTCATCCAAATCAGTTCAGCTGCAAACATGCAAACATTCACATTTATAATATTACTGAAATGAGATTTACATTTTCATTCTTCTAGTACAATTGAAAACATCCATAACGTTTTTAAGTACTTTAATGATTCGAGCTTACTAACAGTGTTCGTTGGACATCGTTAATACCAAACGGTACTAAGTTTGGTTAGTTTTATGCCGCAATAAAGTATGGTATGCTCTTAAGTTTATTTTTATAGCCACTTCTAACTAAAATGTTCCATATTTTACGTTGTTAAGTAACGCAACTATTATAGTTTTGAACACTAAAACTAAAACAGTTATAAAATAGTAAATAAGTATTATGTTAGCCTATTAATCTGTTCAAATTCCGAAATTATTTACCAAAAATATTAAATAAATATCTTCATGTACCGAATTCCTAAAAAAAACTTTCTAACTGTGCGATGCATTTTTTGAAATTTTGTACTATATTAATTTACAGTAAACCAGTGGCAACCTCAGTCAATGTGACCTTCATAAGTGCCCTTCTGTGGCCTAAATTGACTATATGGCTTTGACTTCGAAGTCAAAGACTGACGTCGGATGTTAAAAAAGAACGTAAGATAAGGTTACAAATGTTATTGTTTTAGGAGATGATAGATAGCCAAATCTGATCACAGTGATATTACAAACACTTGAAATACTTATAGTAGCCATAATAATACTACCTACATGTTAGTTTATATTTTTTTATCATTAAACTAAGTGCTTAGATGGCGACATTGTATGTAATAATAATAATAATCATTTATTCACTCCCACATAAAACAGAGAACATTTTTTTAATTTTTAACTAGGCAGGTACATTTAACTGTGGGAGACAGGAGCTCAAACTAGGTTACCCTGTGCTATGAGGTCTAGGTCTCCTGGCTCCCCCTCTTGGTAGGATCTAGTTATACAGTTAGTTGAATATATATTTTGAAATGAGAGGAGAGGATCCGACTTCGTAAAGTATGACGTTTTATACATGGTCAAAGCTCTAACATTTCCAATAATTGTTTATATGAAGTCGGTTTACACCAAAGAATTCAAGAATTTAAATATGAAACTACAACTGTATCAATCTAATCTCTTCGAACGAAACACCTCACATAATTATGATAGAACTTCACTTACAGGTAAGTTCGTTTAATGATTAACAATAGCGTCGAAATTCAAACATCAAAAAATCACCGAATCATTCCCGCAAATGTATTCTCGGCTTTAGGCAATAACATAAATTGTTTACGCGCTCCCGAAATTATATTATTACTTTAGGGTTTTATATGCGTTGTTGCGGGGCAATAAAAAAGCCGTTCAGTACCAATCGATGTATGGAGCCTGGACACGCGTCGTTAACCCTTACAGGTGTGGGTTGACCTCTCTTTGAGGTACCACCCAACTAGTATAAAAGCTGCTTATACAGCCATTATAAAGCTTGGGGCCCAAATCTGCTATTACAATTATGTTCCAATGAACTATCAGTGGTGTCAAAATTGACACATTTTACAGTTTTAGTAGTCTACTAACACAATAGCGTCATAATGGCACCATAATAGCCTATGATTTTCCAATGAAACTACAATCGTGCTACAAAGATCTTTTAGTTGTCAGTTTTGACAGTTTTTGTACTAAAACTATTTTCATTAATTATGAGACCGTTATGAATTAGCAGACGGCTCAACTGGCTCATCGGCTCAATGATAATGGAATTGCAATAGTATCGTGTCATATTACATTTTAGTAAACTTGGCCCCCTGGTAGTTGCATAGGAGTCGTTTAAGTGCTGTACAATTGTCCTTAAGATGTACAGTAGCATATTCACAGCAGTCGATTGCGTGTATTAACTACTATAGATTACTAACGACGTGTAAAAATTTTCAGTGGATGGCAATTTGGTCCGTTTTTAGTAGGTTTTTTTGTTATTTAAATCCCCTCTTTTTCTTTTTTATTTATCTACTACTTTTTTCGAGATAATAAAGATTATATTCTTCTCCATGTCATAGGCATTCCAAATTTGATCGACATTGGATTATTGGTAAAATACTAACAACCTTGTTATTATTTTGTTGTTTATGATGTTTAATATATTAAACATCATAAACAATGACTTTTATTCTATGACTTAATAATTCTAAGACTTTCATACTAAAAAACAGTTAATTCAACGCTCTAAATGTTACAAACTCTACGCATAGGAAAAGACTGAGTGACAGTGAAGGAGAGGCGTAGGTATAATAAAATATAGAAAAGAAATGTAATAGATCGACCTATGCGTAGAACAGAGTTATTAATAACCTAAGTATGTATTTTTTTGTAATATTTGTTTATCCCCGACTGCAATACCTCACAGTATTCAAGCTATATTCACAATTATATAGAGTTTGCTCCATGATCACATCTCACTTTGTTCTAATAGGTCGAGTTGAGAGGAATAAAAGCGAGAACTGGTATGAAAGAGTAAAAGCTAAAACAGGCATCAGCAACGCTGGTGGTAGCAGAAATAAAAAAAAAAAAAAAAAAAAAAAAAAAAAAAATAGGTCGAGTTATAACAACGAAATCTTGAAACTTTGTTTTTGGTAAAATGTATTATGTTTAGTAAAAAACGAAACAAAAAATGTTACTTACGTTAGCAATACAGTCCTACAAAGTTTGTTAATATTTTACACATAACCCTGTATACAATTTATTCAAGAGGTAACCACCAAAAACACACAATTTCGCATCAACAATACCGAACTATACATCATACCTATCGATAGAACCTTACATTCGACTTTTAAGGCCCAAGTTATTATTATAGGCCATGTATAAATGTAATCGTTGTGCCCGGGATACGAGAATAATGCTAGTGTGCGTATATTTAGGGGCTTTTGATAAATAATATATGATATTGGGACCTACTCCGCCAGGTGCCTGCGACCTGGTGAAGTATTATTTTATTACTATCCCTCCCCGATTTTATACGTTATTTGAAGCTCCTTTATTAAAATTTATAAGTACAATAAGTAGGTCAAGCTGTGTGTTATGATGTTTATATGGATTTGTTTCATAAATGTTGTTTTTTTTTAAAGGATTTATAATAGTTTTTTCAAATTCAAATGATTAATTAGTACTAATCTCGCCGGCACAGTATTCTCTAGTAGATCTCGCGGGAATCAAAGGAAAAATTGAGGACTTATAGCTCTACTACTTACCTACGATGCGGAGACATTTGCATTGCACTTACCCCGATATTAACATGTAGTGTAATGTTGTGAAATTGTGTTACTGTGTGTAGGTGGCGTTTGGCATATTTGTCATGAATTTAAATAAAATTATATTAAAAGGCGCGGGATAATTTTATAGCGGGTCAGACTCAAGAACGAAGTGAAAAGGAGAGAAAAAAAAACAAAAGAAATCACCATAAAGAACAGTTTGAATTATAAATTTGTTCCAATTAAAAATAAAATTAAACAGCCAGTACTATCTATTAAAACTTGCTTGAATGGCGCGACTAAGTACGTTATTCTTATATTCAGTTTTTCAAGCAAAAAATATTAATAATACAAAGTCAGTTTCTGTTTGTTTGGTAACATATATCTTTTGGTAGATAACTCTTGATGCCTTCCAAGTTTCAATCGTTATGTAAATGGGTGTAACATTTAAAATTAATAAATGAAAATAAACTGTCATTAAAAGCTAAACATATTTGCAAACACATATATCTATTCAAGAGATCGAATTTATTTACTACGAAAGAGCTTCCACGTCATACAATAAACTGAAGAACAAATACGTGAATTCTTTCGACACACAATACGAAGTCAATAGCAGCCTTGTTTTTCAAACTGATCGATAGATCAAAGCAATCGTAAATCGGCTACGAAGCCTACGGCGCTACGGTGCTACGACGCTACGGCTCGTAGCTCAGCAAATGGAATACTGTGGTTGCCCATAAAGTCTAGGGATTTCAGGAGATTTGTCCTGCCTATAAGACTTTAGAATCCAATGTCTGCTTAGAATTACTGATTTGTAAAGCGTATTTAAGGTTAGATTTCTCTAATTTCAGTATTGAAACCAAAGCTTGCTCCTTATTCATGAGTTATTATTGCATGATTATATAAGCTTTAATTCTATTGTAGTTGTAAAATTGTATTTAATCAGACTGCCTTCATAATTAATTAAAAGCTTACCATCATGCTTGTTGTCTAGTTTTACAAAAGAAGGTTCAAGTCGAGTCTAGTAAAACCTATGTTTTAAAAATATCCGGTCACGTTCTAATGTCATATAACAAAAACGACTGTATCTTAAAACCTGGGTTTAACAACACTTGATTTAAACCTTTTGTAATAAGGGGGCTAGAGTTTAGCTAGAACAATTTAGAATCAAACTCAGACTATGTACAGAAACTGATATCATATTAAAATATTATTATTACTTTTTTTTATATTTACAATTCTAATATTATAATGCGAAATTTTGTTTGTTACGCCTTCACGCCTCAACTACCCAACGGATCATTATGAAATTTGGCATGCAGATAGCCTATGGTATGGAGAAGTTTATAGGCTATCTTTTTATCTAGGGAACGCGGGTGAAACCACGGGGGATAGCTAGTATAATAATAAATAATAATTAAAATACTATATCGGAAATGTAACTTAAAAAATTTAGGAAACCCTTTCAACACGCGCAGGGATGTGAAAATAAATGCGAAAAGTATTTTTTAGGGTTCCGTAGCCAAATGGCAAAAAACGGAACCCTTATGGATTCGTCATGTCTGTCCGTCCGTATGTCACAGCCACTTTTTTCAGAAACTATAAGAACTATACTGTTGAAACTTGGTAAGTAGATGTATTCTGTGAACCGCTTGTGAATCGATTTTCACACAAAAATAGAAAAAAAACAATAAATTTTGGGGGTTCCCCTTACTTAGAACTGAAACTCAAATTTTTTTTTTCATCAAACCCATATAGGTTTTTAATATCATTTTGTTTAATCTGAATAGTTTGCGCGAGAGACACTTCCAAAGTGGTAAAATGTGTGTCCCCCCTGTAACTTCTAAAATACGAGAATGATAAAACTAAAAAAATATATATTATACCTACATTACCATGCAAACTTCCACCGAAAATTGGTTTGAACGAGATCTAGTAAGTATTTTTTTTAATACATCATAAATCGTAAACCGCAATTTACCTTTCATTCAATCAACTCAAATATAAAAAAAAATCATAAGTGTTACTTGCTACTACGGAACCCTTCATGGGCGAGTTCGACTCGCACTTGGTCGCAATTTTTAATCTTTAAATGCCGATACAAATACTGTAAAAGTCTCCTAAGACTATATTCGCGTGGCTTTAACCATTAAGCTGCAATGCCTTTACTGACCCGTCTCACATTTCCACCCTGTATATCATCTAACTTATTGCCAAATCCTCGTAATTCCCTGTATAGATATACCCGTCAAGGTCGCTGAAAAAAAAACCTATTTCTGTAAAAAAGTACTCGAGAAAAAGCTGAATCTTTTTTCTTTGTAATACGATGATGTTTTTTAATAATGGATTCTATTAACGTCCTTTTAAATATGTTTTGGAGGCAAAATAGGTTATACAAGCCCCTAAATACAATACAAGGGTAGTTTGAATGTAATTTGACTTGCTCATTATTATAATGTAACTAGTTTCGGCCCCGGTTTTACCTGCCATTAAGTAATAAATATCCTTGGATATTCCTCACACACGGCTATCTGGTTCCAAACTAATCAGGGCTTGTACTATGGAAACCAGATAACTGATATACTACTAAAGTTTGTAAATACATATTCAATATTTATAATCACACCCAGACTGAGAACATTCAGACATATTCATGCACACAAATGCATGTCTTGTGTGGGAATCGAACCCACGACCTGCGGTGGTGTCTTACTAACCACTCTATCAACCAACTATCCAGTAGATACAAGAGTTAATCTCGTAAAATTGTAGTTAAATATAAACTATTTAAGTTAAAAAGTATGTGGTTCAACTACAAATAAAATAATATTTGAAATCAATAATTAACTTTATAAACTAATAGACCATGTTAAAAGAAAAAATAAGGAGACTTATAATTAACTCCCATTTACTAGAATTGAGCAAATGTCTAAAACTAGAGGTCGGGCAATAATGTAGTTAGTATAATGTTAACTTTTCTGAGAAAAGATGTTACTTCTAGTAATTTTGGTACTTCAACTTTGCTGTACATTTTTTTATTCTGTATCTTCTAAAAATAAAAACCTATTATTTTTTGTGAACGGCAATTATTGCAACACAGATGTGAAAGTAGAGATTGTAACTCAATCTACAATAAAAAGCAAACGGAATCAGGTGAAATCTAGCACAGAGTGTGTCTTGGGATAAAACTCGAAAAAACCGCGGTACAAAAGCTTAACATCCTGGAACTAGAACTAGAATCTCATACTATGGAAACCAGATAACCGTTAAAAATCTTTTTTTTTGTGTCAATAGGTTGACAAGCAGGTAGACGGGCCTCCTGATGGTAAGTGGTCACCGCCGCCTATGAACATTTGCAATACCAGGGGGATTGCCGATGTGTTGCCGACCTTGTAGAGCACTATTTACGCCTTTTTTGAAGAACCCCATATCGTAGCGCTGAGGGAAAACCGTAACGGGGAGTTCATTCCACATCCTAATGGTCCGCAGTAAGAACGTCCGACTAAAACGTTGTGTGGACGATCGAGGCGGCTCGATATAATTCAAATCCCACCAAAAACATTTTTATGTAAAATGTTGCCGCCAAGACATATGGCTCGTACTGTCAAAAAGTTATCAGATCCACGGAATAGATAAATAAGGTATCAGATCCCATGTAGAGCCAAGCTTATAACTCCACATGCACTTACTCTACAAGCCCTAACTTCACAAACTACACACCGTAGTCAAAATATGTGGCTTGGCCGTTTCACTACTACAAGAACTATTGAATAACAAAAAAATAATGAACAGTGAATACATTTTTCACCTTAATCTCATGTGACGGTAGCGAAACGGCCAAGCCACATATTTTGACTACGGTGTGTAGAGTTTGTGAAGTTAGGGCTTGTAGAATAAGTGCATGTGGAGTTATAAGCTTGGCTCTACATGGGATCTGATAACTTTTTGACAGTACGAGCCATATGTCTTGGCGGCAACATTTTACATAAAAATGTTTTTGGTGGGATTTCACTTCTTTTTGTAAGTTGGTTATGTTTTTTTTTTATTGAAATTTCCAAGTTTTATAATTTTTTTGTTGTTTGTGTACTAATACAAGCGTACATACCAAATTTCAGCTTTCTAGGACTTCAGGAAGTACCCTATGAGTTTTGATGATCATCAGTGAGTCAGTGACGAAATCGGGGTTTTTTAGATATCAATAAAATCTAAAGTATAAGAGCTTTGTTATTGAAACTTAACATGTTTAATAAGTTCACTATTGACATCATGTCTTGAGAATTTTGTTTATCTGGTATAATCCAAACCCAAGTTATGAGGGTTCAAAAAAACGACGAAGCGCTTCGAGAAAAGGTAGGTAGTGCCCTTTCGCTTCGCTTGACTGTCTTGGCGGGGGGCACTTCCGTGCCCCCAGATGCCCTTTCGCTTCGCTTGACTGTCTTGGCGGGAGGCACTTCCGTGCCCCCAGATTCAAAATTATTTATTCAAATAGACATTCGCAGGCACTTATGAAAAGTCTGACTCTAATACCGGTTCGGAAGCATTTGCTGAGAAGACCCGGTAATGAACTCAGTAATTACTCTTTTCAAAACAAGCTTAGATTAATTTCATAATATTTACATTCTAATCACACTGACAACAATTGCGTGCCCCGGCGCGGCGGCAAAACTATAAAGTAGACTGATTCGATATTTAATAAGTAAATAAATAGCAAACTTAAGCAGACCAGCCCCCACAAGCAGCACCTGTTCACAAGTATGACGCGTGTGGCAGCCATCGCCCTCCTCACCATATTGGAGGGAAGTGAGCGACCACTCACTACTTACTTTAATTCAATAAACTTGGAAGCAAATATTTGAGAGTATATACCTGATATAGTCGGGTAGATCTACATACAAAACAAACAGACAACATGTTTTTTCACAAAATTATTGAAGCTACGACTAACGGTAGAGAATCAAACTCCCACTCCAACCGACTCATAATTAAGTATCAACACTAATATTAATAATAATTCTTTATTTCGATAGAGTGACCTAAATATAACCTCCTCCCGGATTATCGCATAAGCCTCGTGAAATGAGCTCCTTTATAAGCACTTAATTAAATATAAGAGATAATCTAGATCGTCTATTCTATTCTAACTTATAAATCCGAAAGTGAGTTTGTTTGTTACGCTTTCACGCTTCAACTACTCAACGGATCACAACTTTAAACAACCTAAAGTTATTTGGCTGCGGTATTCTGTAAGGTGGAGGTACTTCCCCTGTCGAGCTGATCTTTGAGCGAATAAACGCTACGCCTCTACCTCTCTTACAGATTTAATAAATAAAATTATTACTACAATTACTATTATTACAAAAAAGCCGAACTTGAATGTTGTAAGGTATTGCAGTTGATACCCATATATTGTTATAATAACGAAATTTTTGTTTTTAATACCCTCCCCTCTTTTTTTATTCGTAGACGCCATATAAAAATAATATACCCTATGACACTCCCACAGTTAAGACAAATCTAACGACATCTCATATGTTTAAATTCATGATGTAGAGCGTGCCAAAGAAATAGACATACATACATACACTCGAGAAACATAGCCCTCCTTCCGGGTCAGTCGGGTAAAAATCCAACTCAATCCAAGTAGTAAATATGAAAAATAACACACACTGTTGAAAATCAAATGTATCGCTATGCAGGAACATATTCAAGATCATTTTTACACACAATTTCAAGACATGAGGCCTCGCGTCTTCGACATAAATTTCGCATTAGACATAAGCCGAAATACATGACATCTTAAAAAATCTTTACACTTTAGAAGTTCACCGTATTTCACCTAATGACTAATGCGCTATCAATGCTTACAGAATACCGCAGTCAAATAACTTTATTTCGTGTAAAGTTGTGTTCCTGCGCGTGAGTAAGATCGCCAGAGCTCATAGGGGAAGGGGGAAAGGGCGGTAACGCGTGAGCGATGCTTCTTGTGTTGCAAGCGTCCATATGGCTACGGTAACCGCTTACCATCAGGCGGGCCGTATGCTTGTTTACCGAACTAGTTGTATAAAAAAAAAAAACAATGTCGATAGCGCGGGAATCAGGGACCTGACCCTGATATATGATTGACAAAGGGATAATCCTCATGACTGCCAATCCAGTTAATACTTTTGCTCCTAGTTAACGAAAATAGAACATGTATGTAACTACTTACTTTAATCCTATCCTAATAATAATCCTTCGTATCCTAACTATTATAAATGCAAAAGTGAGTTTGTTTATTTGTTTGTTTGTTTGTTACGCCTTCACGCCTCAACTACTCTACGGATCATCATGAAATTTGGCATGCAGATAGCCTATGGTATGGAGGACATAGGCTACTTTTTATCCCGGGAACGTGGGTCATCAAACCGCGGGGGAAAGCTAGTATTAAATAAAAAAAATATTAGTTAGGATCACAAGCCATTATAAAGAACATTTGCCGCGTACTTTTATTCCTACATACATCTTTTTTCTGGACTTTTATGAGACATTCTGGCGTCTATTAGTACAAATAATTATTACAGCTATATTTATTCTAGACGTTAAATGAGGCGAGACAAATCACGTAATAAAAGGTTATTAACGAAGTTATTCCGAATGTCGACTATTATACAGCTAATAATAGTTAATAATAATTATCATAAATTATCGTTGTGTCTTAATGTTATATGAGCTTTCGCTCACATAGAGTTTATTAAATTTTATCTCTTCTTCCGCCGATTTTGATAAAATAAAATCCCCTCTAAAGAAATCCTAATTTACTTGTTAAAACCGCTTGAAAATCTTTTCAGTAGTTTTGGAGATTAGATTGGTCGAACCTGATAAAATATATTGAAATCTCCGTCTAAATTAGTATTTGGTTAATAATCAATGTATAGACACGCCAGTTTAAGTTTTATTATATGTATAGATATAAAATAAATGGATTTAAATAAATAGCAACAGCCATAGACCCCACGTAAGGGGCTTAATATCTACTATTTTAACATCACTATCGCATTACACAATAGGCTAAAAATATGAATGTAAGGAAAAAGGGATTTTTTACAGAAAAGAGTTCATAGTAAACCTCAAGATATTTTACTATGTCTAATACGACTGAAAAATCAAAATCACGAAAATTGTGCTCGTCTTTGTACAATTTTCATCCCACTACATCATTACAAGCTTTACATTAATTACATTTACTATTTTACAAGCTTTTAATGTATGTATGTAACTATGTTTGTTCGGGTGGAATCTTGCAAATCGAATTTCACCTACAACCAGTGGTCGGATATTGGAAGTCAATGCAAATAAAAAGTAGTCACCAAAAAAAGCTTGTATTATAAATTAAATTTTTAACAAAAAAATATTTAAGACGACTAAGTGGTTCTTATTCAAGTATTTTTTGAAAAAATACTGCGGTTCAGGGAAAAAAAGAAGAAAGCTTAATCCACCCGCATTGGTAAAAATAGCTGATTGGATCTTTTTACGGTCTCCGCTTTACTTATCATTGAGAAACGATGTCAAAAGGTGGATGCATAGTATAAAGACCGTATTTAAAAAAAGTTATTATGCGAACATACTGTCACATTAGAAAAAAAATTCAAAACTCCGCTTTTCTGAAATTGGCCCTGATTCTGTTGTTCACAACTAAACTAATTTTAATCTCACTATATCTCTTTCTAACAAAGAACATAAGAAAAGGATGTAAGAAATTTAGTCCTGTCAAATTAGTCCAATGCTTGTTTTCAATATAAATTTAGTCGCCATCTATCGCGGTTACGCCTAAATACACGCAAAATAAGACGGCAAAGATTAATTTGACAACTTAAAATATGTTCTATCCTTTTTCAATCATGTTCATAAGAAAGAGATGAGATACTAAAACTAGTTTAGTGCGATTTACAACAGAATCGGCACCATTATCATTTAAATATTCTCATAAAGCTCTAAAAGGGACACGAGATAACGAGTTACATAAGATAACGTGTAAACGCCATATAAATATTAAACAGGGGTTCATTTACATATAAAAATGTAAATAACTACCCTAGAAATTCTGGTTTTACTAAATGTACACATAGTATGATTTTATAAAAAAAATTGCTCCTGGTGCGCATTATGGTCGCCCGTACAAAATTAAATTAGCTTCAACGTACATTTTTTGCCGGTTTTAATTTTCACACGTTTA
Organism: Polyploca ridens; assembly: GCA_951394255.1. Taxonomy (NCBI): domain Eukaryota; kingdom Metazoa; phylum Arthropoda; class Insecta; order Lepidoptera; family Drepanidae; genus Polyploca; species Polyploca ridens. The sequence continues at coordinate 2,776,923 of OX596259.1, read as the reverse complement.
CAAATTACAATTTCAACTACATGTCGTACATGTAATTATTACCCAATGATGTATTAAAGCCACAAAAAACCTCATATGTAAGCTTAAGTTAAATAGGTGCTATAAAAACTGCACGCTCATCTCAAATTAATTAAAAACACTAACCTGTATACTGAAAAGGTCATCGTCTGTTGTTTCTGGAAATTGGACAGTGCCGGCCAATGGTCATAATAATTATATGATACACTACACGTCAATTTCACAAATTATACACTAAAACTACACTATTTGTACACCTAGAATACACACACACTAGTTTCAGAATAGTAAAAGTTCGGTAGCGGGTAGATCGTGCTAATCGCGTTCGTAGCGATGGCGTCGTAGCGATCGTAGCGGCTGCCGTAGCGCGACTGACTACCGCTACGACGCGCGGCAGACGGCGCAAGCCCAAACTTATACCTCGAGAATTCGAGATACGGCAAAAAGTTAATCTTGTAAATAGCATGAAAAAGTTTCACGAAACATTTCGCACGAATTGGAATATCAACGGTCGCGGTTAACATAAACTTTCACTTTACGATTGATATCGGTAGTAAATATTCTGGTTCCGCGTTGTTGATGATTTTTTGATGCGAATTTTTATGTTGATACTCGTTTGTTTTTGGACGATCGATGATCCTATACTAACATTCGAAGGCTATTGTTATACAGGGCGAAATTTTATTTCTAGCCAGTGAGTGCAACTTCTGAACGGTCTTAGAGAAAAACGCTGAAGGGAACCCCGAGCAAAATTTTGAAGAAAATAAAAATGCCGTTAAAAAAATGAAATTAAAAAAAAAAAAAAATTCAATATCTTAGAAAATACTAATTTTTTTAAATAAATTTTAATGGCATTTTAATTTTCTTCAAAATTCAGCTCGGGCTCCGTTCAGCGTTTTTCTCTAAGACCTGTAGTTCAGAAGTTGCACTCACTAGCTAGAAAAGAAAAAACACAAAAAAGATATTATAATTGACCGTTGGGAATTTATTTTTATTTACGAAAAATAGGAAAATATATTTTCACAGTCCTGTCACTGATTCTTGTGAGTCAGAATCGATAACGCAACTACAAGTTCCTACAATACCATTTTTTTAAGAAAATTCATTTTTTAACGGCATTTTTATTTTCTTCAAAATTCAGCTCGGGGCTCCTTTCAGCGTTTTTCTCTAAGACCGGTTGACCACTAGCCTACCTCCAATATCTGCACATTCCCTTTCACCATCATTTGTGAAAGGAGGCCTATGCTCAGCAGTGGGACATTATAGGCTGATAATGATGAAGAAGATGATTCAGTTTATCGTAAAGCTACCACCCTCAAATTTAAAATCTGTCGCTATGTTCTTACCGGTGTGGTTCAGCTACTGCAATTGAGAGCTGGTTTCCTTATCGTCTTGTGTTTACCACCTTCGGCCATATCATCGCTTACCATCGTGAGATTGTGGACACAATTCTCTATTCTAGGTCTATTCAAAGTTAAAAAAAAATATTATAATAATGATCACATTATATTATTATTTGTATCAACAAATAATACAATAAACACCAAATCGTTATAGCCATAGAGATAGCATATTAATAGAGCGACTATACTTAAGTTTGTGCTGTGAGTAAGAGTATGTGCAATGCTGCCTTGAAACTAACTACGCGTTCATAGTTTGAACCACTAAATACATAATTATAATGAATGCCAATTACTCTTTTTTTACAAATGACAAAAACTTATTCAGAGAGCTTGACTGGAGAGGCTCGAGGTCAGAGGACTCGAACGTGGAGATACTTCCACCTCCACCTTACAGAACAAATACACAATTACAAATAACTTTATGATGTGTAAAGTTGTGTTCCTGCGCGTGAATAAGATCGCCAGAGCTCATAGGGGAAAAGTTGGTAACGCGTGAGCGATGCTTCGTGTGTTGCAAGCGTCCATATGGCTGCGGAAACTGCTTACCATCAGGCCGTATGCTGTTTACCAACTTAGTAGTATAAAAAATAAACTATGATTTAGTACATTAACTCACTAGCATGAAAAACATGATGATTAGTGGACAATATCCATATGATATATCTATGAATGCATCTATATGCAAACTAACTCACGCTTTGCACAAGGTAATGTAGAACACTATCACTCTATTCATATTCTTACTCTATGGTTATAGCCCTATTATATTAACGCGAATTCGTTTCTTATACTTTTTGTTGCACGAAATTAATTCTTGGTATCGACACCCTTTTTCGTTCATGAATTATGATTATATTCCTCACTGTATTGTGCATGGGTTAAGGGTTCAAGGTCAATGCTTGATATAAAGCAAGTAATCTGTGGTAAACGAGGTTGGTTCCACCATTAATAAATTAAGTAGTTATGCCTATCTTGGCATGGTCATTGTGGCACTGTTGTTATACCCAAATAAAAAAAAAAAAAAAAAAAGCAATACAAAAGAGTTTTCTTTCTTCACCTTTATGGAAATCTTTATTCAATAAATAAATGAAATTTCAATTATTTATGTTGCCACTAGATTTTAATTTTACTTTACATGAAAGACATGAATTATAAAAAAAATAATCAGATTCAATTTGTAAAATCTTTCTCTCGAAAGTTATGGAAAGTCATCGTTTATATATAGTTAGTGCGACCGCCGAGATAATGCGTTTTTGACAACTGTTAATATTGGGCAAGTCACGGAAACGGCTAATCCAATTATTATGGGACTTTCAGTAAGCTATGCATAAGAAAATATAGAACCTTCCTGTACTGTCACAGGAAGGTTCAGAATTTCCTAGTTGGGACTATTCTGCAGGGCATCGGGCATTTTTTGGCGGTCGCACTGTAGTTTCTTTCAAACAAAAGATTGACACACAGTTCTCCTGCTGATAGTAAACAACTGCCGACGCCTATTACTAGCAAGAGCTTATGTTTCTATGTTTGAACGCGGTAATCTCAGTCACTACGAGTAAGATTTGAAATAATAGGTACTATTTCTTGTTGACGGGCCAATTGACGCAGATTCCACCTATCGCGCCGCAGAACGTGGGTTCGATTCCCAAACAGGACATGAATTTGTATGAATGAACATATTTGTATGTCCTGAGTCTGGGTATAATTATGTAAATTGTAGATTATTAACCAAGGGTATAAAGCAGTGTCTTCTGTCGCGGGTGACGACGGTGAATTTAAATCCCTCGCTACACTCAGGACTCGTCTTAAATCCCTCGCTTCGCTCGGGAATAAACCTCGAGTCCTTCGTTACGCTCGCGATTTAAATTCACCTAAGACTAAGAAAGCTTTATCACCGAGGAAAATACTCTACCATTTGCGAAAAAATTAACACAATAATAATATGAGATAAGCATTTATTAAAAATAATGACATTTAAAAGTAAAAGTTAACATTCGAAACATTGGTCCAATTATTGATAGAGAGAGTTACATTTTTGTTCGGTACCTTTATTGTTGATGAGTTGATTTGCGTATTCCTTTTTCAAAAAGATGTATAATGATTTATATACAAACTCAATGGTGTAAACAGATGTAGTTCGGTAAGTATTAAGGATGGTTGGTTCGGTATGTAAAAATCACATTCTTCCCCTAGAGGATGAATGAAATTCAGTACAATTTTCTCTCCCTGTTTTTAACAGTTTAAAAATGACTTTTGTTATGTTCGCTTTTTGTGGCATAGAATGTCACTTTTTTGAGCAAGTGGTACGAAAAAGTAGTATATGTATTATATCATTTATCTGGTTTCCATAGTACAAGCTCTGCTTAGTTTGGGATCAGATGATCGTGTGAGAGGAATGTCCCTGGATATTTATTTATTTACGCATGAATTAATTATCCTTTAACCTGGGTGCAGCCGCGAGCACAGCTAGTACTTATACGTGAAAACTACCCATAAATCGTTCAGTACAGCGCGGCAGCGTCCAGCTTTAGTAAAGTAAAATCCTACTATACTACTAATATGTGGAAATATGTACATATAAATGTGACTGTTTGTATGAATGGGAGGATGTGATTTGTGAAGATGTTACTCTTTGACTACTAAAAACTACTAAACGGATTTGTATTAAATGTGGCACAGAGAATATTTTCTGGATTAACGCATATAATACTTTTTATGTCGGAAAACATTATGATCCCTTGGGATATCAATATCGAATCAAAATCAAAAAGTCATTTATTCAGTTTAGGCCCTGGTAAGGCACTTATGAATGTTAAGTTGTTCATACAGTTGAATTTATAAGGTTTATAAGGTTCCATATAAATGATATTTAATCTAAAATTGTAAATAGTCACAGTGATAACAAATTGTGTGATTAGTAGTTTCCCTTTTGTATTTTTTTAATTTCTAAGGCAGACTTAAGTAAGTCATGCTCATTTTAAGGTCTTTGCTTGCGGCGGCGTCGTGTGACGGGTCGCTCACTTCCCTCCAATATGGCGAGGAGGGTGATGGCTGCCACACGCGTCATACTTGTGAACAGGTGCTGCTTATGGTGGCTGGTCAGCTTAAGTTTGTCATTTATTTATTTTACTTATTAAATATAGATTCAGTCTACTTTGTAGTTTTGCCGCCTCGCCGGGGCACGCAATTGTTGTCAGTGCGATTAGAATGTAAATATTATGTAATGAATCTAAGCTTGTTTTGAAAAGAGTAATTGCTGGATTTATTACCGGCTCTTCTCAGCAAATGCAACCTTCCGAACCGGTGTTAGAGTATTAGAGTCAGACTTTTCATAAGTGCCTACGAAGGTCTATTTGAATAAATGGTTTTGAATTTTGAATTTTGATTTTTGTTCAAAATACACTTAAACTGAGAAAGCTCCGTCCCTTTGTTCCAAATATTTATACAATATGCTTTATTATGCTTATTCATACAATTGTCACTTAGCCAGGGGATGCTACTCAACGGATCATAATGAAATTAGGCGTGCGGATATGATATGGTACTTTTATCCCATGAACGCTTAAAAAACCATGGGCAGTTAGTAGAATATATTCTAGGTTAACACATACAATATATCCTTCGGAAACGCGGGTGAAACCGCGGGACCGAAGCTAGTTTGAATAATTTAAGCAAAGGATTTTTTCACTTGACTACATACTACTCACGTAGGCTGGCATAGAGCCAAAGTGGCTTATCCTTTTCATATAAAATAAGGAAGAACTAACGACTTTAGACATTAGTAAATCTTGTCACGGTATTTTGAATACGTTTCCTGTATAACATACTATTACGAGCTCTTGAAACGATAGCTTAGTGGTAGTGACATGGTACCGGGATAGAGATCTTTGATTTGAATCCTACAACTAGATTTCGGTGACAAAAATAGCTTAAGGAAATTTTGGTAGGGTATTTCGTAGTCCTCAATAAAAAAATGAGCCACCAGATCTTTTTTTTTTATCTAAGTCGTTTACCAAGCATACGGCCCGCCTGATGGTAAGCGGTTACCGTATCGATATGGAGGCTTGCAACACACGAAGCATAGCTCACGCATTACTGACCTTTCATCCCTCCCTTATGAGTTCTGGCAACCTTACTCACGCGCAGAAACACAACTTTACACAGCATTAAGTTATGCTGTGTAAAGGCTGCGGTATTCTGTAAGGTGTAAGTACTTCCCCAGTCGAGCTGCTCTTTGAGCGAATAAATGCTACTCTCTACCTCTCTAGCTGCTTTCAAGCATCTGTATCTACATCATCATCATCAGCTTATATTGTCCCACTGCTGCGCAAAGGCCTCCGCACAAATGACGGTGAAAAGGAAATGCCGGACTTTTACCGGCTAAAACCCCACGGTGGTCGCCACCTGCACTATAGAGAGGGGGGGCGGGCTCTCGTGTTAATGCGTACCTGCTCACCCCTCCAAACGCGGCGCTTTGATAGCTCGTGACCCCAAAGGCCCCGTTTAGTCGCCTTTTACGACAGGCAGGGGAACACCGTAGCTGTTATTCTAAGCCCGAGCTACAGGCTAGTGGTCAACCTACTGTTGGAATTTTCAAACCGTCTAAGAGACCTCCGAAATATCACAGTAACATAATATCCGGGACCAAAGACTTTACGTGCCTTCCGAAGCACGGTAGACGCTCGATTTGAAATAGGTACCACTAGGCGGTCACCCATCCGGACGTTCTCCACACCAGTGGTTAAGAACGACTAATCACCCACCAAGGGCGATTCAAGTCCAAATCCTAACCAATATTATAAATGCGAAAGAGAGATTGTTTGTTTGTTACGCCTTCACGCCTCAACTACTCTACGGATCTTCATGAAATTTAGCATGCAGATAGCCTATGGTATGGAGAAGGACATAGGCTACTTTTTATCTCGGGAACACGGGTGAAACCGGAGGGGACGGCTAGTTATCTATATCAATAAGTTAATTGGATAAAAACTATTCATCAATGTTTTCTTCCGTATACGCTGAAAACATGATCAAATAAAGTTTATAAAGAACCAAAAAAGTATTCAGTCTTCTTTCTTATTTACTAACTTAATCATTATATGTTTGCTCTATTGAACAGCGGAAATAGTCTTTTCCACCGGATTGGTGCAACGCAAAAACAAAGAAAATATTTTCTATACCCGTTGATGGATTAAATCTTGCGTTAACTAAATGAGATAAAGTAGTTTTCCGAGAACACCGGGAACATACAAAAAAAACATACGCGTCGAACATAGAACCTCCTTCTTTGAGGTCGGTTAAAAACTGGATACGTTTTTGCATATTTACAGAGACCACAACAAAAGCATAATCCTTTATATTCTGCGTCGTATTACATGTTATTGGACTTATTTATTCAGGCTCAAATTCTTTTCAGTCGCTTAAAAAAACGTTTGTCGTTCATTTACATAGGATAAAAATGTTTTCCTAGTATGTTGACTGTGGAAATTAGAGTTAGACTTTTAAGATTTATAGACAAATATTTACTTCGTAGCCAGTCTGACAACCAATAGTTATTTGAGTATTATTTTTTCATATTTTTTGGAGACCCTGCTCAAATCTTTTGATCCAATATCTTAAGTGCGACCTCTATCAGTCATCTATCAGTAACACTGAGATAGTTACACACGGAAAGATAGATGGCGTGTCGCCACATTATCCTGCATCGCGCTTAAGGCGGCCCTCTGTGGCCGGCGCAACTTCAACGCAAGCATAGTCTAAAAGCTTGTTGTTTCATCCAACGTAATGTTTGACTGCGAAAAAAGAGAGACAGCATCAGAGCCGTCGGTTATCAGTCGGTAAATTCCGCTGATCACTCGCGGCCGCTTCGCTAGGTCGTCATTCATGATTTCGCATTCATAAAACTTGTTCCAGGAGTATACTTCTTGTGAAAAAATCTTACAAGTTTGTGAATAAAAAGTTAGTTATTTAGAATCTCCAATACATTTGCAAGCCTGGTATCTAAATGTTTTCTTTACTTTATAATTTATAGGTACATTAGATATGGCCAAAGTTCAGGCAAAAACGCTGTTTTTCGGAGGCTTTGACTGAATTTGTTTCACACTTTTTTTAATTACGCCTAGATACAAGGGTAGATATAGTGCACAAGATACTTATTTGTTCAAAACATCTAACGAAAAATGTTTAACAACGCCATAATAAGTACAGAGGTTTTGTATGAAAAGTATGACGAATTGAGTCCTCTTAAGAAGTTTTCTCGAGAATCTGCATATATACAACTGTCCGACATGTACAGTTGGAATGCGGTTCCCAGGCACGATGACCCAGCCTGGCGGAAGATCTTCCCTTTTAAATGGAGGTGTCATCCACCTTGCACCTCCATATCATAATAAAACGGCGTGGAATAAACAATAACAAGATTTAGCTCCACTTTTTTTGTTAACCTATCTTGAATCCATTTTCAAGCAGCTTACGTTTAATTTGATTAAGTTAATCATAGGTTGTAAAAAATACATGATTATATTATAGCTTAAAATACTCACATACAACTAGAGTAGAACATATCGGGCTCCACCGTTAAAAAGTCGGAGCCGACCTTCCTTGTAAGTCTACCTTACAAGTCGGTTAACTAAAGCACGTTCAACACATTTACACGTTGCGCTTGTGGTGTCTTTGAATAAGCGCGCGGCGTGACGTCGCACTGTATGAGCATCGTGAAAAGTCTGTCCGTCTCGCTCGCGCGCGCGGTCAAGCTTATGAGTATGTAGAAGAGAGTTATTGTTTTGATTTTGCTAAAAAATTTTTTTGCATTCTTCCATTAGAATTGACTGACTGATTAGAAGCAATAATGTAATAAAACATACTGTATCGTGAACTTGCATATAAGTGAGTACTGTGAACGTGCCAGCTTTCGATAAGCGACCTGTACCCCTAGACAAAGTACATTTCATTGCGTTTGCACGAATAGAAACGCTACAAAACTTTCCTTATGTCAATCTCATACATTAGGGGTGTAGTACAGAAAGATCGCAGTAAATAACATTAACGTGGAGGAGGTTCTGCGGTAAGGTCACCAAAACCTTTTTTTAATTGCCAATTTTTCTATTACTTATCTATACTACTATAATAAAGCGGAAGTTTTTTGTTTGTTTAAACGGGCTAATCTCTGGAACTACCAGTCAGATTCGAAAAATTCTTTCACTAATAGGAAGCTCCATTATCCCCGAGTATTATAGGCTACTTTATATCCCGGGAACGCGAGTGAAACCGCGCAGAACAGCTAGTTAATGATATAGAATAATTCTAAGCAAACATGCATGTAACAAAACAAATAAGTTCTAAGCCAAGTTCCAGTTAAGGACTTGCCTTATCTCTTGGCTGTACACGCATGCCTGCACATCTAAGTAGGAAACACTACATCTCTATTTTGGACACATATGAAGTGTAGCCATACGTATATCTGACTCATTGCAATACCGTTTGTACAACTGTGTTTAAAAATATTTAAGGTTACCAAATTACTTTTGTTTATTAATATAACAGTTATAATCGTTATAATTTTTTTGCAAAAATGTGTACAATTACGATTAGTCACATAAGCTAGTGTGGGCTTAAGCAAAAACACACGTAGTTTAATCTATATAGGGTGACTGGTAATTAGTAAACGATACTTAGACACATGATTGTACTCATGATAACAAACTTTCCCAAAGAAACAAATAGGGATAAATAACTAAATTAAATAAAAGCTGATGGTGTATTCTTATTCCTGTTAGGTTAGGCTCATGTGCTAAGTATTTTTTTTTTTTAAGTTTCTTGATTGAGAGTTGCTTGTTATGAGCGTCTGTGTTTCCTGACTTTTACAATCTAGAAACTTTCAAGGCCAGAGTGAAAAGGTTTCATCTGGGTAAGCATGATTCATCTTAGGCTTCGTCATCGTCCCTTATGGACGGGTCAGTGGCCAAATGAAAGTCCATCTAATTAAAAAAAAACAGCATTGTTACCTTAAGAGCACTCAATTCGTCATACTTTTCATACAAATCCTCTGTACTTATTATGGCGTTGTTAAACATTTTTCGTTAGATGTTTTGAACAAATTAGTATCTTGTGCACTATATCTAGCCGTGTATCTAGGCGTAATTTAAAAAAAGTGTGAAACAAAAAAACAGTCAAAGCCTCCGAAAAACAGCGTTTTTGCACAAATTTTACCTGAACTTTGGCCATATCTAATGTACCTATAAATTATAAAAGTAAAGAAAACATTTAGATACCAGGCTTGCAAATGTATTGGAGATTCTAAATAACAAACTTTTTTTTCACAAACTTGTAAGGTTTTTTCACAAGAAGTATACTCCTGGAACAAGTTTTATGAATGCGAAAACATGAATGACGACCTAGCGAAGCGGCCGCGAGTGATCAACGGAATTTATCGACTGATAACCGACGGCTCTGATGCTGTCTCTCTTTTTTCGCAGCCAAACATTACGTTGGATGAAACAACAAGCCTTTTAGACTATGCTTGAGTTGAAGTTGCGCCGGCCACAGAGGGCCGCCTTAATGTTGTTGGTTGTATGGTTTCCAAAAAATAACTTTGTTTTGTAATTTTAGAGACTCAAATGTTCACAAGAATTTAAACAAAACAATACGACATAATATAGGGACAATTATTTGAAATGTTGTTACCGTACGTTACAGATTAATTCCACGAAAGACACCTGTGGTTATTGAAATATCTTTGATATTAATTTCAGGGGCCTTATCACTGTTTATACATGAAGAAACATATACCGGTATGAAAATGTTAATTTGGCTCCAATTTTATGGAATTCTGTCAAACGAGTCAAGACATCCATTTATTAGAAAATTCTAGATGAAAGGAACTCAAAATGAAGTTCAAGCGGTACAAACCATTTATCCCTTGACTTGCGGTAAAAAAAAACTATAGTTTTCTATTGTTTTCCTCGCCCGCGCGGATCGTCAAACAGTCAAAGGATTAAATGTATGAACTTAACCTTGAAAATAATAATATGATTTTACATTCTACATTAATGGCAAACAAAATTAGCCAGACGAGTTGTACAAATACTAATAGACTTAAACTAGGGCAGGCGTATCTTGTAGTCATTGTAATGTTAGAACTCTTCAGTTAGTACTAGGTTCAACTCACGGCACCATTTTCTTGCAATCCAAACATATACTTATCTAGTCGAAATAAGGAACATTTTTAAAAAACTTGACTCTTTACGACAATTTTAAATTTAAACACAGACTACGGAGGACATTATTCTCGCTAACAAAAAACTGTGTCTATGGAGTCGGCCACCTCTCACGCACACCTTAGTTGGCTATTCCGCGGAAAATTAGACCTGTCGCCGTTTACACAGAGTCGATTACTCGCGCTCAACTAATGTGTGAATGTGTGCGTGCCGGCTTGTACGTACAGCGTGGTGGCCGACTTGAGTGACACAGTTTGTTGTTAGCGAGAATATATCCGACTTTTTTAAATATCTGTGAATTTAAACATGTCTGGCATCCACGATGACAGAGTGTCGCAGAAAGTATCTACCAACCCTTGACTATCGTAAAAACCAAGTCGGCCAACCTTCATCTTGAAGGCTTTAAGTAAAAACCCCTTTCTTTATCTGAACAAAGATTTATTGGTACAATCCTCCGCATAAAATTTACGTCAAGAAACTTTGTATTTTTCACGTTATCACTTAGGTTGAAGAGTTGAATTTTCTGAGATTTTATGAACTAGTTTATCCTTCGAACTGTATAATTGGAATACCATCGATTCGACTAGAGTCATTGAAATTATTAAGATGTTAGGTATGACCTCGACTATTTTGGTTGTGGAAATACCTGTAAATTTAACTCATTCCAATTCCAACCTTTACGAAAAGTTCATTGAGTTCTAAATTTTTTGGATTCCTTCACGCTGTAATGATTGGAATTCTAATCGCTTATTTGAAGAATTAGTTGCAAACAACTTGGAATTTATTTTAAATATTTTGTGATTGTCTTTGAGTTTCTTGGAGCAACCATAAACAATAATGGCTTTATGTATTGCCAGCATCCGTAGTTGGCATGAATTTTTGGTACGACCATTCGATTTTAAAATAGGTCACTGGATTTTCATGTTTATTTTTATCTAAAATTAGAGTCATTTCGGAAGAATAGTTCAAGGATCATAAGAATTAAGTGTCATTTTTATGGTCAAGCTCTTGAAATATTGCGAATGAAGAACAGTTAAACTATAGACTGTAGTCCTTACCACGTGTCCCGTAACTATCTTCAGTAAATTGTATGTACAAACTTCCCCGTAAGTTATCCTGGTATAAAATCTCTACAATTATGTGTAAAAAACACATCCAAATGCGTTCAGTCATTATCACTTTACAAAAATCTATACTATACTATAATAAAGCGGAAGAGTTTTTTTGTTTGTTTGTTTAAACGGAATAATCTCAGGAACTACCAGTCGAATTCGAAAAATTCTTTCACTAATAGGAAGCTACATTATCCCCGAGTATTATAGGCTACTTTATATCTCGGGAACGCGAGTGAAACCGCGCGGAACAGCTAGTCATGTATAATAGCAGGATTTCTTGATATTTTTCATGATCTTAAGCAGCAGTTGTACAGTATAAAAAAACCTATTTCTATTTATTTAAAGAAAAAAACACAATTTAACTCATTATTATAATGTTCTTCAAATCGTTTAACAAAATAGGTTAACAGCCGATCCATTTTAACCCTAAATCTCACTTATATAGGGACCTTGACATTGGTACGAGGTCGTTTATACCCCCCAATGGGATAGCTTTATGTCGTGTCACGCTGTAAAATACTAGTTACTGGGTTTTATATAGGTACATTTGATGTAATCCACTTATAAAATTATTGTTTTTCAGTAGAATGGTATGTTTACACAAGTGAGTGTTTACACAAGTTTTTTTGTACTTACTATTTTAGATATCAACGAATAAATCTCAATGAAATTCTGTCTTGAATAACTAATGTCTTGAAAGCCTTTTGAAAGTCAGATATATTATCAAATTAAGCTTACCTTGAAGTTTTTCTTCATAGAAAAGCTTAAAAGCTAGATGTATTACAGCGTATATGTACTGATTAAGAGTGCGTATAAAGCAAAATAACAATCTTAGAATTCAAATTTACCCAAGTAAATAGTATTTAAATGAAAAAAATATTTTTATATGGTTATTTTCATTATATACTCGAGGGTTCTATCTGAGCAAAAACATAATGGAATGAAATTTCCTCGATAGAAAAAAATGACAAAGCTACCTCTAATAATAATGAATTTTTGGTTTTATTCGTTCATGGTGTATCTAATTAAGATAAAAATTCGATAAATAATATCACTAACATATGACCTAGGGCTGCTACTAACGATTTTTTTAAATATTCTATACTTTACGAGTTATTTAGATAAAAAGCGCTTAGTTCATTTTCGTTCCGCGAAACACGCTATGTCCATCTCATCTCCACGCGTTAGACAGATTAGACATAAGTTTGTTTCATCTGACATTGCCATATTTTTCTGGCTTTGTACACACTCTTAACTGCAATATATCAGCACGGATAATAAACGCTTTCAAAAAATGAAAAGGTAGATACATATACTAAAAGGTTGATTTACAGATAGTTCGGCTACTACTAGTAAGTTATTAGTAAAGTAGTAAGTAATAGGCTAGATGACTGATGATGAATCTATTTAGTCCGTCTTTTACATTATTAAAAAATATTAGACACGTATTTTTTCTTTTGTCAATTATTCAAAAAATACGAAGATATCGTGTGTTGAAGTTCCGCGTGACGTCACGTTAGAGTACACTTTTTACTATAAAGTGACGTCACGAGCCCCCACTCCCGAACTTTGGCTCGCTTTATCTTTGTAAATTTTTAATGATTTGGTAAAGCAAAAAATACGTGTCCAATATTTTTTGATAATCTAACTGTAGGACTAATTAGATTTTTTATTGTATACCTACATACCTAATAAAGATAAGGTTTAGTATTTCAAAATAAATAAATTACGCGAGTCAAGCAAAGTTATAACGCAAGTGTACAAGTTATGACAACATATAAATAATTATGACACCTCGTAAAACTCTCGGCGAAATTATAATAAATAAGTTTATGAAGGTTGTTACGTTATTGAATACGCAACTAAGTTAACAAACTGGTATAGCGTCTATAAAGATTTTATTGAAATACTTTCAGATTTACGCTTTGTGTGGTTAAGTTAATTTGAAATTTTGAATTTTATTTTTTAATAAGTTTCGTGAGTAGTTTATTAAACATATTTTTATGCCACTAAGGCGAATAAACGAAAGAGAGGTCATAGCGTTTATTCTACGGGATTTCCAGAGCTCCATGGTGAGCTACATCCTCGGTCTCACCATAACTCCTCCTGTGGACAGTCGATGGCCAAACGTAAGCCTATCTATCAGTGGCGTGCATTGGTTTTCGGAGGAGGTAGGCAATCAAGTACTAGGAGTTTTATTGCATATTATCGGTGGTATTTTATCCAATAAAGATCAATCCACGTACACTAGTGAAATGAAATTAATTATGTGTATCGTGATTTTACAAGTTGTCTCAAAAAGTTCGTGAAAAGTTTTAGTAGTGACCACCATTTTACTAAAACACGACTGAACGGACGAACGTGACTGATAATGCGGACTATGTAAAAGTGTATGTGCGGACTATATATGAAAGTGATAATATAAATAAAATGTATGCGACTGAAGGACTTTGTGTCCATGGTCATGAACAAATATTTAAAAAAAAAGCCAAACTAGGGTTTCCAGCCTCGGTTGAATCAATCTATTTTTTAATCAATATTCGATCTTTTAAATCGTCTTTGGAGAAACGGATCGATCTTAAGATCGCCACGAAATTAAAAGATCGAAAATCGATTTTAACGAGACCATAATATTCCATTTCGAATTTTCGAATCGATATTTTTTGCAGTATTATGTTAAATATTAAAGTTTTTTTAAAATAAATTAGCACACGTTACTCTCTTTCTCTCTCATAAATGCCGAAATCGATCAGAGAGAGTCTAAATCGTTGTTTTCCTAAAAATCTCGGCTCAGTTCGTTACTCCCCCGTTCCGGTTCTCACCCGTTCGGTTTGCACCCGATTTTATTTCGATATCATAAACTTATTCCAAAGCGATTTTTAATCAAAAGTACTGGCAGTCACAAAAATGTTATTACTGAAATAATTATATATTGGAATTGTTATAAAAATAATGTTATTATTTTATAAATTTGATGAAATACAATTGGTTCGAGTTACTTGTTTAAAAATAACTAAAGTCCATTTTTGTAATCGTTTATTTTGAACTAATGTCAGTTTTTGCTGATTTAAATAGGAAATAATTAACTTGAAATTAAATGTTAGGACTACTATAATCGAATTAAAAATGTCAGTCTTTGATTCAAAAAGTTTTTGAATGGAGTTAAAATTAGTTCGAACTTCTTCCTTTATTTGGTTCATTACGATCTTTACCTCGGCCCCAAAAACATCTGGATGACACTCAGGAATATGGCTCCTTTGGATTTGCACATTGTCAGTATCTTGCATTAATTTAATCGAACCACAACACTTTTACGGTTTCTTATAAATGCACGTCCACACACTTGATAATATTTTCTGTGTATGGTATATGAATATCCAGCGTGAAATAATGTGTTTCCACCACGTTAATTACGAATATATTGATAATTTTTTTGGACTAGCCCTTGTGAAGGACCTTCACTCGTCATTTTGAGATAACATACTAAACATTCTTAATATTTGCATATTGAAATTCTTATGTGCGAAAGGGATAAATATAATGACATTCCGGACTTTACTATTGTTTTAGTTCAGGTAAGTGCTACACAATAGGACGCGCAAACCCATGGCTTCTGTCGCGCGGTATTGAACAACATATTATTAAACAAAATAGTGACGTATTTTCATTATTATACCAGTACAAGTTACTAAACAATCTATAAATTCACTTGTTCACAAGTTGTTTCATATATAACACGTATAACTAAATTATCGAATTATTTAAACAATTCTGTTGCCGACAGTACTTAATGCCAATGAACTCAAAACTGTCAAAAAATATTGATATTCAATTTAATCGAATCGGGTGCAAACCGAACGGGTGAGAACCGGAACGGGGGAGTAACGAACTGACCCAAAATCTCGACATGTAAGTTTAATCGAATAACGATATTCGTTTAATTATATTATTATTAGTGACCTAATAAACAGTGCATTTTTAAAAATATTTTTTGCTACTTATTAACTAAGAAATATATTTTATATCATAATAAATAAATAAATAAATAAATAAATATCCTGGGACATTCCTCACACACGGTCATCTGATCCCAAACTAAGCAGAGCTTGTACTATGGAAACCAGATAACTGATATAATACATATACTACTTTTTGTTTGTAAATACATACTTAATATACATAATTACACCCAGACTCAGGACATACAGACATGTTCATGCACACAAATGCATGTCCTGTGTGGGAATCGAACCCACGACCTGCGGCGCGTAAGGCGAACCTTAACCAACTGCGCCAACTGGGTCGTCAATAATAATATAATATAAAATATAAATATTGATTTTCTAAGGATCGATCTTTTATATATTTTTTTTAATCGATATCAGTCACTTCGATTTGAATCTATCGTTAAAAATTTTGTCAAAGTACGGTAACCCTTTGCAATGCCAGCCAAACAAAAAAAACAAAACAATACAAATAAATTGCGAAGTTATATTTGAGTTGCTCTAACGTTGGTAAACTGTAGTTTTTTTAATTTGGCTGGGTTACTAGTGTCACAACAGAGTAGGTATGGTTACTTTTGGTCCATAAATCGCGAATGTCAAATGTCAGTGTGCTACGCTTAGTAAAAACGTGATTTATGCTTTCGTCGTATTATCCTAAAGAAGTGTGTGTGCGTGTATGCATATGCCGAAATCGTTTTAGTGTGCGTGAATTTGTTACACGAACTCGCGAGTGCCTGCGCGGCAAAGTTTGAAATTCTGTATTGAATGTTAGGTTAGAATTTTTATTTAAAATGATTATGTAGTTTAATTGAATCAATATATCATATTATTGAATCTTATGAGGTAAGCATTGCTTATTTGCCTATATGGAATGCACGCCACTGGCTACACAATAGGACGCGCAAACCCATGGCTGCTGTCGCGCGGTATTGAACAACATATTATTAAACAAAATAGTGACGTATTTTCATTATTATACCAGTACAAGTTACTAAACAATCTATAAATTCACTTGTTCACAAGTTGTTTCATATATAACACGTATAACTAAATTATCGAATTATTTAAACAATTCTGTTGCCGACAGTACTTAATGCCAATGAACTCAAAACTGTCAAAAAATATTGATATTCAATTTAATCGAATCGGGTGCAAACCGAACGGGTGAGAACCGGAACGGGGGAGTAACGAACTGACCCAAAATCTCGACATGTAAGTTTAATCGAATAACGATATTCGTTTAATTATATTATTATTAGTGACCTAATAAACAGTGCATTTTTAAAAATATTTTTTGCTACTTATTAACTAAGAAATATATTTTATATCATAATATAATATAAAATATAAATATTGATTTTCTAAGGATCGATCTTTTATATATTTTTTTTAATCGATATCAGTCACTTCGATTTGAATCTATCGTTAAAAATTTTGTCAAAGTACGGTAACCCTTTGCAATGCCAGCCAAACAAAAAAAACAAAACAATACAAATAAATTGCGAAGTTATATTTGAGTTGCTCTAACGTTGGTAAACTGTAGTTTTTTTAATTTGGCTGGGTTACTAGTGTCACAACAGAGTAGGTATGGTTACTTTTGGTCCATAAATCGCGAATGTCAAATGTCAGTGTGCTACGCTTAGTAAAAACGTGATTTATGCTTTCGTCGTATTATCCTAAAGAAGTGTGTGTGCGTGTATGCATATGCCGAAATCGTTTTAGTGTGCGTGAATTTGTTACACGAACTCGCGAGTGCCTGCGCGGCAAAGTTTGAAATTCTGTATTGAATGTTAGGTTAGAATTTTTATTTAAAATGATTATGTAGTTTAATTGAATCAATATATCATATTATTGAATCTTATGAGGTAAGCATTGCTTATTTGCCTATATGGAATGCACGCCACTGCTATCTATATATATAAAATTCAAAGTCCTGACTGACTGACTGATTGACTGATATATCAACGCACAGCCTAAACCACTGGTCCTAGAGACATGAAATTTAGAGGGTATATTCATTGTGAAGAGTAGGTATCCACGAAGAAAGGGTTTTTCAAAATTCCACACCTAAGGGGGTAAAATAGGTGATGAAAGTTTGTATAAAAGTCCGTCAGTTTCGAAATTAGTATCTTCAAATTTTGTGTTTATGCTGAAGATTGAAAATTAATGTATACGTGTCTCAGCGTTTTTAATAATTCCACCCTCGAAGCGGGATGAAGTTGTTTTGTTTTATTGTTGTAGAAGAATATGTCATTTGATTCCTGTGGCCACGCGGGCGAAGCCGCGAGCAGAGCTAGTTTTACATAAAAAACTAACCGTTAAACAAAAAAACAACTACCATTACAACAAATACTTGTTTCAGTTAAAACCTCTTTTAAAAATGATCACTCATTTATAACATGAAACCTATGTTCCTCTACAGGGAAAACAAAACATCCCCACCGCTGTTTTATGTTATTTCGAATATTAAGCTAATGGTAGTGACAAGCTCAGGGCATTACAAAAATTGTTTTATGTAGACAGGTTTAGTAGACGTAATGTAATAATTGCATTATATTTTAGTCAATATTTCCCAGGAGGGGTGTACTTTTAGTTGAGTACAGAAATACATAATTGGGAATGAATTATAGTTAAGTGGGAGTACCCCAAAGTAAATAGAGTTCAGTAGTTTGCTATCAATCAGTTAATATAAATATATGTAGCAAAGAAAAGGGTAGGAAATAGTAACCCATGGACTACTAGTAAAGTAACGGCATTGGCTGCGATTATCAGTTAATCGAAAAATGCACCATCATAAAAACGAGAGTTACCGTACTCACATAACTTACCTACTGAGTTGCGATAAAGTTACTGATAGTAGTACAAGTACGAGCAAGAAACTGCAAAACCTGGATCATCGGAGTGAGTCTTGAGGTACGGATTACTACAGTGGGGCAACTCGGTTAATACTTTGACTTTATTTAGAGTTCAAAAAAAGTGCGTAAGAGCGATGTTTGGTGCTAACCAAAGAGAGAGCTGTAAGCCTCTTTTTCAAAAGTCGAGGATCATGTCATTGTACTCGCTCTACATATACGAAGCCTGTTTATTTGTAAAAAATCATCCAGACTATTTTAATACCATAGAAAATAAGCGCCCACGAAAAACCCGCTGGAAAATGTTAGTAATGCCACATCACAAATCTAAAACTACTTTTTTTGACAAATCAATATATGTAATGGCGACAAAGCTCTATAATAAACTACCAGAGTCATTGAAAACCTTAAAAATTACGCTCTTCAAGCATAGGTTATGCGAGATCCTCATAAATCAATGTTATTATACCATTGATGAGTATTTTAAAGACGATATCAGATAAACACCCGTATTATTGTTTTGTGTTATATTTATTTTTTGTGTAGATACAATGTTATTTGACATTTTATTATTTTTATTTTGTGTGACTGGCTTAACCTTATAATCTGACTTCATATGCTATTAATTCTTATGCTTTTTTTAAATTAAATTATTTAAATGTATCTAATAATAGGATAATTAATTATTGATTGATCTTAAATTTGTATTAGAAAATGTTATTAATAATTGCACGCCTATTATAGGTATATTACAGTGGAACTCCTACATGTTAACATCTTTTATATATTGTACCTGTAGTAACGCAATAAATATTTTGATTTGATTTGATTTTGACGGTATTCTACAGATTGTTACACGGAGAATGCGATTAATAACTCCATAATCTTGTCCCTCCATCACCGTTCTTCTATCGGACCACTAGGCGTCGGGAGGGTCTCCACCGCTTCTTCGTCGACATTCCGTCTTGCGTACCAAGCGTTTCGCTTCCTCTTTCTTTATACGCACGGCCAAGTTGTGGAATGCTCTCCCGGACAACGTGTTTTCAGACACTTACAACATGAGTTTATTCAAGGCCAGAGTGAACAAGCTACTTATGGGTACGCGCGGTCCACCCTAGACTACATATTCGCTTAACATTAGGCGGAATCAAACAACGCGTCTTGGGTCGGCAACGCGTGAGTTGGTTGGTGTTGCAAGCGTCCATAAGCTGCGGTAGCCGCTTACCATCAGGCGGGCCGTATGCTTGTTTGCTACCTAAGTAGTATAAAAAAAAAAAACATAGAAATAAACCAAAACAAGTTCTAATACAATATTGCGTTGTATAAAAAAACTGCGCTTAAAAACATACTCATCACTTATATCACGAATATACGGACACAGCGTTTTGCATCCTCATTTATAATGCGGACAGCAAGGGAGTGGAACTTGCTTCCGGCGTCTGTGTTTCCTGACGCTTATAATCTAGGTACTTTCAAGGCCAGAGTGAATAGGTTTCTTCTGGGTAAGCGTGTTTCATCTTAGGCTTCGTCATCGCCCCTTATGGGCGGGTCAGTCGCCAAACGGAAGCCCATTTAATTTAAAAAAAAAAAAAAAATTACTTTGAATTTCAGCCAATGAAACTTCTATTCTTTATAATCATCATCTTATGTATGTATTCTGTTATTCAAATGATAAAAGAAGCCGATAAGCACTTAGCATGACTTTCAAACTAAAATCAAATATTTCAATAATTCGAAGCCTACTAAAATTCACAAAGCATTGAACTTTCGCCCCAAAGGGGATAGAACCTTTGTGGCATAGCTAGCCGCCGCCATTTTAGTTTTTTTTCAATGTCGCGGCGCACGATGTAACTGGTATATATGGATAGAGGACACATATACAAACAAAAAATGTTAATCAATATGGTGGCCTAAAGTGTCACGTTTCCGAGATATTTGGAGGTAAAGATCGCCATATGAGAATTATGAAAATCATTAAAAATTGACTTATTACGTGTTTATATGCATTCGATTGTATTCAAATAATAGTTTCCAGGTTGATTTATCAATTTTTTTGAATAGAGTAAAACTAGGAGCACAAAAAACAATATTTTTAATTACTTACCTACTAAACAGCATCGTAATATTCACTATGAACCACAATGTTGTCAAAGTAGCTCGGATCGTGACTTGTTTTCCATCTTGTCATTATTATACAAACAAAAATGACAATACTTGTCCTAAAATCTATGTTACCAAGTTAATTGGAACTAAAGATCGCTAAGTAATGCTCCCTGGGAGCCAAAATTGCAATAGCGTCATAAATAAATAAAAAAAACCCGGTCCCGTGGCCGGCCCGACCTAATAAAACTTCCACCTAAATGAAAGTCCCGTCTTCGTGGAAGACTGCTTACGTGCACACAATACCAAAAAGGACGATAGATCAGACACGACGAATTACAGGCCTATTGCCATCACCTCCCATTCTCTCCAATGTCATGTAGCGAGTGATCAACACGCAACTCTTGAGATACCTAGAGGATCACGATTTGTTGAGTGACCGACAATATGGCTTCCGCCATAGTCCCTTGGCTGTGATGTGTTTATGTTATACAATAGAAGGTCACCAGCCGAGTGGTCACTTGCCATCAAGAGTCAAGGTGGCGAAGGCGTTCGATCGGTTCTGGCACCGGTGTCTTCTAACGAAGTTACCAGCATATGGGCTTCCCGAGGGACTATGCAAATGGGTCGCCAATTTTCTGCCCAGCAGATGCATAAGAGCTGAGATATAAATGCTGGCGTCCCGCAAGGGTCCGTACTGTCCTCAACACTGTTCCTGCTGCATATCAATGAAATGCTGTGTATTGGCGGCATTCATTGTACACAGGACGCGCATCGCCCGCGCCGCACCACCTACCCGGCCCACTGACCCACTGCCTGTGTCTACTACGTCAGCACCTTTTACGAAGCCCATGCCTGAAAAGGAATCGAAGCGGGCTTGTGATGATAGTTTTGAGATAGTGCAAAGCAGGAAGCACCGTCAGAAAACGAATAAGAACCGATGCGGCACAGCTCCTGTGGAGCCCAAGCAAATCATGCGTGCTGCCATGCCAAACACTCCGGTGTATATTTCTCGTCTACACTACGCCACCAAGGCGGAGGACATCGTGGAGTACATTCGCCAAAGAATCAAGTACTCGCTGAGGGTGCAGCTGTTGGAATCGAGCCGCAACGTCAACTTCAAGGCGTTCATGGTGCGAGTATCAACATGTTTTCTGCACCTCGTCATGGAAAAGGACTTTTGGCCGCAGAACGTGGTGTTCCGTCGCTTTCGCGGACAAGTGCCACATGATCGCACGAAGACATAGTGCAGTGCAGTAGTGTTAATTAACATAGGCTTAAGTGTTTTATACTAACAAAAATGTTTTATTATACTATTTATGTTAGTTTGTAAGGTATAGGGGTTGGGCCACAGTAGCCTGATAATAAAGATTTATTATTATTATTGCAAATATTCCTCGTTTCGTGGTGGAAGAAAGCCGCGAACGGCTTTGGTCTGAAATCGAGAGCTCACTAACTAGTGTCTCCGATTACTATCGACTAAACCTAGTCCATTTCAACCCCACTAAGACCCAAGTCTGCGCGTTCACCGCTAAGAAAACCCCATTTACTGTGACTTCACAATTCCAGAACACGGACATCAGTAAAAGCTTCGGGATCCTTGGCATCGACATTTTTAACGAAGTCAATAGCCGTCTAGAAGACAAGGTTAAGCTAGCATCCAAAAAACTCGGAAGTGCTCAACAGAGCGAAGCAGTACTTCACATCGGGGCAAAGGCTGCAACTTTACAAGTCGCAAGTCCGGCCTTATATGGAGTACTGCTCTTACCTGGATACCAGTTTGGGCCTTTAGACTCGGTTCAGCGACGTGCCATTAGAATCGTCGATGATCCCGAGCTCACAAGCGGCTTAGGACCCCTCAATCTGAGGAGAGACTTTGCCTCCTTATGTGTGTTCTACCGCTTGTACAACATACAGTGTTATGTAGAATTGTTTAACCTGATGCCTACGGCTACCTTCTACCATCGCAAGTCTCGCCATTGACGGGGAGTCCATCCTCACACATTGGAACCAAAATAGTATTGAACTATGCGGTCTCAAAGGAGCTTTCTTCGCTTACAATCAGGCGGGCCGTATGTTTGTTTGCTACCTAAGTAGTGTAAAAAAACCTTTTATTTAAAGGTTTGAGGTCACAGCTTGTTTCTATTATGTGTTTTATTTTATTTTTAAAACCGTGATGCGATATTATTTGACCACTATTGCTTAAAAACAAGAACATAAACTGTACTTAATCAACATTAAACTATTGTCATTCGTCTCATATTATATATACATCGATATTCCAATATCTCGGTAAAATGATATTTTAAGACAAGTATTGTCATTTTTGGTTAATAATATTGTTTTTTCGTGCTCTTTGTTTACTATATTCTAATAAATAGTTAAATCAACCTGGGAACTATTATTTGAATACAATTTAATGCATATAAACACGTAATAAGTTAATTTTTAATGATTGTCGTAATTCTCATATGGCGATCTTTACCTCCAAATATCTTGGAAACGTGACACTTTAGGTCACCATATTGCTTAACATTTGTTGTTTGTATAAGTGTCCTCTACCCAAATATACCACTTACAACGTGCGCCGCGACATTGAAAAAAAATCAAAATGGCGGCGGGTGGCTATGCCAGCTCCCATACAAAAATGTTCGTACCCCTTTGATCTATAGCCTAGCCGAGGTCAGAATACTGTTGGGTCTGAATTTTTGTGACGCAGTATCACGCCAGCAATCTCCTATAACACAGAGTAACGGAACCATCTCGTGATTCTGGTGACAATAGTACCGTGAAATGTTGTGGGGTACAAGTGATGAAGGCTGGCGAATTTGCATATGAGTAGTATATTGGTAAGCGTAGTGTAAGACGCCTAATTGACTGAAGGTCCAAATGGATGCAGATGACAAGGAAACTATAAGGAGAAGGGTGCTTTGGAAGAGGCCTATATTTCAATACACAATATGCATTATTTAATGCATCATAATGTGAGGAGGAATCGGAACGAGATTATCCGACAGAGAACCAAGGTCATCGACATAGCTCATAGAATTAGCAAGCTGAAGTGGCAGTGGGCTGGTCACATATGCCGAAGAACCGATAACCGGTGGCGAAAACGTGTTCTTGAGTGGAGACCGCGTCTCAGCAAACGTAGCTTAGGGCGCCCTCTAGCGAGATGGAGTGACGATCTGCGAAAGGCTGCTGGTAGGAAGTGGATGCGTCGAGCCGAAGATAGGGCGAAACGGCCCGCATTGGGTGAGGCCTATGTCCAGCAGTGGACTGCTGTAGGCTGATGATGAATGTGAGGAACATTCTTTACAATAAAAACATATGCTGTAATCACAATATCGTTTTTATCGCTGAAGAAAAATATCTGGCAGTAGATAGTTTCGAAACTTACAAAGACTGTAATCATATCTTTATTTTTAAATTAAAATACCTAGAAATTATTATTCATATTTTTTCATGAATTCTCCCTAACATATTATCCCGTCTGCTGTTCAAATGTCAAGTTATGGAAAATCAAAACAACAAGCCCCTCAACTGTTTACATTTCACAAAATTAAATCGTATGTGTTTCGGGCATGCGACATTTGAGTGTGTTTTTTTGACGTGCCACCGTGGCATTAAACAGTTTAGGGAAATTATAACTAAGAAAGAAACTATGAAAACTAGGTAAATTAACCAATTAACAACTCGGCACAAAACTTGCATTTGCAGCGATAACACGTTGCATGTGCTATTTTTCAATTTACCCCTATTCGGAGTACTGCTTCATTCCAGTTTTCAACTTTCCGCATTCGCCCTACAATATTGAATCAGTTCACCGCTGCCTCTTATCACACACACCACCACCTCGGTTATACTCGACGGCTTTATTTCCGACACGCAGTAAAAAAGGCAGCTGCGGCAAAAGTCGGGATTCGCCCGCGGTGTGTTTATGTGGCACTTTCTCGTTTCGGTCGACATGTTTGACGGATGGGGATGATGATATATTGATTACTAGCTTTTGCCTCGCGGTTTTACCTGCATTTCTAGTTAAAACTCAAGTTGATTCGTTGCTCTGTTATGACGTGAACGATGGACAAACATACTAGCTATTGCATCAATAATATTTTTTTGGGATTAAGATTAATTATTTGATCCTATACATCTTTAATTAACGTTTGAGCCAATGTAACTTAAAATGACGTAAAAAAATGTTGGCGATTGGTCGATGATTTATGTAAAAATGTAAGTATTTAAATTCAAAAAATACGCATCGGTTGGACCCAATTATATTTTTATGCCTTTTGCGGTCGAGACCTTGGGACCGTGGGGGTCTATATTTGTTGTAAATAAACTATTATATAAAAAGTAAGATTCAAAAAAGAAATGTTGATCGGAGTCATAATTATTTGGAGGGCGCGACCAATTAAACCTGCAATTAAATTATAAAGTCGTACTCAAACTTTGACCATACCTTTCTGAAGAAGTTTTAAGGTGCTTAGAAATCTTTGCAGCCAATGAAGTTCCAGTAATGTGTGTGGTCGAAATGTGGGATGGGCTACAAATTGTCATGCATTTCATTGCATTAACATACTCCATTAGATCCAGACTTATAACTCCATTTCAGCTTAAGTACAATTTATAAAACATAAATTAACTGAAAAGAGAAAAACAAGCTCTTAAATCTATAGAATTTTGAATATAATTTTATAAGGTATTGCAATCGGAGACAACCAATAACCTAATTATGTATTTTTTTGTAATATTTGTTTATCCCCGACTGCAATACCTTATAAAATTAAAGTTATATTCAAAATTCTATAGATTTAAGAGCTTGTTTTTCTCTTTTCAGTTAATTTATGTTTTACGCAGTCGGGTTTTTTGTTTCTTTTAATAATTTAATTTATTTCAGACTTTTTAGTTTTATAAAGAAAGAGTTGTATGTATTAGTAAGTAAATGAGCGGTACGGTAAAGGAACGCTAACAACCATTCGCAACTCTGTGATTTACGTATGGTAACGGCTCAGTACCTACTGTCCTTGCATTAAACGTAGTTTTTTGCAGATTACGTCAAAATGGTAGCATAAAAGTATTACAATATATACATATATATAATGGTCTATATACAAGCTTTCATTTGATACCCATATTGTTATAATAACGAAACTTTTATTTTTAATACCCCCCCTAATTTTTTATTCTTAGGCGCCATATAAAAATAATATACCCTATGACACTCCCCCATTCAAGACGAATCTAACGACACCCCATATGCTTAAATCCATCAAGCCGTATAGGCTGCAGAGCGGCACAAAGAAATAGACATACATACATACATACACTCGAAAATAACCCTCCTTCCGGGTCAGTCGGGTAAAAATTATATATATTGTTGTACATTCCTAACAAACTCACACAATACATAAACACCATTTTCTTTCAATTTAAAATAAACAGATGTCCTCAAAAGCTCAGCCACCTTAGCAAACAAGCCGCAAAACAAACATACACAAAGATAAACTACACCTAAAAGTGGGTATACCATCCATCCATATAAGACGCTGTCTCAGCTATCGGCTCCTCGATATGTCAATATTAAACCACCTGCCTCTCGGATCGGGTATCTGTGATATAGGTATCTATCTATATTACAGATAGATATACCTGTAGTCGTCTGTATATATATCATGTTTTGTGATACTCAGCTACTGTAATTTTGAATTGTCAGGCACTTGTTTCAACAAAAAACAAAATTAAAAAGTCATTTATTCAGTTTAGGCCCTGGTAAGGCATTTATGAACGTTAAGTTGGTACATACAGTTGAATTTACCACAATTCTACAATTAAACTGAGAAGACTCCGGCAAGAAAAGCAAGGCTTTTTTTTGACAACAGAAATATCAGTCAAAAATGTATTATTAATGTTTTTAAATACTATTATTAATTATGGCTTTTCCGAAGATTTATTGAGAAATTGCAGAATTTCCTCAAAAGAACTGGCTAAAAAGAACTGACTCGTTTGATCCTTGCTGAAAGATTTTAAATTAGTGAATGGACAGTTAGGTTGGTACTACAAAGTTACACCGTGATGGTTTCGTTTCCACGGCAAGCCTAAGAGCCCGTGAATCCCAGACCTTCGTTATTTTATAAAAGCTGGAAATTTGTCAGCCCATGCTCCCAACACAGGTAAGAACGATGTACCATTATGAAGTTTGGGTTACCGTGGCTTTGGCAGGTAAACGGTCCTAAAGGTGTGTAAAAAAAAGGAACTATCAAAAATGTCTGGCTAATGAGGAAACATCATCTAATTATTGCCCAAGTATTATATTTAAAAAATAGCTTTTATACTATAACGTAAGTAGAAGTATAATGACATGAACATTAAGGGTGTGTCTGGCAAGGGGTTGCCACGATGTTAAGTGTCCGGCAAAGAATGACGTGATTTTTAATAATATTCTGAAAGTAATGCCAAAAAAATCACACTTTATTATTTGATGAATTTAGATCGGTATTTTACACACCTTTAGAACCGTTTATCTGCCAAAGCCACGGTAACCCAATCTTAATAATGGTACATCGTTCTTACCTGTATTGGGAGCATGCGCTGACAAACTTCCAGCTTTTATAAAATAACGAAGGTCTGAGGTTCACGGGCTCTTACTCTATTACTATAACCACTATTATACATTCACTAGTGGCTGTCTTTTTACAACGAAAACTGTGGGCAAGGATTTGAATAAACACTGCTACATATTTTGCTTGTTACATATTTGATTTGCTGCGGCTTTAAACGTAGATGGATTTTGAATTTCCACTACTATTATCTACCTTGAGGAATGTTTCTTACGGTATTACTAAATCGCTCACAAGAAAGCTAACATAACGTAGATATACAGAACTAATTCATCCCAGAAGGCGCCGCATTTAGTCAGCGATATCTCGCAGGCTAACGCGTTACAGGATAATCTGGCAAGCAATTACAGACAACCATGTCATTACATATCGAACTATTTCTTTGTATATAATTCTTTAAATACCTACAGGGTTATTTTACAACCTCTAGCCCAATTTTCAGGGGTTAATGTAATCACGTCGTGTGCCTCACATTCCAATCTAATTTGCACCTACCCTGAACTGGAGTGTGTGGATAGTCTCAGATACCTTGGTGTCACTACCGGATGATTCCTAAATCTAAATTCAATGCCAATTTAACAAACTTGATTTTTATTTATTATTCGAAAATATGAAGTAATTACCAAATAAATTGGCAACACCAGTTTCATAGCATTCAATATTATTATCCTATGAAACAATGGGGAACAGGCACTATGATTTATAAAGGCAAATTGTGGGAGTTCCGCGATAATAGCAGGAAGTGACGTAGTTACCTCCGCCTGGAGGCTTCTGCGGCCAAGTTTAAGATAAATAATGTTTTTGGATGTGCTATCCTTTGAACTCTATGTTAAACTTACCGTTACAACTTTTGTTTTTTTTTAAATTTGAACTTTATTTACAACAAATATGTACAAAATACAATCTATATATAGAAAATTTCCTCAAGCCTGCCGCTGCTTCCGATTAACGGCAGGGTTCCCAGAAGGCTGGCAGCGTTTCCTCTTTGGATAGCCAAGCTGACGCGTTGGCGGAAAAAGCTCCCCGCCCGCTGGTCTCCGGAGGTCTCGATCAATTTTGATGACAAGGTGCGAGCAAAACGGCGAGCTTCGGACCCCCACGGTCCCATGGTCTCGACCGCAAAAGGCACAAAAATATAGTTGGGTCCAATCGATGCGTATTTTTTGAATTTTGAATTTTCCGCACTGGCCGCAGCTGCCCCTGCAGCTTTACAAGTCGCCGGTAAGTGAGATGGCGCGAGTGTATCGACACATGTGGCATCCCACACCAGCGACTTGCCGACACTCCAAGGGATCAAAGACATACCATCCGGTCTCTTGCCATCGCCCCGCGCAATACCGACTGGTTCCAGTACGGAAGGCACGTTAGCGACAACAAGAGCCCTGCGGATAATGTCGTTAATAGCCGAGTGCCGTGATATTCGACCAGCACTTAGAGAGCACGAAAGCCCATGGTGGCCGAGCTCGTTGACGAGATCACTTTTGTTTATATTGAGGGTTGAAATTAGTAGTATTGGTCTCTCAGTGTTCGAAATTCAAAGTTTTTTTTTTTACACTGAAGAACGTATTTGTTCTGTGTAACACAACACAATTACACAACTATATTATTTATTTATTTTTCAGCACACTCGCTCGTAAAATGACATTTATTACACAGTTTTTAGTATCTTAATGCAGCTTATTACTCACTAGTGCTTTTTACTTTACATTACCGCACAGTTTTATGATAGGTATAATCCCGTTTATAATAAGTTTGTACCTCACTGCAAGTTATATGTGTGTAGACCAAGCATTCTTAATTTAAACGGGTAAAATAGTTTGACAGCTCACCGCTGTCAAAAAAAAAACTTGCGCGCCATTTTTGTTAACGTTCTCATTGTGTGGTTGATTATTATCAAAAAAGTCTATTTTTTCCACGCAAGTGTGTTAAAAAACGTAGTATGACACGAGTGTGCATTGATTATTACACTCTCGGCTCACTTATCGAGTTCGCCTGCGGCTCACGCGCTTAATACCGCCTCGAGTGTTAATAACCAACTTTGCACACGTGTATCATAATGTACTATTAGCTATTTGTACTCCTTCTCCATAATAATATAAACTTAAACTACATTGAGCTATTATTACTACGCATATTAATAGCTAAATGTTTAACTATTGCCAATTTTTACCACGAAATAATCTCTTTTATGGTATTAATTTATATACCTACGTGATGGGTATTCCAAGCTTAAAGGTAACTGCTTACCATCAGGTGGGACCAAAAGATGTTCTTTTATACCTTAGTGGTATAAAAATTGCCTTATCCATTTTTTATAATACCGATGTGGTTTCCTGTAGTGTCGGTTAAAACGGTTAAACCGCGCGGAGTCTTGTTTACAGCCAGCGTACGGCATCCCGCCAATTTCAAGCAATAAATAATTTCTGAATATTACACAAACGAGGTCAATTTTAATTACACTATTATAATTACCTCATGATTGCTTAGTTGTAGTAAAGCGATAATATCTCAGTGGAACATTCGAATGGGCGCTTCTTCATCGTTGCGACATGATACGACATGTCGTCAGGTGACTTTGGCAGCTACGTTCTTCATTGGAACGACACGACACGAACGTCGTAATAATGAGAGCCGCGGGGGCGCAGGCGGCGCGTATACTCGCACGGCCACATGGAAGCTTGCGTGTGTACACAATACACACAAATAAAGATGCCGCCACGACACCAGTGGGAGACTTGCTGCCGACGACATGTCGCCGCCGGTAACGACATATCGTTGCCGTGCCAGCCCAGTAAGACAGCGTGCAGTACAATCTTATAGAATTATGCATCCACTGATGTCGTGGACGGCATGTTGCCTGTGCCGTGTCCACAGACTACGGAGGACATATTCTCGCTAACAAAAAACTGTGTCTATGGAGTCGGCCACCTCTCACGCACACCTTAGTTGGCTATTCCGCGGGAAATTAGACTCTGTCGCCGTTTACACAGAGTCGATTACTCGCGCTCAACTAATGTGTGAATGTGTGCGTGCCGGCTTGTACGTACAGCGTGGTGGCCGACTCGAGTGACACAGTTTTTTGTTAGCGAGAATATATCCGACTTTTTTAATATCTGTGGCCATGTCGTAACGTGTCGCCCAAATGAAGAAACGCTCAATGACGTCACGAAGGTTTTGAGTTCGAATCCTATAGAGCTTTCGGTGAAGGAAAATATCATGGGGAAACCATAGCATGGTGACAGGGTACTTTGTAGTACCCGCCTGGCTGGCTACCACCCTCAAGTTGAAAATAAATGATAGCGGTGACTGTGAGTGACGATAAATTGCGGGTCCCTTTACGAAGTACCTAATAGATCATATATACCTATATAAGGTGACTGGTTAGTAAACGATACTTAGACACATGATTGTACTCATGATAACAAACAACTTTCCAAAAGAAATAAATAGGAATAAATAACTAAATTAAATAAAAGCAGATGGTGTATTCCACAGAGAGATCTGTGGTGTATTCTTATTCTTGTTAGGTACTAAATATTACGGGCTCAAAAAAAAAATTATCTTTGGGGCAGTTGTTTGTTATCATGAGTACAATCATGTGTCTATGTATCGTTTACTAATTACCAGTCATGTGATATGATGGGCCAGTTGGCGGAGTTGGTAAGACTCTTGCCTATCACGCTGCAGGTCGTGGATTCGATTCCCACTCAGGTCATACATTTGTGTACACATGAACATGTCATGAGTCTGACTGTAATTATGTATAACAAGTATGTATTTACAAACAAACAGTCGTATATAATATATCAGTTATCTGGTTTCCATAGTACACGCTCTGCTTAGTTTGGGATCAGATAGCCGTGTGTGAGGAATGTCCCAGGATATTTATATATTTCATACAAGTTTATAATCCGGTATAATTAATATATACTTGATATAATGATGCAAAGTGAAAGCAACGTATATCAAAAAGATTACCCGACCTCGCAACACGTCCGTTTTTGTTACTAATAATTCTCCCCGACAATATAATAATTTTATTACAACAATTTCAGTGGGAAAGGGACAAGACAAAAGATCCTCATGAATAAATTGTTTACGATAGCATAAATTAAGAACACTCTTGAATCTTCTTGTTTCCGAGGTTGTAACAATTTGGAATTTTATAAACCATAAACAGGTAATGAAAAGCTGTAACTTTTCAATAAAATTAACGCGACAAAGCTGAGGAAATCCGGATAATATTGGTTAACTCTTCCTTTTATAGAAATATGAATGGAGATAATTTTAGGATTTAATAGCTTAGCTGAATTATGACTTTGCTTTAGAAAGTTGGAACATTTCAAGTAAATTTCTTTGGACTTACTTTACATCTTCATGGCGATTTCCTTTAGAAAATTTATTAATACGTTTATGGCAAATATTGGTGCTCTTAGCTGAAACACGAGATCTCTTACTCTTACCCTTACGAATGGGGGATATGGCTTAACCAAACCTAGCAGCTAGACTAGGAAAATACCTCCACCTTACATAATACCGCAGTGAAATAACTGAATGCTGTATTCCTGCGCGTGAGTAGGGCGACTGACATTTTACCTCAAGACTGTTTTTAAACTAGTATTCCCCTCAGTCTCGTCCCGTTCAAGCGGCCCGAGCTGCCAATAGTAATCCGCTCCCCCTAATTAGTCGTAACTCGTTTTATTTATAAAAAGTCCGTCCCCTCCCCCCGGTAACGACCCTGAGCCAAAGTAGAGAATTTGTTTGCTTACATTATCAGTAAATTATGTTGTAATAAGTAAAGGACAGACATTATGTAAATTACCCTGAAAAGTTCAGGCAGTCGTACAAACAGGTGTAGATTGCTAAACATTCTGACACTTTTAACATTGGGCTATTCCCTGAAACGGTTAATCATAATGCAATGGGACTTTTACAGGAAGGTTCAGTATTTACTTAAGCATAAATTAGTGAAACTCCCACCATAATCAGATTAGCTGTTTCCGTGATTTGGGCGATATTAACAGGTTTCAGCAGTTTCAGTAACGCGGTAGCCGCTGTACATAAAATATTAAAGGCCAAAGGATTATGTACCTGAATTGTGAATATTATACCAATAAAAAGTGCTTAGGTTCTTTATTCTGACAAAAGCTAGAATTACAAGAGAAATACTAATTTCGGTATATTTTACAAAGAATCATGGCGAGCTCCATACATTGATTTGTACAAAAAAATTAACATTTTAGAGGGTTTTGAATGAATCACTTCCAATGTTGAGATTACATTACCAGCAATATGTTAATATACACGAAATATTTTATAAACCCCGCAAAACATAACAACAACATAACAGTTTTGATCGCGAATAGTCGCGATTCGCCGGAATGACATAGAAATTCGCATTTTTGTCCCGGGGTTCTAAAAATATTTTAAATGGCTCAAGTTGTTCCTTAGGCAACAAGGATAAATTATAATGTCATTCCAACGACAAAAAATCTTATTTTTTTGTTCAAATCTCGCCATGATCCTTTACACTTAATTTAGCTTTAACATGATCCATACGGAGCGTTTGTACAGATACCTTACCACTATAATTAAATTCAAACAATACTCCATTTTCAATTCATGTAATGTTTAATTTGATATCTATCTTTTATTTCATTTCTGATATTGTAAAGTCATTAATAATAACTGACAAAGGTACGTTTATTTTATATGTAGTACTCAATTTACTAGCATTCAATTTCAACATTTGAAATCTGAATTTACGTTTTCTTTTGATAGTGCTGAATATATTTCCATAGTAATTTTGTGCTTGGATTTGAGTCATTATTGTGTCTAGGACAACTGAGTTCAAAGTTCAGAAAGTATAAAGGAGATATGCTAATGTTAAAATATGAGAACGGGTTGAGTTATTATTTGAGGACAAAAACTACTAATAAATAAAGTCTCAATTTAATAACAATATAATGTTTAAGTCTATATTTACACAAATTAGCATATTTTTACTAAAATATACAAAATACAATCTATACAACGTGTTACGAAAAGGGTATATCTATCCGAAAGGGGTGAAGACTACATCAGCCCCCCTAGACAAGATGGTTGTCGACAATCGTCATCGTTAGTAAACGATCAACCTTTGTATGGGATTGACATAAGAGATTGTTAAATAGCGTTTATGAGTAAGGCCGTTAATGTTTAAGTCTATATTTACACAAATTAGCATATTTCTTAAAATATACAAAATACAATCTATACAACGTGTTACGAAATGGGTATATCTATCCGAAAGGGGTGAAGACTACATCAGCCCCCCTAGACAAGATGGTTATCGTCATCGTTAGTAAACGATCAACCTTTGTATGGGATTCTTTCGTGATATGTGCGCTCATTATAAAGAAGTCGTGTACATTTATGGATACATTCTTTCCATTACAAGTTTTATATAGAAAATTTTCAACACACTTCCTTGTAAAGTGACATTTATTGCATCGTTTTTAGTATCTTAATGCAGCTTATTATGCACTAGTGCTTTTTACTTTACATTACCGCACAGTTTTATGTCAGGTATAATCTTGTACATCAATGCAATTGATATGTGCGTAGACGAAGCATTCTTAATTTAAACGGGTAAAATAGTTGACAGCGAATCGCTGTAAAAAAAAAACTTGCACACCATATTTGTTGACGTTTTCATTGATTATTATCAAAAAAATCTACTTAAAAAATCTGTATTTTTCCTCACAAGTGTGTTAAAAAACGTCGTATGGCATGCATTGATAATTACACTCTCGGCTTAATATCGCCTCGACTGTGATTACCAACTTTGCACACATGTATCATAATGTACTATTATTTATATATCCCATTTCCTGGAACTCTATTATTTTTCAAGAAAGAAGAAATCTGACTGCCTGACATAGCACAGTCTAGATACTTTACAATTTTAAACACACGTACCTTATAAAACGTAGGCATCCATTGTGAAAGAGATTTTTCAAAATTCAAAAGTTTTTTTACAAATTATGTTTTTTTTTGTGGCCCCTGCTTGACCACAACCTCACAGGCCAGCGATAATGTGGCCGAAGTTGGTAAGCACACAAAGCTTATAAGTAACTGGCTCTCAAGTGCAGCTGTCGGAACACACCGATAGGTGCTTGGCGACAGATTTTCAGCTTGAGGGTGGTAGCCAGCCAGGTAAGTACTACAAAGTACCTTACCACCGAAAGCTCAAGCTCATTGTAGGATTCAAACCCGGGACCTTCGTCTCGGCATCCGACGTCACTTCCACTGACCTATAATCACATTAAAAGTATAATAGATAATATAATAGATAATAAAACTTAAAATAATGTAGGTATATTGTTTATTACACTAAAACCTAATTAATCTCTGCTACATTTTTCTTCTTCAAGTTAATTAAACAACATCTCGTGTCTTAGAATATTATATAAGCTGTATCAAAAGCAATAAGCCTTAACAATAGCCGAAGATAAAATAAAATCATAATATTGGAGGCGAGGAGAGGAAAAACGAGATACCCTACAACATCTGGCACTGGATAGTTTGAATTTTAATATTATAAACTTGCAACACTGATGTTCAGAATATTAAATAATGTATTTTTCTTTCTCAGATTTTTGCTGACTAAATTAGCTTTAAAGGAAGAATGGGAGTAATTGGACGCTATTGTTGTTTCGTTTTATTATTAACATGGTTATTTATTGTATTAAATAACGGTGGGAATTGTATATTTAGGTATCGTACTATTTTAAAAATGAAAAAGTATTTATCCAGTTTAGGCCCTGCCCCCCTGGTTGTCGACAATCGTCATCGTTAGTAAACAATCAATCTTTATACGGGAGTGACATAAGAGATTGTTAAAAATCACGTGATATTTCGATTTAAAATGTCAATCCGATACAAAGGTTGATCGTTGACTAACTATTAGGATTGTCGACAACCATCTTGTCTAGGGGCCCTGGTAAGATACTATGAATGTTACAGTTGAATCTACCACCGGTTCGGAATACACAGACTCCGGTAAGAAAATCAGCAAGGATTTTTTTCTAAGTAATCCATCGGTATTCACAGTGCGGCCGCCGAGAGAATGAGTTTCTTACATCTATTATTATTGGCGAAATCACGGAAACAGAAAATCTAATTAGTATGGGAATTAACTAAGCTATGCATATGAAAATACTGAACCTTCCTGTGAAAGTCTCATTGCAATAGAATTAGCCGTTTCCGTGATTTGGCCAATCAATATTAACAGATGCCAGAAACGCTTAATCGTTAAAAGTACAAAAACCTTTATTAAAATATGTAAATAAAATAAAACGAGGAGGTTATGGCTAACGGTCATATTGTTTACACCGTTAACAAGAGAGATCTTTGCAAATCTAGAGCTTTTCTCCTCTGTCTTGAATTCCTCTCACTTACCAATCCTTTGTAGAAAATCCAATTACTTTATGATGACAGAAATAAGTCCAGGGCCAGTAGACAAGATGGTTTTCAATAATGGTCATCGTTAAAAATGAAAAAAAAAATGGAATTACATGAAAAAGAAACCAGGAACAGCTATTCAGTTATTGAGAACAGCCCCCTAGACAAGATGGTTGTCGACAATCGTCATCGTTAGTAAACGATCAACCTTTGTATGGGATTGACATTTCAAATCGAAATATCACGTGATTTTTAACAATCTCTCTATCTATGTGAATCGCATACAAAGGTTGATCGTTTACTAACGATGACGATTGTCGACAACCATCTTGTCTGTGTGGTATATCTTTGTTTATTGTTAATTATTTGGAAAAAAAAAAAACAAACAGTCAGATTGTCCAAAAATATTTAGAAAATGTATCCTTGCTAAGTTTCTTGCTGGATTCCTCTCAGTTGAAGGCCGAGTTCCAAACCGGTGGTAACTTCAGTAAATGTGACCTTCATAAGTGCCCTTCTGGGGCCTAAATTGAATAAATGGCTTTGACTTTGACTGCATCTCTATAACTACTAATACCTGTACTTTCGTACCCAAAGCATGATAACAAAATACACTTTTACCATTTGTGTTAAATTCCTTATCAAACAAACTTTGCTATGGAATTAAGCACAGATGGCTAAAGTTCAACATTTATAGATTCCAATAAAAATATAAAACATAAGGTTATTTCAGTAAGTATGGACGATAACCCCAGGTTTAAAATGACTCTCAGGAAACTAATAACAGTTTAATTCGCGGCTTTATCGCTTTCACAATAAATTCGTCTGTGTTTTTATCACATAGTTATAGTAGTTTTATTTGTTTTAGTTTGGGGCTTGATTGTCAGCGATCGTAAATTATAAGCCCTTCACGCGATGCAACCTTTTTTATATATCAAAAACATTCAGCAAGTTCCAACAATAACTGTAAAAGTTTGAAATAAATTGAATGAAAGTTAAGCGAACGCATAAAAGCCAAAAGTTTACCGAGGTTCTAATCTTTTTGTTTGGAGCGCATATCTAAAAAGTCATTCAAAAAAAGAAACACGATTACAATTTGGTACTATATTTACAAAAATATCGATGTTTTAAAAATTATTCATCCCAAATATTTAAGATATTTTAAGTTTATCTTTATACATTTCCAATGTATGGATATGTGTTTGTCATACAATACATACACAAGTGATAATGTGGCCATGAATAATGAAAACAAAGCCTAAAAGACTCACAAATCAATTGAACGCATCGGTGCTTCGAAATAGATGTTCAGCTAGCAATATTCAAGCAATATTATAGCAGCAAGACAAGCAATATTCTCCAAGCGGGTACAGATATAGATATACCCTATATTTATGGTACTACCCTTTTTTTTGTACTGTATTTACCACTAAGGTGGCAAACAAGCATACGGCAGCCTATGGACGCTTGCAACACCAGGGGTATCACTTGCGCGTTGCCGACCCTGAAGAAATCTCTTCACACCCTTTTTCAAAAACCCCATGCTGTACTCCATTGAGAAAACCACGGCGGGGAGCTCATTCCACAGTCCGAGCGTCTGCGAACTTTTCGAAACAATTCTGGTTTTAATGTGTGAGGATGGACTCCCGTCGATGACGTGAGTTGCGATGGTGGAAGGTAGCCGTGGGCATCAAGTCTAACAATTCTTTAGGACACTCTCCGTTGTACAAGCGGTAGAATACACATAACGAGGTAAAGTCTCTCCTCAGACTGAAGGGCTCTAAACCGCTTGTGAGCTCGAGATCTTCAACAATTCTGACATCACGTCGCTGAACCGGGTCTAAAGGCCCAAGCTGGTATCTACCTATCCTTCACTAAACTTATTCTTAAAGAATTGAGACCTGTAAAAGTAAACGTTATTTCCACACATCATTTACCGTCTCCGCACATTATGGCGAACAGGTACGTACCACTCTCCTAAGATTCAACTCTAGCAGTCAACCCCCACCTCAATGACTCATTGCTATTGATACCGAGTTAAGAAAAGCAATTTTCTTGATTTTAAACGTTATCTTCTATATTCATGGAAAGAATACTCGTTTTAAATTTTAATGCCATATTGTGATCTTTTCTTTCGTATTACAAAGGGGTTGAACGAACTCGTATATGATAATAATAAAAAAAGAACCATTATAGTTAATGTTTTTATCCGCAGGGCAATTTATTTTAGCAAGTCAGTCAGTTTCAACAGTCATTTAGAGGAAATAATAGCTCAGTGGTAGTGACGTCGGATGTCGAGACGAAGGTTCCAGGTTCGAATCCTACAATGAGCTTGAGCTTTCGGTGAAGGAAAACATCGTGTGGAAACCATAGTACGGTTGTAATGATACGACCTCTCCTATTTCAATTATTGCTTCTGGTCACAAATACTATTTCCAAACTTACATATTATTCAATTTTCAAATGTTCATATTTTGGAATATACTCATTAAATTTTTTTTTAATGTAGAATATCCATCAGACATTAATTCCATGCGGACAGCAAGGGAGTGGAACTTGCATTCGGCGTGTGTGTTGTCTGATTCTCACAACCTAGGGACTTTCAAGGCCAGAGTGAATAGATTTCTTCTGGGTAAGCGTACTCCATCTTCGGCTCGTCCTTTATGGGCGGGTCGGTGGCCAAACGCATCATCATCTGCCTGCCCTGTTCCCAATCACTTGTGATCGGCGCAATATGTACACTTCTTCCATTCGTCTCTTCTATCCGTCATATCAGCATCCACTCCTTTCTTACCCATATCATCTTTCACATAATCCATCCATCTCTTTTTCGGTCTTCCTCTTCCCGTCAGAGATAAAAGCAAGCCCATTTAATAAAAAAATAGTGGGCCCCTAAGTCAACTGATGATCAGTTATGTCCTCAGTCATAGAGTACCTTTGAAAAGCACTAAAATTAAAACTCACACACTCGCTAGATAGATTCGTTTCAAGCTCCATATTTTCCAAAGCTTGTAACAGAAATAAAACAGCACACATTTCTTTGAAATACTGTGAAAAAGATAAAAAATTCTACTGTTACTAACTTTTTGTCAGCAATTAGACGAAAAGCACTCAAGGTAGGTATATCCTCGTTGTATAAGTGCTATCAGTGCTTGAAGCTCACCAGGCCCCAAAACGCTGCAGCGGAACTGCTCAGCTGTGGTTTTAAGATATTTGTAATGGAAGGAGACTGAATTAAAAAAAAAATAGTTTTTTTCAGAATCTTTCTTAAAATAGGCTATTGCTAAAAATCTTAAAACCACACACACTTAAAATTGCGATTCAGTCTCTCAAGAATGCGCAAGTAGTTTCTCGAGACTTTTAGATACTTCTAAATAAGTGGCTATCAGTAGTATTTGGTAAATGTCAGATGTTCCTTACTTTTGAGAGAGGTAGAGCATAGTGTTTATTCGCTCAAAGAGCAGCTCGACTGGGGAAATACCTCCACCTTACAGAATACCGCAGCTAAATAACTTTATGTTGTATAAAGTTGTGTTCCTACGCGTGAGTAAGGTCGCCAGAGCTCATAGGGGAGGGGGAAAAGGTCGGTAACGCGTGAGCGATGCTTCGTGTGTTGCAAGCGTCCATATGGCTACGGTAACCGCTTACCATCAAGCGGGCCATATGCTTGTTTACCGACTTAGTCGTATAAAAAAAGCCATTATTATAAATGCGGTTTTTTAACAAAAACTTATTATCAATATAAGTATCTGTAATATTTCGCGTTTTCGCGGTTTGTACATATGTGCATCCGTGTGCTACAAGTTTTAAACACATCTCTCAAGTCAAAAGCTGGCGTAGAAATATTATGCGAGTCACAAAATAAAATACGCTTGCATTTACTATGGAGATACAAATTAATAAGTTTAAAGTTTTGTTAAAACAACGTAGTCTGGAGATTGGCTAATTTTGCCAGATTTATAGCTTCATTATACAGATCGTTGTTTTGGTCAGCGACGAGCGACGCAGGGTCGATAATACAAATGATACTGATAAAATATTTTTTTTTTAATAATATTTTTTTTTTTTTAAATTCATATAATAAGCTAAAGTGTAGACATAATACTCAACGGGAGTACGAGGGAGTAAAGGGGTGGGGCGATGGTGGCTTGCGCCTAGCTCTAGTTTGTGCACGTGCCGAGTGACCATACTTTGCGGTAATTTTATTTCAAATTGAATAAGGTATTTCTCAACATATTTACAGTATTTAATGGAATTAAGTCCATTTTTGGGGAATATATTTTTTGTACTACCGCTCCTGGGTCGCTTGTCGCCGACCAAAACAACACCCTGTATA
Organism: Polyploca ridens; assembly: GCA_951394255.1. Taxonomy (NCBI): domain Eukaryota; kingdom Metazoa; phylum Arthropoda; class Insecta; order Lepidoptera; family Drepanidae; genus Polyploca; species Polyploca ridens. The sequence goes on along the minus strand of OX596259.1, from coordinate 2,736,824 downwards.
TGGGGTTACATTGTTTAAATTGTTAAATTCGTCGAGGAAAAATTCATCTAGAGTAGTAATACCAAACAATCAAATCCCTCAAATAGTCAGTGATTTTGCACTGATTTTGAACAGTATTTTGCGCTTCTTTAGGTTAATTGTTCCATGATTAAATTGGTGCTCATGATATGCATTTAGGTATCTAATTATTGATTTGACATTAGGTACCAGATATTTTTATAAATTGTATACAATAATTTGTAATGAGTTAATACTACAAAAAACTGAACCTGTGATAGAGAATTGACCTCCATATTAATCTGATCATTATTCAAAATCTGGGGGCACGGGAGTGCCCCCCGCCAAGACAGCCAAGCGAAGCGCAAGGGCACTACCTACCTTTTCTCGAAGCGCTTCGTCGTTTTTTTGAAGCCTCATAACTTAGGTTTGGATTATACCAGATAAACAAAATTTTCGGGACATGATGTCAATAGTGAACTTATTAAACATATTAAATTTCAATAACATAGCTCTTATACTTTAGATTTTATTGATACCTAAAAAACCCCGATTTCGTCACTGACTCACTGATGATCATCAAAACTCATAGGGTACTTCCGGAAGTCCTAGAAAGCTGAAATTTGGTATGTAAGCTTGTATTAGTACACAATCAACAAAAAAATTATAAAACTTGGAAATTTCAAAAAAAAAAAAAACAATCGTAACTTACAAAAAGAAGTGAAATCCCACCAAAAACATTTTTATGTAAAATGTTGCCGCCAAGACATATAGCTTGCACTGTCAAAAAGTTATCAGATCTCATGTACAGTCAAGCTTATAACTCTACTTGCCCTTACTCTACAAGCCCTAACTTCACAAACTCTACACACCGTAGTCAAAATATGTGGCTTGGCCGTTTCACTACTGTCACATGGGAGTAAGGATATATGTCTTGGCGGCAACATTTTACATAAAAATGTTTTTGGTGGGATTATATTTAGCTAAAACAAAAAGTATCTAAAATTAAAATTATTAACTTATTTAGCGCCAAGGAAACATGTAAATCTGTCCAGAAAAAATATCACAAAGAAATATGTTCTACCGACGTTGGTATAGTCTCATACTCATGAATAATTGAGCGGATCGCGGAGGCGAGCATAACTCATGGATCGAATGTTACCAGAAACAAGCCATATTATGGATGCGTTAAATTTTACTAATAGTTGTTTTGGGGACTGCATTTGAGACCTTTTCAGGCGTTGTGTGCTTATAACACTTTGCCACATTTAGTTAACATGGGCGTAAAATACCTTTTCAAGAAAGTTAACACATTGACAATAATTCTGCTATTGCAAATGTCCATAGGCGGCAGTGACCACTTTCCACACATTCCAACGCCTATTTGCTAACTTATAAAAGAAAAAATGAGATTGTGGTCAAATACAAGCCAAAGCAGTGCGATTAGAATGTAAATATAATGTAATGAATCTAAGCTTGTTTTGAAAATAGTAATTGCTGAGTTTATTGCCCATGTTTCTCAGCAAATGCAACCAGTATTAGAGTCAGACTTTTCATAAGTGCCAGCGAAGGTCTATTTGAATAAATGATTTTGAATTTGAATTTTGAATTCGAAAAAGTAATCTTTTAGAATTTAGTTATCTGTTGATTAAATAAATAGACTTCTAACTTTTAAAGATCAAAGTTCTGACAAAAAGTTTAATTTATTGACAAGAAACTTTTTGTTCAAAGTTCGTTGGTATTTATTAAAACGAGGAACAGAAATAACCTAAGAACTAAGCTAACACCTACTTTATCATGGCATGAGCGATCTGTTTAGTTTTTAGCTTGGATGCTCTAATAAAAATCTAGAATAGAAAGAGAAAAATCTCTGCGCGACCGACTAGATAAGACAAATATTATCTGTTAATATAATATGCTAGATATTTGTTATTAAAGAAAATAAACGTAGAAATATCATAAAAATCGCAAACCGAGCATATTATATAAGCAGAAAATATTTGTTTATCTATATTTTATTGTCATACAATCTTATTTCAGAAACATTCTTCCCACACGGTTATCTTGATCCCAAACTAAGCAGAACTTGTACTATGGAAACCAGATATATAAACTTACTAGCTCCCCCCCGCGGTTTCTCCCACGTTCCCGTGGGATCACATGTTTTTCCGGGATCAGTTAATCCAGAATACATTCTGTATGTGTGCCAAATTTCATTAAAATCCGTTCTGTCATTTTTTCGTGTATGAGGAACAAACATCTTCACAAATCACATCCATACAAACTTTGACATTTATAATTTTACTAGCTTTCCCCCGCGGTTTCACCTGCGTTCACTGATAAGTAGCCTATGTCCTTCTCCATATCATCGGCTATCTGCATGCCAAATTTCATGATGATCCGTTGAGTAGTTGAGGCGTGAAGGCGTTACAAACAAACAAACTCAATTTCGCATTTATAATTTACTATTACTCGTTCGCGAGATAAAAAGTAGCCTAAGTCCATACTTAGGATATAGTAAAGAAGTAAGGATAAATAAAAAAAAATAAAAATTAAAGAACGAGTGCTGTCAAAATCGTAGTCAGTCCTACGATTTTGACAGCACTCGTTCTTCACTGGAATAAGGTTGAAAATGGAAAATCATAAATGTGTCGACTCTATGAAATAGACTATTATTTACGGGTTTTCTTTAGATTATACAGAATATACACATTAAATTGAATAAGTGTCCGGTTAACATTCTAATATAACTCTGTATCTTATATATTCTTAAAAATAAAATTGTTGTCGTCGCTGAAAATACGGAGAATTTCGACGTGAAAGATTTTTTAGACGTAACTTACGAATTTTTTATTGGGAATATCAAAGCACTTTTTAATATTCTATTCGGTTAACATTTTTCTCAAAACCCTCTTCTGTCTACATTATTTTTTGTGTTAGGTATTTTCATTGCGTTACGTCATACTCGACTCTCAAAGAAACCCATTTTTGTGCATTTGAGCTTAGACCCCCCCTTAAGGGTAACAAACATCCATACATACAAGCTTTCGCGTTTATAATATTAGTAAGGATATCTATCCTAATATTATAAAGAGGAAAGATTGTTTGTTTGTTTGCATTGAATAGGCTCCGAAACACTGAAATTCACAACCCATAGCGTCAGTCAGGGTATCTGAACTCAACACCCAAAAGCTATGAGGCGCCGATCCTACAGCGAGCGGTATAGAGTTCTGCGTTCAGTGTTCACAATCTATGCGGCGATTTGGATCATGCCACCCAGCGATCGCGGTCAAGGAGAACGCACGAAGAACTATGACCGTTGATCTCTAGACCACTCGCTGTGGAGTCGGCGCCTCATTCAGTCCAATACCAAGAAAATATGTGTTAAAATTATCGAATAGAAATTTTCGATATTTCGTATCTCCAAGGTTCCCACACAAGCTATTTGTATTCCAATCGCGCTCTCCGTGTTCCCTACAAGATTGGTTATACGCAGTAAGGTTATTACGTTCACATTTGACCACCACTCCATTGCCAACTATCAAATGGGTTCGGCATTTATTTACTTTAGCTGTGTTGTTATATTGTATTATATTGCTGTTTTGCCAAAGTCGTTTGTTCGTTAGGGTTTTATTTATTATTGCTATTGAAAATAGTAAATTATGATACATGTGTGCAAAGTTGGTTATTACGGACGAAGCGGTATTAAGACGAAAGGATGGCTGCATGAAATTTGAAAAATAGGTATTTAACAAATCTGTTGCTGTCGCGCTGTTGCTGGAATATAAATGTATGAGGGACGATAGAGACAACTGCAGCTTGGATCGATTATACCTATTTAAAATAGACGAAATCGCTATTTCGTAATCCCCAGTTTCCTCCTCCAATACTGGATCGTTTTTTTTATTTTTTCAAGAATATAATAAGAAGGGCTTTGGCTATGTCTGTCGATATTCCTTTTATTTTTTATATTCGTCAAATTTGTTTGCTGGACGTCTGATAGGGGCAGTAAAAATGGTCAGTTTTTGTCATTTTAGAAGGGTCCTAATTCTTATAATAATTAATTTATGGAGAAAAACACAAACGAGAGACATACAGTGGTACCTACAGATTGCATGGTAAAATAATTATAGCTCTAGTGTTATTATCCAGAGAGGAATCTGAGGATTCAGAGGATTACGTTTGTATGGAACAAACGCCACCGCGTTTCCTCTTAAGCGCGTGATCCACAGGATAACGCGATAAGAGAGCCGAGAGGGTAATGATCAATGCACACGCGTATGATACGACGTTTTCCAACACACTTGCGAGGAAAAAACTATTTCTTGGTAATATTTTAATTTTTTGATAATAATCATTCACATATTTGATGACAGCGATGGGCTGTCAAACTGTTTTACCCGTTTAAATTAGGAACGCTTCGTCGACACACATATCACTTGCAGTGAGGTACACACGGCTACAGATCAAGCTATACATTTCCAATATAAGCTGACCTCTCATTGTACGGAAATCCTATACAATGCGAGATCAGCTTATACTGGAAATGTATAGCTTGATGTGTTGCCGTGTGTACAAACTTAACAAAATCGGGATTATACTTGTCATAAAACTGTGCGGCAATATAAAGTAAAAAGCACTAGTGCGTAATAAGCTGCATTAAGATACTAAAAGTGGTGCAATAAATGTCACTTTACGAGCAAGTGTGTTAAAAATATTATTTATGTAATTTCTGAAAAGTGATTTTAGTTTCTAAGAGGTTTTATCCAAATTGTTGAGAAGCATGTTTGTTATACAACAAACTCGGTAAACAAGCATACGACCCGCCTGATGGTAAGTGGTTACCGTAGACATATGGACCCTTGCAACACACGAGGCATCACACATGCGTTACTGACCCTTCCCCCCTCCCCGATGATCTCTGGCGACCTTACTCACGCGCAGTAACTCGAGCTGCTCTGAGCGAATAAACGCTATGCTCTATCTCTCTCTAACATAGCGACAATAAAATAATAATATCCAATATAACGACTTTTGTAAGGACCCAATAGTCCCTTAATAGTGCCTACAAGTAGGCACTCAGGTTCTAATCATCTCACTACAATGGCACCGAAGAGCCAAACAAATCCTTAACGACAAAATTATTATTGTCCTTTTATTGTGTATCACGATGACACTTGAAGGAGTAGGTGAAGTGAGGTCTTATGGCAAACTAGCTTCCGCCATAGCTATGGCCCTAAATATAGCTATATATATATATAGTCGGAGAGTTAGATCGTTGGTCGGACTCAGTTGTATTATGATATTATCGTGGTACAAGGGTTGGGTGAAATAGTAGCAATACTGATTTGATTTTAACGTAAATAACAGACTTAATGAGGGTATGCGTAATAGTAATAAGAACATTGATTTGACTATAATGTGACTAACAGAGTTAATAAGGGGATGCGTATTGCTTTTGGGATAGTTAGTTTATCACAAGCGCTCGAGCTGTACTCATCTCAGTGCAATCATTGTTACACCCGGTTCTGAAGTCTATAATTATGTAAGGCTATACATGTGTGAAGTGAAGTGATTATTTAATTGTAATATTATGTCGTAATAATAACGTAATAAACACATTGGGCCCATGAGGAGTTTGTTGCGTCGCTTCATCTCCTCATACGGGACTTTTACGAAGCGATGGTATAACGTTGTTTTATTGCCTGCACTGCGCCCACCGAATCCCGATACCACTGAACCCTAATCGTGGTGTTTGTATCGCTTGGCTGTCGCTGACTCCGACATATATCTATAGCTATAAACTATGATATTTAGCTAGATAATGCTATCTATGCTATGCTAGTTTTTCTGCGATAATTGAAAATCTTAATCCATTCAGCTGCTATTTTTGAGTAACAAACATCCAACGAATATTATAAATGCGAAAGTGAGTTTGTTTGTTTGTTACGCCTTCACGCCTCAACTACTTAACGGATCGTCATGAAATTTGGCATGCAGATAGCCTATGGTATGGAGAAGGACACATGCTACTTTTTATCCCGGGAACGCGGGTAAAACCGGTGGGAACAGCTAGTTGTAATAAATCCTTCATTATGCTACGCAAAATATTTTAGGTACTTTTATATTATTTAGGAGAAATGATTATTATGCATAATAACTGGGGCCCATCTGGGGCCCAAGTCTGCTTTTACAATTGTGCTCCAATGAACTTTCAGTGGTGTCAAAATTGTGTCATTTTACAGTTTTGGCAGTCTACTAACACAATAGCGCCATAATGACTTCAATTTTGACACCACTGAAAGTTCATTGGAACACAATTGTAAAAGCAGACTTGAGCCCCTGTTAGTTGTAGTGTTTACTTACCTATAGAAAGATTGATAACACTTTATTGTTACACACCACATGAACAAAAAATACAAGAACCTAGAATAATAAAGAAAGCTGTACAATGGGCGGCCTTATCACTAAAAGTGATCTCTACCAGTCTCTCTCTCTCTTTATAAGTACCTACGAAGTTATTATCATATTAAATCCCACCCTATGTGTAGGGAACCCAAATACACAATATAAATCCTTTCCTTCTTGCAAATAATGCTCAGTCATGAGTTATCATAATATTAATTTATTTATGAGGAAGATGGATGAGCTGAAAACAGTTTCATTGCAGTTACTATCTCGTGGTATAAATAGTTTGAGAAGTTCAGTTAACCCAATTACAGAACTTCTTCATAAAGGGGTGGGGTCATAGAGATAGAATATTTATAGAGCGATTGAGAGTATGAACTGGGACACCGGTATGATCAAAGCTGCCGCGCTGCTTTCAAAATGAACTAAATGAATGAATGGCAATGTCTCGTTTTTTATCGATATTTTTACCGAAAACCGACGAGGTACGTCTTCTACATTTTCTTTTAAACGCTTTCGACGTTATTGAATTAGTTGAATACCAAAACTGTCAAATCTGTAAAATTTTATGCCACTGATAGTTCATTGAAATCATTAACTAGTCAGTTAGATATCAAAAAATATGAGACACGTATGTTTTGCTATAAAATCAATAAAAAATACAAAGATAAAAAATAACGGTAGTCATCGTCGTGACGTACTTTGTGGTAAAAATTGTGCCACACCTCGCGCGTGACTTCAACACACTATTATCTTCGTAATTTTTTGTTTAATCGACAAAAGAAAAAATACGTGTGTAATATTTATTGAGAATGTAAATAATGGGCTAATACTTTTTCAGGAAACTAGCCTATTGTAATAGCAGAGCCCCGGAGCTGTCACTCGGGCGGTACCGACTCTGCAAAAACTGCTACTTAATTGAGGTTCCTAGCTGCGAGGAATTTGAAGAAACTATTGCCGTCGCGCTATGCCGCTATGCTATGCGCTATGTGTAATAGGGACATCTGCAGCTCAGACCGATTTATTCACAAAAAAATTACGAAATCGACGTTTCCTTTTCCTCAATTTCTTCCTCGAAAACGGAGCCGATTCAATTATTTTTTACATTAAAATTTTAAGTAAGGGGTTATCTAGGTCCCTATTACTTTTTTTTATGTTAAAATCTTTTCGAATTTGTCTGGTAGTCCTTTTAATTACGGCGGAAAAATAGGGCATTAATTGTAGTTTTTGAAGGGCCATAATTTCTTTAATAATTAGTTGCTGAAAAAAGGAAGTAACAGGGACGTGTCCAAAACAGAACTTGATTATATGAAAAAGAATTATGACTCTAGAGGCATTATTCAGGCAAAAAACAGGGGAATATATTTGTATGGAATAATCGCAGCCCGACTCCCGTCTTAACTAGACCTCAAATTAAATGATGATGATAGATAATTCTATGCAGACTCAACACATGTTTGTTCTGGATGGGAAATTAATCTATAATCTATATCTATCAGGATATTTACATCTACGCCAACCGATGTGTCAAATATAAAATATATTTGGAAACGTGTAAAACACCGCTGGGTAAATGCTATCGATAACTACAGTCGTGAAACGAAATGAGTTCGTTTGAACTAATTATTCATCCAATTATTATTTATATTGCACCACGGAGCCCAATGATTGCCTAAAGTTCATTTAATAAAACTGAATTTCAGTGTATATTTGATGATTGACATTATGAACTGCTTTTTCTATCAGGGTGAGCGGAGTCTTTGAAATTGCGATCATTAATATTTTTATTAATGTATCACCAGAAAAAAAAAAACAAAAAAAATGTTTTTTTTTATATCAAGTATACGAATTTAATAAATTACTTTCAATTGACATTCGTCATTAAATCATGACAAGAATTAGAGCAATTAACTTGCGCACTTGGAGTTCAATTCAGAACCAAGTCCAAAAAGCTAAAAAATACTCTTCGCTACGAAAACATTGTAATAGTATAAATGAAAGGTACATCATAATTCCCACAGGGAAATACAAAAACTACCCAACAAAGTTATAAATAATAGTACACTGGCAGAAATGGCTTCTCCAACTATAGCAATTTGCCAATACAGACTAAAAACAAAAACCATTTGTGATATAATTAAGTAACTTATAAGAGCAAAACAGTACAGGTTTCTATAACATATAATATATGAGTCTTCCTTTTACTTCTGATACTATGTTATCTGATGCTACGATCTGTAGGATAAAGCTACAGATTAATTATTTTTCTCATGTAACGGGTTCGATTCCCGATTCAACCATGTAACTATTTAAAAATCTATGAATGCAGTTTAAATTGTTTTTTAAATTAAAATAATGTCTTTTTTCAGTAAAATGTTCTATATTCTTCATACTCATAAGCTTGACCGCGCGCGAGAGAGACGGACAGACTTTTCACGATGCTCATACAGTGCGACGTCACGCCGCGCGCTTATTCACAGACACTACACAAGCGGAACGTGAAAATGTGTTGAACGTGCCAGCTTTAGTAAAACGACCTGTAGTATTTTTTTTTTATACTACTTAGGTAGCAAACAAGCATACGGCCCGCCTGATGGTAAGCGGTTACCGTAGCCTATGGACGCTTGTAACACCAGGGGAGTCACTCGCGCGTTGCCGACCCTGCAGAAATCTCTTCACACCCTTTTTGAAGAACCCCATGTTGTAGTCCATTGGGAAAACCACGGCAGGGAGCTCATTCCAGAATCTGAGCGTCCGCGGAAGGAAGCTCCTTTGAGACCGCACAGTTCGAAACAATTCTGGTTTCAATGTGTGGGGATGGACTCCCTGTAGTATATTCAATTATAATTGATATATTTTTCAAGAGATTTAAAAGAGTCCAACGCTATTCCGCACTTACAATATAACAGGTGGAGATTTCGAGATGGCATATTTTCGAAACCTATGTTGGGTTAGTCATGCTGAACAACTTTTACTATGGGACCAAGAAAGAGTTCTCAAAAAAAAATTTTTACTTTTCATACATTATGATCGAGCAAGGTTGATATTTACTATGAAGAGTTAATTTTTTTTTTTTGAGAATTTACCGTTGGTCCCATAGTAAAAGTTGTTAAGCATGACTAACCCAACATAGGTTTCGAAAATATGCCATCTCGAAGTCTCCATCCAGTATAAAAAAATATTTCTTGAATCCATTGGCTCGCGTAATTGCGCATTATTTTTTTAATACATAAATGTAATCTAAAGGTAGTAGAATCCGGATTGTTTCTGTTTAGTTTCTAGACACAATGTGTTCACAAATAACTAAGTTGTATGCAAATTAGATTATATTTTGGTATAACGTGTCAATATTGAATTTGTAGTGTGGAAATTTGTGTTGTGTAGATATATGAATTTGTGTTGAAATAATATTGTGTTAACCTACAATCTATCAAGCAATATATTTAATGAAAATTATTTGAGATGGGTTTGTGGATTGACTTGAATAGATAAGAGTAGGAATCAGTACATAAGAGGATGTTTGAAAGTAACGCTAGTAAGCGCGTTGGTACGACCCTAAAAGAATTGCGAATAAAAAAGTGGATAGATATACGGGAAGAACACCAAAAAGAGATGGATAGAATGTGTCAGGATGATATGAGTAAGAAAGGAGTAAATCCTTATATTACGGATGGAAAGCGAAATGGAAGTAGCGTACACATTAACCCCCTTATTGATAATAAAGTTACTTGAACGAATTAACCTCATTAACCTCAGGACGTGAAGCAAGACAAATTAGTATGAAATCACGTTCAACCAACTTTTGCGGGGGGATGTCACTCTCACAAAGATCTATTTTACGTAATTATTACAACGAATGCAGAATCGTGTGAATTAATACTTCACGCATACTACTATTTTTATTTGTGTGCTATATATTTATACTATTTTTGCATAGCACGCTCTCCTTTTCTAATTACAACAAATACGAAATTTCTTTACGAACTACATACACAAAATTCACATTTACACTAGTGCATGACACAGTCAATACGGTAAGTCGATGAACGAATGAGCGATTTTCGGTACGGTATGGCAAGGCAAGTAACAAAATTATTTTCCGTCTATTTGCAATAAGTCATATATTTTATTTATTAGTTATCGTTTACAAACTTTTTATAAGATATCGATGTTTGAAATTAATCATGTATAAACAGCTAAACGGATAAATTTGGCCCAAAATAGGAAAAAATGCCGTAGAGCGGAAAGTAGTAGTAAATCATTGGTAATACTTAATAATAAAACAACTTGACCTATTATATTGACAATTTGTTCTGTTTGTAGGGGCATGCTACAGATATTTTTTAGACAATAGGGAACATGCATTTAACTAATTTATTCATAAAATGTATTTAAAGAGACCTTGGTATGGAACCCTAATGCCCATTTTCGCTAACAACTCTTAAATAATAAGTAACCCTTAGGCGCCGATCCCACAGAAAGATTTCTGGAGTTCCGAGTTCCGAGTTCTGCATCTGCATCTCCGTGTTGACTATTGTGCACACAGCAAACAGTCTAGAGTTCTAGAGTTCTGCAATATTCGCTACTGATCGCACATCATACACTTTTTTTACTTTCAAAGGCCCCACATAGCTTACAGTCAACGCGGAATGCAGAACTCGGAACGCGGAACTCTAGAAGTCTTCTCTGTGGGATCGGCTCTTTAAGGCTAATTAGGTAACACTTAACGCTAGTTTTATTTTCAACGATATTTAGGTAACACCTAAATTAAAAAAAACTTGCAAGTTTGAGGTGGTATATAAAAATAATTTGGATTTTTTTTTTTTTTTTTTTTTTTTTTTATACCACTAAGGTGGCAAACAAGCATACGGCCCGCCTGATGGTAAGCGGTTACCGTAGCCTATGGACGCTTGCAACACCAGGGGTATCACTCGCGCGTTGCCGACCCTGAAGAAACCTCTTCACACCCTTCTTGAAGAACCCCATGCTGTACTCCTTTGGGAAAACCACGGCGGGGAGCTCATTCCACAATCTGAGCGTCCGCGGAAGAAAACTCCTTTGAGCCCGCACAGTTCGAAACAATTCTGGTTTCAATGTGTGAGGATGGATTCCCCGTCGATGGCGAGAGTTGCGATGGTAGAAGGTAGCCGTGGGCATCAAGTCGAACAATTCCTTGGAACACTCCCCGTTGTACAAGCGGTAGAACACACATAAAGAGGCAAAGTCTCTCCTCAGACTCAGGGGCTCTAAACCTTTTGTGAGCTCGGGATCGTCGACAATTCTAGCGGCACGTCGCTGAACCGAGTCTAAAGGCCCAAGCTGGTATCCAGGTGCCCCCGCCCACAGATGACAACAGTACTCCATATGAGGCCGGACTTGCGACTTATAAAGTTGCAGCCTTTGCCCCGATGTGAAGTACTGCCTCGCTCTGTTGAGCACTCCAAGCTTTTTGGATGCCAGCTTAACCTTGTCTTCCAAGTGACTTCGGAACAAAACGTCGCTAGAAATGTCGACGCCAAGGATCCCGATGCTTTGACTGATGTTCAAGGAAGTGTTCTGGAATTGTGGAGCCACAGACCATGGGGTTTTCTTAGCGGTGAACGCGCAGGCTTGAGTCTTGGTGGGGTTGAAATGGACTAGGTTTAGTCGACCCCAATCGGAGACACTAGTTAGTGTACTCTCGATTTCAGACACCAGCCGTTCGCGGCTTTCCTCCACCTCGGAACGAGGGATATTTGCACGGCCCGCGTATTGAGCGTCCCCTGTACTGTCGTCCGCATAGCAATGAATGCCGTCAATAGACAGCATATCATTGATATGCAGAAGGAATAGTGTTGGGGACAGCACAGAGCCTTGCGGGACGCCGGCATTTATGTCCATGCTATTGGAGCAGCTACCGTCGACGACGGCTCTTATGCATCTGCTGGACAGAAAGCTGGCAACCCATTTGCATAATCCCTCGGGAAGCCCGTATGCTGGTAACTTCGTGAGAAGACCCCTGTGCCAGACCCGATCGAACGCCTTCGCCACATCTAGGCTTACTGCCAATGCCTCACCTTGACTCTCGATGGCGAGTGACCAACGGTGCGTGAGATACACAAGGAGGTCACCAGCTGAGCGACTGTGGCGGAAGCCATATTGTCGGTAGCTCAACAACTCGTGATCCTCCAGGTATCTCAAAAGCTGCGTGTTGATCACACGCTCCATGACTTTGGAGAGAAGGGAGGTGATGGCGATAGGCCTGTAATTCGCCGGGTCTGATCTGTCGCCCTTTTTGGGTACTGGATGCACGTGGGCAGTTTTCCACGAAGACGGGACTTCCTTTTTGGTGTAGGAAAGTGCGAAAAGACGCGTCAATACTGGACACAATTCAGGAGCACACCGCTTCAGCACCACTGCCGGTATGCCGTCTGGCCCACTCGACTTATGGATGTCCAGAGAAAGCAATTCCCGCCGGACCTCCCGTTGGGTAATGCTTATCTCTGGCATGGAGCTGGCACACCGCGGGATGGTAGGCGGTGTAGCGCCCCCATCATCCAAAGTCGAGTTCGAGGCAAAGAGAGAGCCTAAGACATCAGCTTTCTCCTTAGCACTATGGGCCAAGTTTCCGTCCAGCTTACGGAGTGGTGGCAAGGACGACTGGCAAAAGTTCCCTTCAGCAGCTTTGGCAAGAGACCAAAAAGCGCGACTCCCGGAGGGAAGGCTAGTTAGCCTCTCACCAATTCTGCCGACGAAATCGAACTTAGCCCTGGCAATCATTCGCTTACTGGATCTCGAGACAGCGTTAAATTTGCGTTTCGCATCAGAGATGTTAGGGTCCTGATTAGTACGGGCCGTGGTCCAAGCCTCATACAAAGTCTGCTTATTTTGTCTAGCTTCTTTGCAGGGCCGATTAAACCACGGTCGTTTCTTCACCCCTGCAGCCACTAACGGGTTTGGGATATAACATTCCATACCCGCCAGTATCGCCTCAGCGACGGCAACTGCACAGGTGTCAGGATCATCTGATGCGAAGCAAAGCTGCCTCCACGGGTACGATGCGTAGAATTCACGCAATCCATCCCAGTCTGCTGACTTATAGTGCCACACGCGACGTCGCCCGGGTGACCGGAGCGAAACGGGCCACGCACAAGGCACCTGCGTCCGGACGAGACAGTGGTCCGATGAGCCGAGTGGCGCATCCACTGTCACTGCATAGCTGTCCGGTCGCGTAGTCAGCAGAAGGTCCAGTAAGGAGCTAGTATGGCTCTCAATATCTGGGATTCTCGTAGGAGAAAGGACCAGTTGTGAGAAGCCATAGGCCAGGGCAAAGTCGTGAGCAGTCTTCCCCGCGAAGTCGGTGATCCGAGAACCAAGCCACTCAACGTGGTGAGCGTTAAAGTCTCCTAGAACCACCAACTCCGCAGAAGGATACTGCTCAAGTACTATGCCAGTCGCCAATTGCAGGTGCTCAAATAACCGAATCGTGTCCACATCACCGCTGTGGGACCTGTAAAGGCACGCGTAAATTCGGGTGTGACCGCCGTGGTCTACGCGCGCCCACAAAACTGACAGGTTCCGGTCTTCAAGGCCATGAAGACGTCGACAACAAATATCCTCCCTGACGTACATACATACCCCGGCACGGCGCATAAAGTTGTGCTCCAACTTGTACCCGGGGTAGTGTAGATATGATGTATCATCAGGGGACGATATTTGCGTCTCAGTAAGGAATAACAGGGTCGGCTGTGCAGTCTCAAGGTGTTGGTGGACTGCACTGAGGTTAGAGTGAATTCCCCTTATGTTGCAGAAGTCCACAGAAAATGTGGACGGGGTAGCCGCTGACAAACTTCTTTTCCTTTTATTTTTCTTGGCCATTTTAAGAGATGAAGAGGTTTGAGAGAAGTCGCTGTGCGGGCAGAGGAAGGGACAAGGCGCAGTGTCATTTCACCGGAGTGCTGTACAGGTGATGTGGTTTGCTGGTGCGGCAGCCGGAAGGGCCCCCGGTCCCCCCCTGACACAGTTGGCCGAGTCCACTCCGGTCTCCTCCTCCGGCACGACCAACTGTACCAGGGATTTTGCGCAGGCGGCGGGCCAGCCTCCCAGGGCGGAGATTAGGTGCTCCCTGGGTTCGGGACCCCTACAACCTGCGGGCGGCCAGCGGGCAGCCGTTTCACCGGGTCTCCCTGACCGCCGCAACAACATGCCACGCCTGCACAGTCCTACGGCCGTTCTACACCGCTGGTCCCCACACACTGCCAGCACAGCGCCTCCTCATGGAGCTCTGGCGACCTTACTCACCGCAGGAACACAACAACACATTAAAATGATGTTATTTGGCTGCGATCTTCTGTAAGGTGGAGGTACTTCCCTTATTTATGCTCTAATAAATAGATATTTATACCTCCATGGTTTATAATTTACCTATAGTAAAGTTTAACATAGACGTAATCAGGTAATATATTGCGTACGCAAAATCTTTCATTCGTTTTTATTATTATCGATATTGTTCTCGACAGCGTTAAGCACTAATTCTAATATGACAATCATGTCATAATAATAATGAATGAAGGATATAAGCCGACTATGTATGAAAGTGATAGTTTTCGGTATTATCTCATGGAAGTTTTGGTTTATTTAATATGGTTGCATAATATTTATGCATGATTTGAAATAAAATGATTTTAATGTAAATTACTTGTAAAACTGTACTAAAAATATACTTACTTGTGAAATTAAATATTGCTCTTTCCACCACTATAATTTCTACGTGATTTCACGGCACATTTCGTCATTTTCTCCTAATGTTTTCTCGATGACATTGAATGTTATACTGCGACAACTGTCATTATTTTTTTCAATACCATGCCTAAAAAGCATGGTTCGTGGCGAAAGGGGTGTAGGCGCGGTCACTATTAGGGCAGGTCCAGAGGTTAATTCGTTCAAGTAAAGTTATTAAACGTTGATTAGCTAAAATTCCGAAGTCTTTATATGACAGGTGACATTTGGTGATCGAAAGAGTGAGACGGGGCACACTATTACACTGATTTAGTCAAAAAGCGATTATGAATAAGCGGGTAAGCCTCCAAATAATAGGGATGTGGCGTGGGTAAAAAATATATAATTCTAATTAGTCAGTCAGTTATCAAAAAAAATATAGGACACGTATTTTTTGCTTTACTAAATCATTAAAAAATTACAAAGATAAAGCGAGTCAGAGTTCGGGGGTTAGGCTCGTGACGTTATTTATTTGTGAAAGTGTATTATGGCGTGACGTCACGCGGAACTTCCACACACCATATCTTCGTAATTTTTTATTTGTTTGATAAAAGAAAAATTACGGTTCTGATATTTTTTGATAATGTAAACTAAACGACGGCAACCAACAAAAAAAAATTAATTTGAAAAAAAATTGACGGCTTGAAAAATTCCAACAGTAGGTTAACCACTAGCCTACCTCCACCAATCCGCAGTGGGCACGCGTGGTGGAGTATTGCCCATTCCCTTTCACCCTCATTTGTGAAAGGAGGACTGTGCTCAGCAGTGGGACATTATAGGCTGATGATGAAACGACATCATTTTCATTCATATTCTATTAAACTCTTAGATATTCAATATTGATAAACGTGTTACAGATATCAAAGAATGTTCATAATCATAGGCGATAGGAAATCAGACAGCGGTTTATACTTTCCAGTAACTTAGCGTGAACTAAAACACAAAATTCTAAAGTGATTCATCTCAGCCTGTACTGATTGCTTTTACATCAGAAGTCGTCAGAATTTAAAATTAACATAATTTCAGAGAAAAAACAATATACAATAGTCGAAAGTTTTTTCCATATTGCTCATATTTACCAATTTCCTTGTCATGAATCATTTCAAAGTTACTAAAGTCACTGGGGAAAATTTTAAATTACTCGCCAAGTGTAAAATTACTCCAAGAAAATTCACAGGAAAAAAACGCCACTCGCATCTAAAATAAGGTTGAGACTTAATAAACAAACTTAATATTTAAATACTTGTTAGTAAAGCGGCGGCATATTTCGCCTAAAAATGAAGGGGAACTTTTCTAATTTTGTGCCCAAGCAACCCGTGCTACCATCGGTTGGATTATGTAAACAAAACGACTGGTTTTTTATGGTGGAATGGAGTATCAACAGTCAAAATATTGTGGCCGGTTTATTGTTGGACCTTTTTCCTCAACGGTGGCTCTAATTGGCTTTGTACAATGTGTACGGAACAATCTGTTAACTTGGTATAAAGTTTACAAAAAACAATTCTCATTCTGTTTTGATTGCCGTTTCCTTGACGTATCAGGAAATCTGAGGAAATATGATAAAGAAATACAGTGAAAACCTTTTTAGATGTACGTCACGTCAAAGTATGAAAAGGATGAGATCTTTGCATCTCACGTAGCTCATAATACGCTTCGGCTACAATTGTAAGCATGTTAAAGAAGTAGCAGGCATATCATTTTCCGAGTATTGTTTGATCTTTAACTTTACCTTTTTCCGATACGCTTAGGTATTCGGATTAGGTACTCGGATCAGCTCTAATTTCTAGCGGTAGCATGCTGTTAAATTGATCTAATTTCAATTTAACAGCATGCTTAACTTAGCTGGCCAATGAAAAATCAGTTTCGAGTCAAAATCAATTTAAGCCCTCGCGGAAAAAAACTACTGAAATTACTACCGGGTCACTAGCCAGAATCGGTTAATCATCAACACCTTTAAAATATTTTTTTGGACAATCTAAAAAATATAGTTACTTTAACAATAAAAATATCTTCAACTGGGTGCGTTGTAATATGCGAGAACATGTTCAAGAAACAACAATATTACAAAAACATGCAGTTAAGTGCACTGGAACATGTTCAAACAGAACTTATATGGGCCATTACGCAGTTGTGAACTGTACTTGCAATGAGTTGTACTCTTATGGAAGCCCCGCTGTGGATTGGCTTTTCGAAATTGTAAAGATTTATTGATATTATTACTTCAAAAATTACTTTATTGATAAATTTAGTTTGCAATTACGTTGCTCTATGTTTTTTACCCCCTTATTCATAATAAAATTATCAAACGTTGATTATCTAAAATTCCGAAGTCTTTATCTGACAGGTGACATTTGGTGATCGAAAGAGTGAGACGGGGCACACTATTACAGTATTACCCAACTTATATGGCGCGTCGTGAATCTTCGTTCGCACAGAAAAGAAAGTATGGCCCCGAAGATTAACGAAAGAATGCTTAAAACTTACAATCAACCTTAGATCACTACTATAAGGTTCATAATACACTGCAGCTGTTAGTTTCGTCTCACTCGCAACTCACGCCCCTCCGCACGCGCTAACATGACGGCAGCTGTCGGCCAATAGCGTTTCTCGCGCTATGCAAATGTATCTTCTGCGCAGGTACATCTGTAAGCCATATTAATTGGGTACTACTGTACACTGATTTAGTTAAAAAGCGATTATGAATAAGGGTGTTAGTTTATATTAGTTCATACCCTACACAATGTGCTGAGCAAAGCCTTTTTTTTTCTAAGCCAGTAATGAGATACCTTTTTCGGCCTATGCAAAAGAACTCACAAAAGTGTCATGACAATGGATGAATGATATAAATTATAAACAGACTTACAGAATACAGACAGATAAACAGACAAACATTGATTTCTATCATCATCATCAGCCCATTATGTCCCACTACTAAGCACGCACCTCTTTTCACAAATAAGGGTGAAAGGGAATGGGCATAGATACTCCACCACCAGCCTCCAACAGGCTAGTGGTCAACCTACTGTTGGAGTTTTCAAGCTACCTGGGAGACCTATATTCTAGTATTCTCTAGCTAGTGAAATGGCTAACTTGCAAATATGATTTTTCCTAAATAAAATGATAATCTTGAAAATGTTGTGAATTATTAATAAATAAAATCAATATTAATTTGTCAATAAGATCTAATAAGATTTCGAAGCAATCGTAGTGTAACATGATCAGCCGTTCTTAATCGATCGGCAAAGTTAAGGTACCATCGTCGTGGTCGGTACCTGGATGGGTGACCGCCTAGTGGTATTTCAAATCGAGCGTTTCCGTGCTTCGAAAGGCACGTAAAGCCGTTGGTCCCGGTTATCACTTAATTGTGATAGTCGTTAAGCTAGTTGGATGCCTCCTAGGCGGCATGAAAAATTCCAACAGTAGGTTGACCACTAGCCTACCTCCACCGATCCGCAGGGGGCACGCGTGGTGGAGTATTGCCCTTTCCCTTTCACCCTCATTTGTGAAAGGAAGCCTGTGCTTAGCAGTGGGACATTATAGGCTGATGATGATGATGATAAAAAAAATAAGATGCTTTAAAACTAAAATAATTATAGAAGCTAAGTCGAGGCATACAAAATAATATCAAAATATAGAAAAAATTACAAAATATGCAACAATAAAGTCTTTCATATTACCTACCAAATCCAGGGCTAATATTATGCTAAGCGGTCTCAAACAAGTTTTAGGCTTTAGTCTCTGGACTGCATATAAATTAGTTTGCTTGAGAAATTTAATAAAACCTGAAAAAACATGACGTTGATAAATCTAATGTCATAATGTCTATATAATATAAAATAACAAAGTTTTATGCCACAATAAAAAAAAATACGTATTAATAATATTTTAGTGAGATTAATAAACAATTTACTATATGCTTTTTATATAGCGTTCAGCATATTCACAGATATAAATCTAAATAGATGACGCGAGTGTATGTACTTTGCGTGTCAAAATCTTTGCAAAAAGGGAGCGCTATAATCTTCTTTTGAAACTGTGTCTGTATCCACCAGAGATGTAGCGAGGGATGTGTTTTGCTGACAAATAGGATCACAGTATAGCTCTTATGCCAGCCTAATTAAACCAACCTTGTGACATTATGGTAGGTATAAAAAGTGACACGCTCGGTTTTCATGGATCGAGGGACTTGCGTTATCTATTCAGATTTAGGTCTGTAAGCATATTTATTCCACGGCTTTATGTGATCACCAAGTCTATCCAAATAATAGACTACAGTAGTACCCAACTGATATGGCTTACCGATGTACCTGCGAAAAAGATACTTTTTATACATTTTCAAAGCGCGGGAAACCGCTATTGGTCGGCAGCTGCCGCCATGTTAGCGTGCGCCGTGCGGAGGGGCGTGACTTGCGAGTGATACAGAACTAACAGCTGCAGTGTATAATGAACCTTATAGTAGTCATCTAAGGTTGATTGTAAGTTATAAGCATTATTTCGTTAATCTTATTTGCCATCCTTTCTTTTCTGTCCGAACGAAGATCCACGACGCGCCTTATTAGTTGGGTACTACTGTAACATACATTCCAAATACTTTCGCATTTATTATATAAGTAGATGATTTATTATAAACCAATTCGTAGATTACCAGTAAAATTAAATTTTCCTGATTCCGCTGATTTCATTGTGCCCAGTGATCCCTTCTCATGATGTATTCAGTTCTGATTGAGATTGATTCCAGAAGTGTAGTCGAGTAGTAACATGCAAAATTGGGGAGTAATCCAATTACTTGGGAACCGTTTGTATTCGTTGCTTTGTTTGTTTCGATAGTTGCAGATCTATTCCTTCCCAAACAAAATACTTGGCAAATCTGCTGATTTAATAACAAAGTTTGAGTGAATATACAATTACTATAATATTAAGAGTGCGTATAAAGCAAAATAACAATCTTAGAATTGAAATTTACCCAAGTAAATAGTATTTAAATGAAAAAAATAACATAATGGAATGAAAATTCCTTGATAGAAAAAAATTACAAATATAGCTCTAATTATAATGAATTTTCGTTTTTATTCGTTCATGGTATATCCAATTAAGACAAAAATTCGATAAATAATATCACTAACATATCACCTAGGGCTGCTACTAACCTCTTTCTTAAACTATTCTTAAACTATTTTATACTTTACGAGTTATTTAGATAAGAAGCGCTTAGTTCATTTTGTTCCGCGAAACACGCTATCTCCATCTCATGCCACGCGAAGATTAGACATAAGTTTGTTTCATCTGACATTGCCATATTTTTTTGGCTTTGTACGCACTCTTAATACGTGAAGAAATAACTTTCGCTTCTTTTTTAGCCTATTTCGCGCACGTAGAAGTACGAGATTTGGCTTAGTTTATATGGGAAAAAGTGCACAAAGCTAATATTTTGATATAATAATGCATTTTAAATACATTATTTTAAAAAAAAGTTACACACAATACAATGCGAAACATTAAATACGCTATCATACGTTTGACACACCACACACATAATACTCTTTTGTTTATCTTCTTCTTAATTTTGTAGTATGAAAGAAAGAAACAAAGAAAGAAAAAAGTAAGAAAGAATGAAAGAAATTACATTTATTTAACATTCGATTTATTATTGCAGTTTATTATTTATTGCATGCCATTCAGTTTAAAAATGGTCTAGAAGTAAACAAGTCAAAATGTTTTTGATGAAATATTATAGGAATTAGCTTAAATTACTCAATAAAGATCGATACTATCTACTAATATCACCGTCCTCCATTTTAACCAAAATCTCTCTCAATAGCTTATATTTTTTAAAAGACATAAAATACCGATTTTCGTGTTCCGAGGGATTAATTCAGGATTCTGGCGGTTTAAAGATTAGCGACGCTTTCTTATAAGAACACTTTTAATCCCCATTTAGATATCGGAGAACGCGATTGAGCAAAATAGCTCTCGATGTAATCTCTCAACGTGATTTGAGCCGCACTTGGAACGATTTCCAATATTATGGAATTCAAAGAAATAAAGCATAAAGTATATTTTTTTTGTAAAGTAACTAGCTGATCCCACGGTTTTAATTTTATTGCGCGGAACCCACATTACTTTTCTAAAATAAAAGTAATCAATTTACTTCTTAGAACATCAGCTATTTGCCAGTGAAAGTCCAGTCAAAATCAGTCCTGTTGTTTTAGAGATTAGCCGGAATAAACAGACAGATAGACATAAATCAGTAAAAATACTTTCATATATATATGCATTTAGTAATAATTGGACTGTTTTACAAAAAACTTAAACCGACTTCAAAGTACACTAAGAACTAATCCTGATCTGATGACAATGGGACCAAACGGGAAGTGTACCCTATCAAATCAAAAAAGAATTTTCCAAATCGGCTAATAAATGACGGAGTTATGAGGTAACAAACATAAAAAACTGGTAATTTGACTCACATTACAAACAGATACTTCAGTTATATTTATTTGTATAGGTCCATCAATTACCGCGACGAAGGTCGTGGATTCGAATCCTTAATGTACATGAGCTTTCGATAGTGAAACTATAACTCGATAGTAAGGTAGCGCCCTCAAGTTCAAAATCACATACTGGTGTGATTTGACAGCACTTGAGAGCCAGTTTATTTTAAGTTTTCTGTACCACCTTTGGCCACATTATTTACCATGGCGAGATTATATTTGAATACACACAAGGGCACATGAGTTAAGACAGCTCTTATGGTGTGGTATTGCCATCGAACCATTAACTCAAAGACGGTCATTGTGTTTGAAATCTACACCGACAATGCATTCTGACTGGCTGAGCCAAGGCCACACTAAACATCCTAACCTCCTAACTATATAATATTATAAATGCGAAAGTGAGTTTGTTTGTTTGATTGTTACGCCTTCACGCCTCAACTACTCGTCATGAAATTTGGCATACATATAGCCTATGGTATGGAAAATGACATAGGCAACATTATATCCCGAGAACTCGGGTGAAACCGCGGGGGAT
Organism: Polyploca ridens; assembly: GCA_951394255.1. Taxonomy (NCBI): domain Eukaryota; kingdom Metazoa; phylum Arthropoda; class Insecta; order Lepidoptera; family Drepanidae; genus Polyploca; species Polyploca ridens. Next base: position 2,714,633 of record OX596259.1, on the reverse strand, counting down.
AGCTAGTTGATTATAAGAAACAAAATGACGAAATTCTATACACTAAAGGGTCTTTATCATAGTTAGTCCGATGGTTCTCGCGAGGGACGCGCGTCCTATTATAACAATTGATGTCATTGTTATATTTTTAACCGCGAGCCAAGCGATTAAGAAACAAGCAAACTCATGATAAAGCAAGTACAATATGCAGTTATCATAAAAAGGGGAAACTTTTCGTATCTAGCACGCTTATCGTGGTATCTCGCGAACTACTTCACTTACTAGAATAATTTTAACAAGAATTAAAGAGTTTATGACTTTTATAACATGCTTTGACTTTTATAAAGTAGGGGAGCAATTTGCAATGAATTACCTAACGATTTTCCTGTTTAGGGTTAAGGAGTTTAATTTTATTTCTTTACCCCCTTATTCATAATAATCAAATCAAACGTTGATTAGCTAAAATTCCGAAGTCTATATCTGACAGGTGACATTTGGTGATCGAAAGAGTGAGACGGGGCACACTATTACACTGATTTAGTTAAAAAGCGATTATGAATAAGGGGGTTAGTGTTTTATTTGTAGTCGGAAAATGTGGTGATTCCACGCTACGCGAGCCGAGCACACGTGGAGCACGGATTCGCGTAACGTGAACGGACTTGCGAGCCCCAAACGAGCGTTTGTCTCGCGCTCGACTGCGCTCCGTCAATTCGCACCCCCCCCTGGAACAACGATGCATGTCGACTTGCGTGTTTTTTTTTATTGCACTAAAAATCAAGAAAAAGCTAATACATATTGTCAATTTTTTTCATAATTTTTATCTTCAAAATGAGGAGGACAAATATGTAAAATATTGCAACATTAAAATATTTATATTTCCATCATAGAAACGAAGTTAATATATTTGCACTTTAATTATTCACTAAAGTTCCATATGACCATACTTACATACATTTTGAACGAATTTATTTGGTGGGTATCGTAGTGCAAGTCTAGTTGCTTACTTTTTTCACGAAACTTTTATCCACATTATATTATATAACAATTGATACGTTATTTACACAAACGAGTAGCTCGATGAAAACCTAAGTAAACGACACTTACACATTGAATGCACTACTAAATCAGAATTAAAATAAAGAGTTATCTGCAATAATACCGAACAGCGAGACTTCCATAACATGTCAACAATGCAATATTCATAATTACTCCATCAAGTGTTTAATATGTTTCGAAGAATAATTACGCAACGCTCCTTTTTAGGTTTTTCTCAATACACATTGAGTAAATTTAAAATATAAACACGTAGGCCCCTCACAGGTAGTTTTAGCTATCATTTGATGTATACTACATATTTTTAATAATGTTGATAAATTTTTAGGACAGTTTTTTTACGCTCCTGAAAAGTTGTCACTTTTCACTTACAACATTCTTCCAGGAAGGGTGCGAATTGTCAGTTTTTTGACGAACCCAGGGATTCGCATCGCGCTCGTGTTATAGGCTCGTTTGGTGCGTCCACGATTCGCGAACCAAGGACGAACTGAGCCGCTTTTTGTTCGCCACTTCGTTAACTGTTTGAAAAGGAGATGTTTTTTTTGGACAGTTTAAACAAAAAAGCTAAATAACCATTCAAACTGATTAAAAATATCTAAATTTATTTTTTTTGCCGATAAACGACGTACAACAATATTTTTTATTAATTTCAAATATTTACGTGCCCTTTTTATTTACAAAGTGTATGTGCAAACTTTGAATGAATTGAAATAAATAATAGTTTCATGTTTTGATTATTTTTTCTTTACTTTACAACGTACAGTACTGCTCCATATAAAACTGAAACATCTTTATGACAATAACTTACTCTCACATCGTCCCACTATCCACCTATACCGGCTCACTACGTTACAGTACCAGTAATATCATTTCAGCTCAAAAATATCCCCGAAACAAAGAGCCAAAAGGATTTATACTACAAATGACCCTAAGTTACCTACAGCCATCGGCTTTCAGCAACATTAACCCAATTCGTCGATCCATCTGGTGGAGCAGTCCCGGACGGCACTTCCCGGTACGTGATCGCCATTTAAGAGTTTACTTCCTCATTGGTTATTGTATCTATGGGTTATCGTCTGTCTTTGAGATGTTAATTGACAAAGCATTTCAATTCAATTCAAAATCATTTATCAAATATTGACTATTTTTTTATTTCTAAGGCAGACTTAAGTAAGTCATACTCACTTTAAGGCCTTAGTCCAAGTGCTATTATAAAGAACACAAGAACAAATTGTCTTCCCCTTAATAGAGACAATAACAAAAATGTTAATGGACACATTCTTAGATATAGTCAATATAGAAGTTTATGTTAAATTTAAATTACTTATTAGCCTAATATTAAGGCTAGATTGTAGTATGAATAGGGAACACATAATTGGACTACTTTACAAAAAACTTAAACCGACTTCAAAGTACACTAAGAAATCTTGATCTGATGACAATGGGACCAAACGGGAAGTGTACCCTTTCAAATAAAAAAATAATTTTCCAAATCGGTTAATAAATGACGGAGTTATGAGGTAACAAACATAAAAAAAATACAACCTAATTGAGAACCTCCTGCTTTTTTGAAGTCGGTTTAAAAGAAGGTGTAACCTAGGATAAATAAAAAAAAAACTTTAAGGCCTTTGCTTGCGGCGGCCTCGGATGACGGGTCACTCACTTCCCTCCAATATAGCGAGGAGGGCGATGGCTGCCACACGCGTCATACTTGTGAATAGGTGCTGCTTGTGGGGGCTGGTCTCATTAAGTTTGCTATTTATTTACTTATTAAATATCGATTCAGTCTACTTTGTAGTTTTGCTGGGGCACGCAATTGTTGTCAGTGCGACTAGAATGTAAATATTATGTAATGAATCTCAAACCATGAAGGTTATATGTCAATTCGTAGTACCTATTACAATAAAACGGCAATTTTTTCTTTAAGCCCTATTATTATGTAATGAATCTAAGCTTATTTTGAAAAAAGTAATTGCTGAGTTTATTGCCTGCTCTTCTCAGCACATGCAACCTTCCGAACCAGTATTAGAGTAAGACTTTTCATAAGTGCCTGAAAAGGTCTATTTGAATAAATGATTTTGAATTTGAATTTACTAGATATTCTAAGAACACTCATAAGGAAATAAGGTCGAAAGTTCAATAGTCGAGTTGGTATATCTGAGAGAAGTTGGCCCAGGTAACGTCAGGTACACAACGCGTTGTCAATAGACGACTAATTCAACCTAAGCAGGGTAAAGTTAGCGATTGTACAGAAACAAGTCTGTGTTTTCTAAGTCGCATTACAGTACATAAGTTATCTTTTTCCATAGTACAAGCTCTGCTTAGTTTGGGATCAGATGACCGTGTGTGAGGAATGTCCCAGGGTATTTATTACATTTATTATTAAACTTGAAGGGTATGGATCTTTTATAGCTAATCTTTATCCATACATATTGCAAAATTCTCTCTTGTTATTATTATACATAGAAATTGTTCACGAACAAAATTTAAGGCGATGATAGCTCAGTGGTATTGACGTCGGATACCGAGACGAAGGTCCCGGATTCGAATCCTACAATGAACTTGAGTTTTCGGTGAAGGAAAACATCGTGAGGAAACCATAGCACGGTGGTAGGGTACTTTGTAGTACCCGTCTGCCTGGCTACCACCCTCAAGTTGAAAATCTGTCGCCAAGCACCTTCTGGTGTGTTCCGACAGCTGCACTTGGGAGCCAGAACCTTCTAGACTTTGTGTGCTTATCACCTTCGGCCGCATCATCACTTACCATGGTGAGATTGCGGTCAAACACAGGCCTATAAACAGTAAAAAACAAAAAAAAAAAAATAGTTTTTTTTTTTACTTTATAAAAGCTTTTTTTGTACATTCTACACGCCCTAACTCTACAAGCCCTAACTTCACAAACTCTACACCTATGTAGCTTGGCCGTTTCGTTACCGTCACATGGGCGCAAGGTGAAAAAATTATTCACTGTTAAATTACTTTTCTGCAGTACAATAGTTCTTGTATAAGCGAAATGGCCAAGCCACATATATTGACTACCTACGGTGTGTAGAGTTTGTGAAGTTAGGGCGTGTAGAGTTATAAGCTCGGCTCTACATGACATCTGATAACTTTTTGAAATTGCGAGCCATATGGCTCTCAACATTTTACATGAAAATGTTTTTGGTTGGATTTCACTTCTTTTTGTAAGTTGCTTATGATTTTTTTTTAATTTTGTTTTTTTTTTGGTACAAGTTCCAATTTTTTTTTTTTTAGTTGTTTGTGTACTAATACAAGCTTACATACCCAATTTCAGCTTTCTAGGACTTCAGGAAGTACCCAAAGAGTTTTGATGATCATCAGTGAGTAGGGGTTTTTTGGAAATAAAATCTAAAGTATAAGAGCTATGTTATTGAAACATATAATTTTGAAACATTGACATCATATAATTTGTAATAATGTAATTTGTAAATAGAAATATTCTATCATCACGAAAAAGCTAATATGTAAACATTTTTATTTAATATTTCATTTTACGTATGCTAACCGTACCAAAATGGGTATACATTTTGAACGCTTCTTAGAAGCTTGTACTCTGTTCCCTTCAAAAACAGATGAACTACAATAATGTTAATTTTTATCGCGTAGTGTTAGGCCATTTAATTCGGCCAAAACTATACTGTTCATACAAATTAAACCATACAATAGCTTCGCAGATATCTCTCAACAAACAAACGCAAACTTTATGAAGTAAGTAAGTTACAAATTGCCACCGGAAATACATTGACGTGCAAAGGACACGTTGCCGACCGGAAGTAATGCGCAGACGCCGGGGGGTTGGTCGCACTTCCGGTCCAGTTTCGACAGTTGGTATTTGTGAGCGATGGCGTCATGCCAACCTTCTGATAAATGTTTTATATAACGTACATTTGACAATAAAACTACAGAAAGCAGATATTGTGTTTTGGATCAGTTTCGATAGTCATCTTTGGAATTATTTTGTTTTTTCAAGTGTCTCTTATTAGTCATCTCCACAGAGCAAGAAGTCGTGTCCCGTGAATTGTGAAAATCGCATTACCGAGTGGACTATGTGCCGCCATATTTTATTATAAGCAAATTTACAAGGCGCATGCACGCTCCTGGGGCCCAATTCTCACCCAATCGAAACTGATCGCTCGATCGAAAAAAGCACGAATTCTAACTTTTACGAACGTTACGTTATTCTGGCAATTTCAAGGCCGGCATATTTAGAAGGGAAACCAGTCAGCTAGAGCGTTGATTGGTCGGGACAGTTCGAATTGACTCCGCCCCTCAAAATTTTACAGTCGAATAGGACTCGAACCGTAAGTTCGATTCGAAGGCTAGTTCGAGGGAAGTGAGAATTGGGCCCCTGGGGCCCAATTCTCACTTCCCTCTAGCCTTCGAATCGAACTTGCATTACGAGTTCTAGTTCTACCGTAAAATTTCGAGGGGCGGAGTCAATTCTTCGATTCCTGTATTCTCGGCACTAATCGAACTAACCTTCGAAATAAGTTCGAGTGTAAGGAGTAAATGTTGCCATTATGATGGATACAAATTGCACGATGCGTTTCGTTTCACTCGATAATTGTGTTTTGTTAACGTACGTGATAATGTTATATCTTAAATTATAATTTAAAAGATTTTAATGTATATAAAATATTTAAAACAAAGTTTTATTCTTATTATATCCTAATATATCCGGAATTCATAAGTTAATCAATTTTATATAATAATTATAAATGAATATGACAAAATATTTTCTGTGCGTAACGGAAATCCTTCGGCTTATCTGTCATTACGTTTCCAAATGACAACCTAACTGTTTGACGTTTGATAGTTCGCATTCGAAATACGTTTCGAACGGTCCCGACCAGTCGAAGCAGTTCGAGCGAAAAATAAGAGAAAATGACGGCTTCGAAATTGTCAGAATAGCCTAACTTGATTTTCACTTGAAAAAAGTACGAGTTCGAACTTTATTTGGAACGAGTGATGAATTCGAGTGAATGAGAATTGGCTCCCTGGTGGCAATCGAACAGACAGAGTCATTGCAACAGTGCTGCGATATACAAACCCCCTTATTCATAATAAAGTTATCAAACGTTGATTATCTAAAATTCCGAAGTCTTTATCTGACAGGTGACATTTGGTGATCGATAGAGTGAGACGGGGCATACTATTACACTGATTTAGTTAAAGTTAAAATGCGATTATGAATAAGGGGGAAAATATATAATCGAATTACATAGTATTTTATACGTATAAACAAATATGTAAAAATTACAATCTGTATATAGAAAATTTCCTCAAGTCTGCCGCTGCTTCCGATTAACGGCAAGGTTCCCAGAAGGCTTGCTTGATATAAGAATTTTATATTGACTTTTAGTAAAGCAGTGCCACTCGCTGACACGCCTGAATATTATGGAATCTGTTGAGCAAAGGATTGCTTTGACACCCAGCGTCAAAAGGGACAGAAGACAAGTCAGGTAATATATTAGGTCCTAATAAATTAGTGAACTTCCTCTTGAGGGATGAATGTATAGGTCATTAGTAATCAAAAAATTATATTAGAAAAATAATCCGTGGGAAAAAGGCGATGATAGCTCAGTGGTAGTGACGTCGGATACCGAGATGAAGGTCCCGGATTCGAATCCTACAATGAGCTTGAGCTTTCGGTGAAGGAAAAACATTCTGAGGAAACCATAGCACGGTGGTAGGGTACTTTGTAGTACCCGCCTGGCTGGCTACCACCCTCAAGTTGAAAATCTGTCGCCAAGCACCTTTCGGTGTGTTCCGATAGCTGCACTTGAGAGCCAGTTCCTTCTAGGCTTTGTGTGCTTACCACCTTCGTCCGCATCATCACTTACCATGGTAAGATTGCGGTCAAACACAGGCCTATAAGCAATTAAAAAAAAACTTAATTGACTTTTATGGAGAGTCTCTATGCAAGTCAAAGATGTTTTTTTTTATTTTTTTATTACCTATACATTTATCCCTCAAGAGGAAGTTCACTAATTTATTAGGACCTTATATGGTGGTTAGCCCTTAGACTTAGAAGTCTCAGCAAAGCATTGAGGAGTCTATTAAACAATCAGCAAAGCTTTAAATTTACTTACAGCGTTCTATACTTTAGTGCTATATAAATATCAGGTATTGGCGTCCACCCAGAGATAGTATCCCGGTCTATGTTCATACATAAATTACAATTTCTGCGAATGCCCGGGAACGGTGCCATATCACCAGGAATTAAATATTTTTTACTTTTTAAAACGCTCAAGCGAATTTTGATTTGTGGTTGTAGTTTTACGGTTGTTATTTAACGTTGAATGTGAAGAAAAAGATTTAACTAGTCCGTAGGATATATTAATAAATATAAATATCCTGGGACATTCCTCACACACGGTTATCTGATCCCAAACTAAGCAGAGCTTGTACTATAGAAACCAGATAACTGATATACTACACATACTAGTATTTGTTTGTAAATACATACTTAATATACATAATTACACCCAGACTCAGGACATGCAGACATGTGCATGCACACAAATGTATGTCCTGTGTGGGAGTCGAAACCACGACCTGCAGCGTGATAGGCTAACTGGGCCGTCTTATAAGATTCTCAGCGACTGTCGTCTTTGTTAATTTGCATTTATTACATTCAGTATGTAAAAATCCCAAGGTAAAATATGAATCGCATTGTTATTCTCACTGGGACCCTTATAGATTGGTATCTTGTCGCTTAATACCGCTTTATCTCGTTACGGTAATATTTCCTGACGTTAACTACCTTGTGGGACAAATAAAAAGGTTGTAAGGGGAAAATAGAGGTTCCTCTACGTTTTCTTATCAATGGAGGACATATTTCGGAGGTTTTTGAATTAAATTAGCTTAGGGTTTTTGAGTGGATTGTTACTATGGAAATATATTTATATCTTTATATAAAAAATTCTTGAGCACGTGTGTATGTCACTGAACTCCTCCTAAACGGCTGGACGGATTTGAATGATTTTTTTTGTATGTGTTTGGATGGCGCCCTGGATGGTTTAGATTCACAAATCAGCCCGACAGATGGCGCTGCAGTAGGTATCTAGGTTATATTATCGACTGCAATTTACTCCCTGGATGGTTTAGATAGGGTAGGGTAGGTTAATGTAGGTTAGGGTAGGGTAGGGTAGGGTAGGGTAGTACCACGTGAACGAAGTTGCGCCGGGCAGCTAGTATATATTATATATATATTTTTATGCTAATAAGGTAGCAAACAAGCATGCGGCCCGCCTGACGGTAAGCGGTTAGAGCTAAAATACTTGAATTACGTTTATTGTGCCATTAATTTCCAATGTGATCAATTAGAACGTATAATAGTTTCACTTATTAACTCACAATTATTTGTTATCGCATTTTCATTTTGTGTAGGCGGTTTAAAATCAATTACGTGGGTACCTTTCCCAAAATATTTATAGTTGATAGACTTGCCTTACAATATTGATAATAATCAACTTCAAAAACTCATTTCCTCTAATGGACGTTTGCTCGGTGACAAACTTAACCTGTCCAAAGTCATTCTAACTTAGTCAACTCAACCGCATAATATACTAAGTTATTTGATAGATAGTACTTTATTATTAAAGTGTCAATATCCTAAGATTAAGGATTAGATCGACTATTGATAGGTCATTAGTTCAAACCGTAAGTCCATTAAGACTGTTAGAGAGTTTACCTAGATATTTAGAGGATTAGGATAATATAATATTCTAGTTAATTACAACTGAATGTAAGTGATTTGCCATTAGTTCTACTAAGTATTATTTGATCCCACCAAAAACATTTTTATGTAAAATGTTGCCAAGACGCATTAGTGTGGCTCGCACTGACAAAAAGTTATCAGATCTCATGTAGAGCCAAGCTTATAACTCTACATGCTCTTACTCAATAAGCCCTAACTTCACAAACTCTACACCTTAGTCAAAATATGTGGCTTGGCCGTTTCGCTACCGTCACATGGGAGTAAGGTGAAAAATGTATTCACTGTTCATTACTTTTTTGTTATTCAATAGTTCTTGTAGTAGTGAAACGGCCAAGCCACATATTTTGACTACCCTGTGTATAGTTTGTGAAGTTAGGGCTTGTAGAGTAAGTGCATGTAGAGTTATAAGCTTGGCTCTACATGAGATCTGATAACTTTTTGTCAGTGCGAGCCACACGAGTGCGTCTTGGCAACATTTTACATAAAAATGTTTTTGGTGGGATTTGTAAGTTGCTTATGTTTTTTTTTTTGAAATTTCTATGTTTTATATTTTTTGTTGTTTATGTACTAATACAAGCTTACATACCAAATTTCAGCTTTTTAGGACTTCAGGAAGAGGAAGTTTCGCGAAGAATACGTGTTTAGGTTGCACACGGTAACTAATAACGGAAGGTAATGATCACTGTTTTTTTAGAGAGTGCATCTCCTTGTCCCTTGTGATTATTGTTGCTGTTCCCTACTTCTGTTCGTCTTCATCGTTAGTAAACGATCAACTTTTGTATGGGATTGACATTTCAAATCGAAATATCACGTGATTTTTAACAATCTCTTATGTCACTCCCATACAAAGGTTGATCGTTTACTAACGATAACGATTGTCGGCAACCATCTTGTCTAGATGTATATTTTCTATGGGCTTGCAAAACGGCCAAAATGTTGCCAACACTAAATAACTGCTTCAATTAACCTTCCCAACAAATAACTCACATTCTTAATCATATTACAACATCATCATTTCCTTACCGTACCTATTAATATGAAATTGGTTTTCTTATCTCATACAATGAACATAAAAAATAAGTACATATTGTACCTCCTTAGCTAACGAAACCTTATCGTATTTGGTTACAAATATGGGACTAGATAGTTTAAAGGCTGTGGTACACTCTTGTTAACTTGGCTTATTATTATTCTGCTATTTTTGTATCTAAATGCTGAAAAAGTACCTATTCAGGCAGTCTTGACGCTTAGCAGCTATCGTCACCTATAAATATTAGCAATACCAAGGGATTGCCAATGTGTTTACAATCTACACACATACATCAAAAAAAAATTGTGATCACTAGCAAAAGCTGATATATTTTTAAAATTTAACTATATCAAGAAAAAGTGTTTACGTTATATAGTTTTTAAATATACATCAGTGTATTTCTATTAAAAAAAAAAAAACTGTATAAGTTTGGTTAATCGATCTTTTTCTTTCCATCAAATTTTTGTTACAATTTTATTAAATAATAAAAAAGATTTTCACAAACTTTTTTTTATGTGTGTATACAAAGCTGAGAAAGCATCTGGCTCTCTCAACAACTTCAGCAACACTTAAGCGACTTGAGCAAGCATTGATTCTAGCTTTAATAAGCTAGAATCAATGCTTTACAATTTACATAGTCTAAATTTATAACATTTTATTAAAAGAGTTGAGGTGTGCGTAAAATATGCAGAAACCTTATTGTGTCCTATTTATCTGAATTATAAAAACTAGCAGTCCCCCAAAGTTTCCGGGATAAGTATGTTCAATTGGCTGCACTACGGAGTTCAAGCGGCCAATTTTCTGACCAAAGGCAAACGGCTAGCTTTTATTTAAATTAAGAATTACAATTTACTGCATGAGATTATCTGTCGGCACTACTCATAACCTTTAAATAGGTGAGTTTTAATGCCTCTAAATTACAATTATATACCCGTTTTAACTTTGGGTAATTATGCTTATTCTTAAAACATGGTAAATTGGAAAATGTTCGTGCGTAAAAAACACTTATAAAAACAGAACTTTATGCAAAATTCCATTGTCTGCACAAGTGTGTTCGAACCTTTAAATGGAATTTACATGTCAATAGGCTCGATGCGGAAAAATGTGAATTGAAAATGGTGGCATTGTTTTTTAGGAGACGAGTTTGGGAGGCTTTGAAGTTGAAAGGTACGGCTCTAAGTGGCATTGAAGTGTGGATATGTATGTTGGTAAGTGTATGTTATTGCGAAAGAACTAATTCGTGACTTTGTAGCAGTATTTATGACTGATCAATAGGGATAATTCCTAGGTAAAATAATAATTCTAATTAGTCCGTCAGTTAGATTATCAAAAAATATTAGTATTTTTTGCTTTGCCCATTCATTAAAAATTTACAAAGTTAAAGCGAGTCAAAGTTCGGGAATGGGGGCTCGTGACGTCACTTTATAGTAAAAACTGTACTCTAACGTGACGTCACACGGTACTTCAACACACGATATCTTAAATACGTGTCTAATATTTTTAGATAATGTAAAAGACAGACTAAATAGTTTTTTTTGTCATCTAGCCCATTATAGTACAATTGAAAACAATTGTATTTACAAATGTATAAGAACTGTATCGCATACTATTACCTCCTTTGTTACATATAGGTATTAAGTTCCAAAAGAAAAAGGAAAATATCGACACCAATTTAGTATGGCTCGTGTTTGTGTGTATATGGGGATTTGGGTGTGTGAACAAGTATGTGTACCTATTGTGAGTATGAGAAGAGTATATGGATATATGTGGGGTAAGCAAGCCTAGTTTTCATCGACTTACATCGTCAAAGAGAAACGGATCCGAATAGCTTGAAACTTTATTATTAGTATAAAATAAATAAATATAAATACGATGTAAACCCAATTCAACTGTATAAGCATTAAGCAGTTCGGAACGTCAAGTTTTGACAATTTTGAAATGAATCCTAAAATATTATATTCAAATAAACTTTGGCAGGCACTTATAAAATAGTCGAATGAATGTTCCGTGATCTGTCCGATGAAACAAATTGTGTTTCGGTCGAAAGAAGTCTGCGATAAAACCCAAAAATACCATATGATAGAGTTGTATAAAAAACCGGCCAAGTGCGAGTCGAACTAATGCACCGATGGTTCCGTACAAACTGGTAGATATGTAAATAGTTCGTTCATCACGGGGATGCAGTGTCGTTTTCCCCTTTTTCCGATTAATGTAATTTTTTTGTAATCTTACTACAAAACGGTTTTCGAATTTCTTCCTGTACTTGTGCTAGATGGCCTTTCTTCTTGGAAAATACCCTATAGGTTTTAATCCCCATGCGAGCTTTAAAATATGCGCCATATCTTTTACCTGCATTGACTTAGACCTTTGATTTTATCACTGCTCCGAGGAATTGCAGACTTGAATATTTGATATTCATTTCAGCTTGTTACCTCTACGCGTTTATGAGAAAAAGAGTCTTGACAGACGGGAAGACGATGATAGCTCAGTGGTAGTGACGTCGGATACCGAGACGAAGGTCCCGGGTTCGAATCCTACAATGAGCTTGAGCTTTCGGTGAAGGAAAACATCGTGAGGAAACCATAGCACGGTGGTAGGGTACTTTGTGGTACCCGCCTGGCTGGCTACCACCCTCAAGTTGAAAAACTGTCGCCAAGCACCTTTCGGTGTGTTCCGACAGCTGCACTTGAGAGCCAGTTCCTTCTAGGCTTTGTGTGCTTACCACCTTCGGCCGCATCATCACTTACCATGGTGAGATTGCGGTCAAACACAGGCCAATAAATAGTAAAAAAAAAAATGACGGACAGCAAAGTGATCCTATAAGAGTTTAGTTTTTTTTCTTTCGCGGAACCATAAAAATATTAAGACTCGGTAGCTCAAAGTCAAGCATCCATGAACTAATCGTAAAATTATCGTAGAATCTTGGCATCAGAGGCTTACAGCATCCCACAAAAAAGTTACCTAATTAGACCCAAGGCGATTCCTTCATAACTACCACTCTCTCATGTAATTCTACCCATTTTAATATTCCATACCAATTTGGCAACAATTTTGCTTATTCAATTTTGATCCGTACGTCCAAGGCAATAAAACATAGCAATAAGTGTCGTTGTTGCTTCAATCTTGCAATTCCTTTATGGCCTACGCATAAAAGTCAGTACAGTTACATCCAGCTGAATAGAATGTTTTTATGGAGTCATATATTATGATATCAGTTCATTCGTATTCCGCTTGCTTACTCTATCGATCGGGGTTAGAACGATTACTCGCTTCATGCTGAGCTAATTTAGCTCTTATTGTTGAGAAAATAAACACAGTTTTTTTTAGGTTTCCTGAGTATTTTTGAAACTTAAACTCTAAACTCATACAATCAGATTAGGCTTTTTAATGCACTTAACATTATATCCCGGGACATTCCTCACACACGGTCATCTGATCCCAAACTAAGCAGAGCTTGTTCTATGGAAACCAGATAACTGATATAATACATATACTACTTTATGTTAAACATAATTACACTCAGACTCAGGACATACAGTTCATGCACACAAATGCATGTCCTGTGCGTTAATCGAACCTACGGCGCGATAGGTGGAGTCTTAACCAACTGCCCCGTCATTGCCAAAACTCAGTAACACAATGGTGCTGATGTGGTGCTGATTCTGTTGTTAATCGCACTAAACTAATTTTAGTCACATCTCATCTCTTTCTTACGAACATTATTGAAAAAGGATAGAACATATTTTAAGTTGTCAAATTAATCTTTGCCGTCTTATTTTGCGTGTATTTAGGCTTAACCGCGATAGATGGCGACTAAATTTATATCGAAAACAAGCATTGGACTAATTTGACAGGACTAAATTTCTTACATCCTTTTCTTATGTTCTTTGTTAGAAAGAGACATAGTGACATCAAAATTAGTTTAGTTGTGAACAACAGAATCAGGGCCAATGTTTATTGTTTTTGGGTCTTTCTTTTCAATATATGTCACTACGGACCGCTTGATGGTAAGCGGTTACCGTAGCCATATGGACGCTTGCAACACACGAGGCATCACTCACGCGTTACCGACCCTTCTCCACAATGAACCCTGGTGACCTTACTCTCGCACAGGAATATAATGGTAATCTGTAAGGTGGAGGTACTTCCCCAGTCGAGCTGCTCTTTGAGCGAATAAACGCTATGCTCTACCTCTCTCAAAAGTAATCCTCAAATTGGTCCAGTGTGTCATTAAAATATTATGCTCAGTGGATTTTGGTTCTGCATATATTTCTCACTAGTTCAATGAATATTCCAAAAACAGCGTTAGTATGTACTATGTTTCTCAAAAAAAAACCTTTTGAATAATGACACTCCAGTTTTCTAAATTTTCGCCAACGAAACGGGAGGAACGAGTGACTTTTGCACAAAATAGATATTCGCAGAAGGAAACTACTACTACTACTATTCGCATTAAAAACGCAAAAATCCCCGGGTTTATTAAATGTTTTCTCTCAAAGAGTAATGTTTTTCTAATAAATGTATCCAGTGAATATTTAGAAAAAATTACACCATGAAGAATTGTTAAAATAATAGGTACTAATAATATACTCCACAAAAAAAAAACCTTGCTGAGTTTCTTGCCGGAGTCTTCTCAGTTTAAGTGTATTCCGAACCGGTGGTAAATTCAACTGTATGTACATAACGTTCATAAGTGCCTTACTAAGGCCTAAACTGAATAAATGACTTTTTGATTTTGATTTTGATACTAGACTTAGAAATACATAGTTTAATAGTTATAATAACAATTCCATTAGAATGAATACGCGTTATCCTATATTTAATTATTCCAAAATACATATAAATACGCGAAGAGATAAACAATTGTTCGCACGGAGGAGTGTAAGTGCCAAAACTCGTAGTAAAACTTTTGATAGGGGAGTGCAGAAGCTAAAAATTTAATAAAACTTTTTTTTATTAAAGAATTATTACCACTATTTGGACACCAAACATTAATAAAACCTTATTTGAATCTATATTCAAATAAGGTTTTATTAGCTAATAAATTAACTAGATTAAATATTATAGCAATTCTTAAAAAATAATAACCTTATAAATTTTGAAGTGGGTCATCCACCCAGCTTTCTAATTCCCTTTAAATCCAGTCAATCTATATAATATAGTTGAGAAGATAAACTAAACATACCAACAGCTAAGCTATTGCATTAACATACGACAAACATTTGTCGGACGGCCAATAGTCGTACGGCGCCGGGACGTCGAGACGTATCATTTTTAAATTTCCTATCAATAGAATACATTTTGAAGTTTTGAGAGTTTCAATGACCCTAGAAAGGTTTAAGTATCATACATTATTATTGGAACAGTTTGTTTTCTTTAAATTATTCAATTTTTAAAAATCATTCATTCACACCCTTCCTGGAAGAATGTTGTAAGTGAAAAGTGACAACTTTTTAGGAGCGTAAAAAAATATGAAAAGTCTGACTCTAATACTCTAATACCGGTTCGGAAGGTTGCATTTACTGAGAAGAGCCGGCAAAACTCAGCAATTACTCTTATCAAAACAAGATTAGATTCATTACATAATATTTACATTCTAATCACACTAACAACAATTGCATGCCCTCTGCGCAGCGGCAAAACTACAAAGTAGACTGAATCTATATTTAATAAATAAATAAATAGCAAACTTAAGCAGACCAACCCCCACAAGCAGCACCTGTTCACAAGGATGACGCCTATGGTAGCCATCGCCCTCCTCGCCATATTGGAGGGAAGTGAGCGACCCGTCACACGACGCCGCTGCAAGCAAAGGCCTTAAAGTAAGCATGACTTACTTAAGTCTGCCTTAGAAATAAAAATTAAACTAAAGGAAAACTACTAAACATAGAATTTGTTATCACTGTGACTATTGACAAGCTTAGACTAAATATCATTTATTAAATTAACCCTTAGGCGCCGATCCCACAGCAAGCAGTCTAGAGTTCTGCGTTCCACGTTCAGTGTAATCTATGCGGTGCTTTTGATCATTGCACGCTGCGAAGAGAACGCACGTTGAATTCTGACTGCAGCAATCTGGACCGCTCGCTGTGTGATCGGCGCCATGGGTGCTTAGGTTAACATAAAAAGTGGAAGATATGGTACCCAGGTAACTGGTATGAGACAATAAAATTTAATATAGCAACTATTACTTAGATTGAAACAGAAAAGGGAAAATATTGTTTAGATGTAAATTATTAGATTGAAATCTAGACCACGGACATCTAATACTGATTGTACTCATGAGACGACAGCTCCGTTTACAACTGAGTATTGTGCGTCAGATACCGAGTACTTCTTTTGTTTTAAATCGAAGTTTAACTTCCAAGCTAATATAACACGATTTTATCTACGTCGACGTATCGCCAAGCACATAATTTAAAACCGACTTATTTTGGCTGTTAGAGCTAGTTTTTGGCTTTATGATGGACATAAAGTCAAAAACTAGCTCTAGGCTTACTTTGTAGTGTAGTTTTGAGTATAGTGTAGTGTTGAGTGTTGTGTAGTGTTGAGTGTGGTGTAGTGTAGTGTTGAGTGTAGTGTAGTGTAGTGTTGAGTGTAGTCTAGTGTTGAGTGTAGTGTAGAGTGTAGTGTAGTCAGTGGCGTGCATTGGTTTTCGGAGGAGGTAGGCAATCAAGTACTAGGAGAGTTTTATTGTATATTATCGGTGGTATTTTATCCAATAAAGATCAATCCACGTGCACTAGTGAAATGAAATGAATTATGTGTATCGTGATTTTACAAGTTGTCTCAAAAAGTTCGTGAAAAGTTTTAGTACAGTTACCACCATTTTACTAAAACACGACTGAACGGTGACTGATAATGCGGACTATGTAAAAGTTAATGTGCGGACTATCAGTGGCGTGCATTGGTTTTCGGAGGAGGTAGGCAATCAAGTACTAGGAGAGTTTTATTGTATATTATCGGTGGTATTTTATCCAATAAAGATCAATCCACGTGCACTAGTGAAATGAAATGAATTATGTGTATCGTGATTTTACAAGTTGTCTCAAAAAGTTCGTGAAAAGTTTTAGTACAGTTACCACCATTTTACTAAAACACGACTGAACGGTGACTGATAATGCGGACTATGTAAAAGTTAATGTGCGGACTATATGAAAGTGATATTATAAATAAAATGTATGCGACTGAAGGACTTTGTGTCCATGGTCATGAACAAATATTAAAAAAAAGCCAAACTAGGGTTTCCAGCCTCGTTTGAAGCAATCGATTTTTAATCAATATTCGATCTTTTAAACCGTCTTTGGAGATACGGATCGATCTTAAGATCGCCACGAAATTAAAAGATAGGAAATCGATTTTAACGAGACCATAATATTCCATTTCGAATTTTCGAATCGATTATTTTTTGCAGTATTATGTTACATATTAAAGTTTTTTTGAATAAATTAGCACAAGTTACTCTCTTTCTCTCTCATCAATGCCGAAATCGTTGGGAGGGCGTCTAAATCGTTGTTTTTCTAAAAATCTCGACAGTGTAAGTTTAATCGAATAACGATATTCGTGTAATTATTATTAGTGACCTAATAAACAGTGCATTTTTAAAAATATTTTTTGCTACTAATTAACTAAGAAATATATTTTATATCATAATAAAATATAAATATTGATTTTCTAAGGATCGACCTTGTATATATTTTTTTTAATCGATATCAGTCACTTCGGTTTGAATCTATCGATAATAAATTTTGTCAAAGTACGGTAACCCTATGCAATGCCAGCCAAACCATAAACAAAACAATACAAATAAATTGCGAAGTTATATTTGAGTTGCTCTAACGTTGGTAAACTGTAGTTTTTTAAATTGTCTGGGTTACTAGTGTCACAACAGAGTAGGTATGGTTACTTTTGGTCCATAAATCGCGAATGTCACATGTCAGTGTGCTACGCATAGTAAAAACGTGATTTATGCTTTCGTCGTATTATCCTAAAGAAGTGTGTGTGCGTGTATGCATATGCCGAAATCGTTTTAGTGTGCGTGAATTTGTTACACGAACTCATGAGTGCCTGCGCGGCAAAGTTTGAAATTTTGTATTGAATGTTAGGTTAGAATTTTTATTTAAAATGATTATGTAGTTTAATTGAATCAATATATCATATTATTGAATCTTATGAGGTAAGCATTGCTTATTTGCCTATATGGAATGCACGCCACTGAGTGTAGTGTAGTGTAGTGTAGTGTAGTGTTGAGTGTAGTCTAGTGTTGAGTGTAGTGTAGAGTGAAGTGTAGTATAGTGTTGAGTGTAGTATCGAGTGTATTATTGAGAGAGAGGTTTGAGAATATTTCTGTGCTCAAAAAGCAGCTCGACTGGGGACCACCTTACAGTTTACCTCAGCCAAATAACAATGTTGTGACCCTGCGTGTGAGTAGGTTGCCAGAGCTCATTGGGGACCCCTTCCCAATGAGCTTCGACAACCTTCCACGAAAGGGTCGGTAACGCGTGAGTGATGCCCCAAGTGTTGCAAGCGTCCATAGGGCTAATAATCGCTTACCACCAGATGGGCCATATGCTTGTCGAATTAGTCCTATAATGAAAACTTTGATCACTTACAAATGCTCTTACCATGGTGAGATTTTGGTCAAACACAAACTATTCCAAATAAATAGCAACATAACTTTTGCTTTAGTTACATTCGAGAACAAAGACCTTAAACATAATAAAATACAAAGTAATCTAAATAATAAAAAAATACTAAATTGCAGGTAGATTCATAAAATCTGCCTGGATCACATCCAAAATCCCCGTTGCGATTCGAAAAGCAATTCCGAATAATATACGAATTTAAAATTGGAATGCTTTAAAACTCTAACGGAGTTTTTTGGCAAGTATTCGTCGGGAAAGTTTTCAGTCGGATTTCTTATTTTAATATATCAATGTATTGATATATTCGAACTCCAAAATCTAAAGGTTTGATCATGTTAATACAGAAGTCAATACCAGAAAATTTATGATAGGTATGAGAAAAAATCAAGCAAAGTCATTATGAGATCGTGGATTCCACAGAGAGAGTTCTAGAGTTCTGCGTTTCGCGTTCACTGTTGTCAATGAAGCGCCATTAAAAGTAAAAAAAAGTGTATGACGTGTGTAGAGGATTAAAAAATAGACGACCAAGCGACTGACATACACACATTTATTTTCTTTACAATATTACAATAGTTTTAAAAACAATAAAATACAATAGAAAATACCATAAATTTTATTAATCTAACAAAGTAGTTTTCAACAACGTGTGATGGGTAGCGAATATTGCAGAACTCTAGAACTCTAGACTGCTTGCTGTGTTCACAATAGTGAATGAGCAACGGAGAACTCTGAACGCAGAATTCTAGAACTCTCTCTGTGGGATCGGCGCCTTATACAAACTTTCAATTAGCGGTTTCACCTATGTTTCAAGAGAATCCCACCAAAAACATTCTGTAAAAAACTAGCCAAGTCTCGATGGAGCTGCTTGTTTATCTCTAAAAAGTAATGAAATCTAGACAAAGTCGTGCCAAGTCTAAGGTTCCTTACTGCGATTTCTTTATTATTATAGTTAATGTTGTGTGACTGGGCCGTTGAACATTCTTTATACGTTAGTACAGATTGGTGCAATGGTGTCATGGAGCACCTGGTTTTGTACACTTGTGTACCCTTCAACCCTTCCTTGCGTTCTGGTCTTATCCAGAGGTTCTCAAATAGGGGCCTGAAAATGCGGCGAAATGGTTCCAGTAAAGGATGGTACGGCAGTATTTGCTTCGCGCTCGACTCGGCGGGGGCACTGCCGTGCCCCCCGATTAATGAAAATTTTACATACATCCTAATTTATGCATTGTAATTCACTAACAAAATTTCACACACTCATTTTTGAAGGTATTAGCTAAAGCTTATTTTAATGCAAAGACCGCTGCAAAAAAAACTAAAAATACAGAACCAGATTCAACCGGTTCTCAAAGCTACCTCTAGTAAATTTTTAGTTAAAGAAACTCGTACTAGAAGCAGAGCTGATTTCTCTAATGGCACTAGTAGGATTTGAGAAACGGAACCGTTTGCCAATAGTAAAAAGGTATAACGGAAACTCTCTAACAAATGGCTTCCGTTTTTCAGGTAATGGTCGGAAATTGTGAATGGAAGTATAATGAATTACTGTTGAAAACTCGTTTGAAATTATGTGTAAAGTTTAGATTTATATTAAGGTGATATATTAAAAATTATTCGTTTAAAAACGGTACGGTATGGTTATAAAGGCCCGGTTTCAATAATTTACGGACCGGTTTCGGTTAAGATTTATTAAAATTAAGACTCTTATATCTTTACTAATAATGGAGCAAAGACCTCAAAGCTTTGCATAGTAGACCCTCCCATATGGAAGTAGCTATCACAGGTAAAATTAGCTTACGAAATGATCTATATGCCCAGTTTGGCAATAAAAAAACCTACCAAAACAGCAAAACGATTCGTTTTTGTTTATTGAAACCGGGCATTACAAGATTTACTATTTAGTCCATGGCTATGCCATTTAGTACTGGATGTAATCTGATGGAGTACCATCAGATTTGCTCTTTTTTATCAAAGACAGTTGAAATTTTCTCTGAATGTGTATTTCTATTGCCAACATACAATAAACGTATTTCTGGAATTTGTGTGCGACTCTGACTAGTTTTTTTTTAATATTTCTAAGATCACTAATGTCTCATGAAGATTTTACGGCGAAAATAATTTTATAAGGTAAGTTCGTAAACAACTTGAACCCCGTAAGCATTTTTTACGACGAAACAAAAAATAAAAAACCAGCCAAGTGCGAGTTATCTCGCACACGTACCGTACAATATTAACTAAGTCAACTTTGCTATGAGAAAAAAAAGACGCTTCTTCTATCCCTTTAATTTTTAATTTTATTTCATTTTTATTTGTTGATATTGCGACAATAGAAATACACATCTGAAAACTTCAGCTGTCTACCTATTACCGTTCATGAGATACAGCCCACTGACGGACGGACGGACGGACGGACATCGGAATCTTAGCAATAGGGTCCCGTTTGGCACCCTTCGGGTACGGAACCTAAAAACTGAAAAATAAAATGTTTTTAAAGGGACTAAACTTCATGGCTTGCCTTGCGGAAGAAGTTAAATGGACGAGTCTATCTAACTTCCTTGGCTGCCTCTATTATTAAGTATTTTCAACTCTACGCCTTTGTATTACAGCCTGTGAGGTTCACTCATTTTTTTAACATCTATATGAAAAATAATGACAACAGTAAACCTGATATTAAGCTAACGAGTTTGCAAAATTAAACGAAAAACGTCGCCGTGAACAACTGGAAAATATTTTATCGCTTTAAATATAAAAGTTTGATATGCAATTCAGTAATTGGAATCCATGTTTTTGTCCCTACGTTTTTTTGGTTTATGATGACATTTATTAATAAAACTCAAAAGCTTTACATATCTTTATTAAAAATAACACAGAGATGTTAATGTTTCCTGAAAATATTTTTTATTTTGTTCTTCAAAATTTTAATTTAAACTTTTTACTTTGTTTAGTATAGTTCTGTTAACCGTAACACTATGTCTTTGATCCCTTGGAGTGTCGGCATGTCGCTGGTGTAGGATGCCGCATGTGTCGATACACTCGCGCCATCTCATTTACCGACGACTTGTAAAGCTGCAGGGGCAGCTGCGGCCAGTGCGGAAAATTCAAAATTCAAATAATACGCAACGATTTTACCTAATTATATTTTTATGCCTTTTGCCGAGTCCGAAGCTCGCTGTTTTGCTTGCACCTTGTCATCAAAATTGATCGAGACCTCCGGAGACCAGCGAGCGGGGAGCTTTTTCCGCCAACGCGTCAGCTTGGCTATCCA
Organism: Polyploca ridens; assembly: GCA_951394255.1. Taxonomy (NCBI): domain Eukaryota; kingdom Metazoa; phylum Arthropoda; class Insecta; order Lepidoptera; family Drepanidae; genus Polyploca; species Polyploca ridens. The sequence goes on along the minus strand of OX596259.1, from coordinate 2,692,923 downwards.
AAGAGGAAACGCTGCCAGCCTTCTGAGAACATTGCCGGAAATTTTCTATATATGTATAGATTGTATTTTGTACATATTTGCTGTAAATAAAGATATATTTCGACCCCATTATTCAAAGTTATAAACTGAAATGTAAACTTCAAAAAAAGTCACTAATATTCATTTAACGAAAAATCCTCAGATTTCAACAACACTTAAATCTTCACTTTACACTTCAAACGGCTATTAATAAAGCTAATTGATACAACAAAATAATATCACAGTGAGTACTAAACAGAAACCACAAGTTAAGGGCCGGGCATTCGGAACTTTGCCAACTATTCGTAACTTCGCAAAGTTGTTTAAGTTTTGAACTAAGTGACGCGACTGGATGGTGGCCAAAGACGAAATTTGTAATAGTAGAGATTGAAACTCTGAGGTAAATTCAATATGCTTTGCTGACCATTTCGCCTGATAATATTTTTACAGCCATCTGTGGGGAAATAGTAAAATATTTTTGGATTTAGGTCGGTTTCAATTTTCTCGGAAAAATATATTGATGTGAGCTTATGAATTTTATAGAATAATACTGAATTCGAATTAGAAAATTGTGAGATTGCGGTCAAACACAGGCCTATAAAAAGTAAAAGAAAATATCTATACCAGTAAATTAGTTGTGAAGTTGTGAATGTAAAATTTTTTTATTGGACTTAATTTCCATGAAAAACATGTAGATGTCACGTTTACAAGAGTTTTTGAATCAGAAATAAATTGTTCAATCATTTATAAATTAATTGTTTCTTTCCAGAAATAAAATAAACAACGAGGGAGGTATTGTGCGCGGGTCACCCGACACCTTATAAAAAGCAATTTTTATTTTGACATTCAGCTTTGATCTAATACCCTGACTACAGGCTACGTCTTGCATGCGCAGTTTATAACTGTACATAAAAGGCGCAACACTGTACAGTGGCCACCTTGCATGTAAGCTTGTGCAGACTAGACTATGTCATAGTATTTTAAGAGGACTCAATTCGTCATACTTTTCATACAAAACCTCTGTACTTATTATGGCGTTGTTAAACATTTTTCGTTAGATGTTTTGTCAAATTAGTATCTTGTGCACTATATCTAGCCGTGTATCTAGGCGTAATTAAAAAAAAGTGTTAAACAAATTCAGTCAAAGCCTCCGAAAAATAGCGTTTTTGCCTGTACTTTGGCCATATCTAATGTACCTATAAATTGTAAAATTAAGAAAACGTTAAGATACCAGGCTTACAAATGTATCGGAGATTCTAAATAACCATCATTTTTTTCACAAACTTGTAAGATTTTTTCACAAGAAGTACACGCCTGGGACAAGTTTTATGAATGCGAAATCATGAATGACGACCTAGCGAAGTGGGCGCGAATGATCAGCGGAATTTACCGACTGATAATCGACGGCTATGATGCTGTCTCTCTTTTTTCGCAGTCAAACATTACGTTGGATGAACCAACAAGCTTTTAGACTATACTTGCGTCGAAGTTGCGCCGGCCACAGAGGGCCGCCTTAAGAGCTCACTTTGACATCACACGTTTTGTGATTCGTGGAAAATAATATTGCCGGACTGAAGCGCGTCTCGAATGACCCGCCTCACGCTCAAGCCTAAACTTGTACGTAGTATTTATATACTCTGAGCCTAAACTGTGCAAACCAAAACCGCAATCCGATCATGCACGAGCTACCGTTTTGTTGTTCACACACACAGTCTTACTTGTGCAGGCATTTTTGCATGCAAGACGTAGCGTGTAGACGGGCTATCACACACGATCCATAATCTCATTGGCGAGCTGGGCCAATCAGTTGCATTATTACCCGATTGACCCGGAAGGAGGGTTATGTTTTTCGAGTGTATGTATGTATGTACAATGTCTATTTCTATGGCACGCTCTGCAGCCTAAACGGCTTGATGGATTGGTACCTTATAAAATTAAAGTTATATTCAAAATTCTTTAGATTAAAGAGCTTGTTTATCTCTTTTCAGTTTTTTTAATACTGTTTATAGGCCTGTGTTTTACCGTAATCTCACCATGGTAAGTGATGATGCAGCCGAAGGTGGTAGACACACAAAGCCTAGAAGGAACTGGCTCTCAAGTGCAGCTGTCGGAACACACCGAAAGGTGCTTGGCGACACATTTTCAAATTGAGGGTGGTAGCCAGCCAGGCGGGTACTACAAAGTACCCTACCACCGTGCTATAGTTTCCTAACGATGTTTTCCTTCACCGAAAGCCCAAGCTCATTGTAAGATTCGAACCCGGGACCTTCGTCTCGGTATCCGACGTCACTACCACTGAGCTATCATCGCCTTAGGTAAATTCGTTCCACAGATAAAAATAATAACGAGTATTGTGCGTGGGATACCCGACAGAAGGATACTTTACAAAGAATAATTTTGAATTTTTACATTCAGCTTTGATAACTAATACCTCGCAGTTTATAAAAGTGCAAATTACTGTTAAAAAAAATACGCAACAGTGTACAGTGGCCACACTTGCAAGTAAGCATATACAAACAAGACTGTGCAAACCTCATAGTATTTTGACAGCTCACACTGACATCACACATTTCCATACGTGTTTCGTCGAACATAATTTTGCCCCGCGGCTCGAATGACCCGCCTCGCGATCAAGCCTAAACTGTGCAAACCAAAACTGCACATACCACTCTTCAGCATGCACGAGCTGCCGTCTTGCCGTCCGTACGCAGTCTGCATGCAAGACGTAGTGTGTAGACAGGCTATTACGCACGACACAATCCATATTAGCTAGCTGGGCTAATCAGCGTTATTTTTCATTTTGACCCAAACACAAAAGTGCGTTAAGTGCGTCGCTGCAATAAATAAACCCTATGCTTTATGCCAAGGTGTGATCAGTTGTGGGCCATAATTTATCCAAATTCCGCCATTATTACAGTATTACCCAACTTATATGGCGCGTCGTGAATCTTCGTTCGCACAGAAAAGAAAGTATGACCCCGAAGATTAACGAAAGAATGCTTAAAACTTACAATCAACCTTAGATTACTACTTTAAGGTTCATAATACACTGTAGCTGTTAGTTCCGTCTCACTCGCAAGTCACGCCCCTCCGCACAGCGCGCACTAACATGGCGGCAGCTGCCGACCAATAGCGTTTCCCGCGCTTTGAAAATGTATCTTTTGCGCAGGTACATCGGTAAGCCATATCAATTGGGTACTACTGTAGGTGTTTGACTAACAAAGACACAAACATTTGCATTTATAATAATAATAGGTAGGATTGTAGAGCAATAAAAAGTCCCTCAAGCATATAACGTTTAAAATTAATATCACAAAGGCATTCAAAACTTTCTATGGCACACTTCCCGCATTACAAAAAGTGATTCAACCCTCTCGCTGCCGACGCAGTTTCTGACACAATCGGGTCACAGGTAGGTCGACATCAAAATTTGTCCTTTCTTCAACCCTGTAACGGCTGTGTGCCGGTAGTGCCACATATTTGTATTCATCACGCGTTCGCCGCCCACCGGCCACACTGACAACAGATTGGGTCTATTATACCCTCACAAAATCGAGGTCTTCACAAAATTCAATGTCAGCGGGAGCAGGGTTCGAAAGGCTTTTTGTTAAAGGAATCTAGCGCTCATATTTCGCCCCCGATATAGGTTTTATGTTCAGATTTTGATATGAGAAACCGGTATGGGCACGACCTGACGGTATGTTTTTTCGTAAAATAGTCATTGACCTATACCGGGCTCCATAAACGTGACAGACTTGGAAATTGATGTGATGAAAAAATATTATGGTTTTTGAGGGTAGACAAAAATTTCTTAGCAATGCTGTTCTGCTGGGTTATTATAGTTCAAAGTGGTTTGCGAAGGATGAAAATCGAACAATGGTGCCGATTCTGTTGTAAATCGCACTAAACTAATTTTAGTCACATCTCATCTCTTTCTTACGAACATTATTGAAAAAGGATAGAACATATTTTAAGTTGTCAAATTAATCTTTGCCGTCTTATTTTGCGTGTATTTAGACGTAACCGCGATAGATGGCGACTAAATTTATATTGAAAACAAGCATTGGACTAATAAGACAGGATTAAATTTCTTACATCCTTTTCTTATGTTCTTTGTTAGAAAGAGACATAGTGACCTTAAAATTAGTTTAGTTGTGAACAACAGAATCAGGGCCAATATACATCTTATCGCGTAACTATGTTGTAAAATAGTATAAAAAACCCTGGGCAAGTGCGAGTCGGACTCGCACACGAAGAGTTCCGTAAAGACGTTTCTTGTATGTACAAGTATACGCCCCACCTGATGGTAAGCAGTTACCGTAGCCATATGGATGCTTGCAAAACACGAAGCATCGCTCACGCGTTACCGACCCTTCCCCCCTCCCCTATGAGTTCTGACAACAAACTAAATGATTGTCAATTAAGCCATATACCTATATAAGATATGGACAGCTAAGAAAAGGATCTAGCTCTCAAGTGCAGCTATCAAAACTCACCAGTAGACGCGTGTATAAAGGATAATCTGAATTGTCAGCATTTATTTATTCACGGAATAAATTCCCCTGTTTTTTCAATTTAGCTTTTTGTACAGGAAATGGTAAGGAATGTCGTATCACTGTCCTTTTTCGATTCCGGTATTTCGTTCCTTACGGTATTCCAATTGTTTCGAAAATCAAGAGCCTTTGTTATATTTGCTATAAGGATGGACAGGATTTTCATTGAATAAAAAGGTAAGAAACATATCAAATTATTCACTGATTTTTGTTATGGTGATACAAATAGATAGGTACAGATGATAGTAATATCTTGAGACATTCATTGAACATGGTCATCTGATCCCAAATCAAGCTTGTGCTATGCAAACCAGATAACTAATACTATAGTAAGAGATCCCAGTGCCGCCAGACATTACTTATTGTCTGACGGTCAAAGTGTACATCTGTTACGCCTTAATATATCTGTTACGCCTTAATCATAAGTATACTCTGTTATGGAAGAGCGAGGTCTCCTAGCACAAGTATTTCTATACTTAAAAGGAGATCTCCACTACGTTTATTACTGTATGATTAAGATTTTGATAATAAAGTATTTTGTATTTTATTTGTATTTTTTTGTATGGAATTGAGTAGTGTTAGTACGTACTTTAAAGTTAACTGCTAACTTGTCCCGTCGGCCAATTTTCAGGGAACAGACATGAAAGGGATGTTATGTACACTACGTACTTTTCTTAAATTCTGAGAGCAGATTTTTATATATGATACTCAGAGAACTATTTCAATATTTTTTGCAATCGTAGTGCCGGATAATGTAGCTTCCTATTGGTGAAAGAATTTTTAGAATCCGACTGGTAGTTCCAGAGACAAACCCGATTAAACAAACAAAAAAACTCTTCCCCTTTATTATATTAGTATAGATTAGTGTTAGTTTAGAAAAATATGTTCCTCAATGAACAAAGTCGTAACTCACGAGGTCTTCAACAGCTTCACTTCATTCACTCCATCACTCGTTACGCAATATGTCCTGATACGGTATCAAAGAATCTAGGTCACTGAAGGCAACCCTAGCACGCACTTTGTCCGCTCTATTTCAGTTTTAGTTCCATAGTTCCCTAGAGTCCAGTAAAAAAGACCTTAGTAAGAAAAGGATATTGTTTATTTTGTCTTGTCTGACATTTTTAAATGTTCATATACATGCAACTGATTTTAATACGGGTGGTAGCCAGATCGGGACTACTAATGCCCGGTTTCAATAAACAAAAACGAAGCGTTTTGCTTACCAATGGTAGGATTTTTTATTGCCAAACTGGGCATATAGATAATTTCGTAAGCTAATTTTACCTGTGATAGCTACTTCCATATGGGGGTCTGCTATGCAAAACTTTGAGGTCTTTGCTTCATTATTAGTAAAGATATAAGAGTCTTAATTTTAATAAATCTTAACCGATACCGGTCCGTAAATTATTGAAACCGGGCCTAACTAAGTACTACCCTACCACAATGCTTTGGTTTTCTCACTACGTAAGTATTCCTTCAACAATAGCTCAAGTTTATTGTAGGATTCAAACTCGCGACTGTCACTTGTCACACTGTGACTTGTGACTTGTCACAGAATTTCACGTCACTACCATCTCATGAGTATTGAGCGATCGTCATGGGCGTTGGGAGGGTGGTGCAAGAGTCTGCGCATGCATCCTCTTGTTAAGCAAGAAAAAAAATATCTTTCTCCCGCTCACTTGAGTCTCCCATTAACTAATTTTAAATTAAGCTTGGGACATACAGCAGTGCCGTGTCTCATCGAGAGATGCTGCAAAATATTTGCCCTGTTACGGGTCGATTCTTAAACAACCCAAAAACACGTATATCTTTATTTTTTATCCGTAGTTTGATACTGAGTTTCAAGTTAATCGGAGTACGCGGTTTTTTTTTTTTTGTTTGTTTTTTTTTTTTTTTTTTTTATACAACTTAATCGGTAAACAAGCATACGGCCCGCCTGATGGTAAGCGGTTACCGTAGCCATATGGACGCTTGCAACACAAGAAGCATCGCTCACGCGTTACCGACCTTTCCCCCCTCCCCTATGAGCTCTGGCGACCTTACTCACGCGCAGGAACACAACTTTACACAATATAAAGTTATTTGGCTGCGGTATTCTGTAAGGTGGAGGTACTTCCCCAGTCGAGCTGCTCTTTGAGCGAATATACGCTATGCTCTACCTCTTTGTTACCTCATAACTCCGTCATTTATCAACCTTCTTCTTCTTCCTACCCATGGTCCCGTTATTTGGGGTCGGGTCTCCTCACATTCCTGCGCCAAGTCAGACGATCTTGGGTTGTCGGTTCGGGCAATTGGGCTTTCTTGAGGTCTCGTTTTATGTTAGACCACCAGGTCAATGGCGGGCGGCCTCTACCTCTCTTTTGTTCCGGTAGGTTTAATGCGATTTGTACCACATGGTCTTCGCTGCGTCTTTTGACATGTCCGTACCATCGGAGACGGTTTTCAGTAACTTTGTCCGGGATTGGCGCAACTTTGAAGCTTCCTCTTATATATTCATTTCGGACTCTGTCCAGCCGAGTTACACCTCCCGCCCATCTGAGCATCTTCATTTCATTGGTGTGGACCTTTTCTTCATGCGTCTTCTTAGTAGTCCAGCATTCGGATCCATACAGTAGCGCCGGGCGGACTGCCGTTTTATACACTTTACCCTTTGTTTTTATTGGAATACGTGGATCGCACAGCACACCTGTGAGTGATCGCCATTTTTGCCACGCAACGTTGATTCTATGGGTCACATCAGCGTCGACATTAGCATCTGGTGTGAGCATGGAGCCAAGGTATTTGAACTTCTCTACGGTGGGAATAGGAGTCGACTCTATGTAGATGGTTTCAGATGTACCGTTTCCGCTGAAAGGGCATTTCAGATATTCGGTTTTGCTCCTGCTAACCTTCAGGCCGTACTTTTCTAGCGCGTGCGTCCACGTATTTAAGAGTTCCTGCAAATTACATGCGGTATCGGCAGCCAGAACTATATCGTCGGCGTACAGCATAGTCCACGGCAGTGGAGACGGTATATCCCTGGTAAGGTAATCCATGACCAGGTTAAATAGTAGCGGACTGAGCACAGATCCCTGATGGACGCCCACTTTGACTTCGAATGCCTCACTAACGCCGGCTAAGCTTCGGACTTTCGTGCTGACATTGTTATACATGTCTCGTACAAGTTCTATATAATATTCTGGTACATTTTGAGCACGGAGAGCCTGCCACACTAGCTTACGGGGTACTCGATCGAAAGCTTTTTCGAGGTCAATAAATGTTAGATGTAGGTCTTTTTTGTTTATTCTGTACTTTTCCATCATGATCCTGATTGTCTGTATAGCGTCAGTGGTTGACCTGGATGCCGTGAAGCCAAATTGAATCGGAGATATTTCCGAGATATTGGTGAGACGTCTATTGATAACTCTTTCCCATATTTTGAGTGTGTGTGAGGTCAGTTTTATGCCCCTATAGTTTTCACATTGTGCCACATCACCCTTGTTTTTATAAAATGGTAGTAGAAAGCTTTGCCGCCAAGACCCCGGAATGTGTTTAGTGTCCATGATGATATTAAATAGTTTAGTCAGCCAGCCTACGGCTATCGGGCCGACAGCTTTCCACATGTCGGCAGGGATCTCGTCCGGCCCCGTAGCTTTTCGGTTTTTCATTTTGGATAGGGCGTGTTTAACCTCGCTCAATTCTATCTGGGGTATGGCTCCGTGTGTGGGTTCGCAAAGTATGGGGTCTTCATTTGGGAATTCTTCGTTAAGGAGTTGTTCGTAATATTCTGACCACCTATCTCTAATTTGGGCATTGTCTGTTAGTAGTACTTGATCTTTGCTTTTGATGTATTTGTTAGCTTTTATATCCATAGTGGCTCTGTGTCTACATTTTGCTATTTTAAGAACTTCATCCGCGGTTTTGGCATTTTCTAAATTTTCGTAAAAATCTCGGTCACTGGTTTCTCTTTCTTGCGCTACGCATTTCTTTGCAAGTTTCTTCGCCTCTTTATATTGGTCTTTGTCCTCGTCCAGTTGCGAACTTTGCCATTTTTTGAAGAGAGTCTTTTTGTTTGCCAAGGTCTCTTTGACTTTTTCGTTCCACCAGGTTGGATCTTTTCCGTTTCCCGGGGGTCCTTTAGAGACTCCTAAGATCTCCGCCGCTTTTGTTCTGCACTGTGCTTCGAACTTAGACCACATATCTTCAGCGAGTCTGTATGTTACTCCAATATCGGTTTCGAGATATTCTTTAATCACCGCCTTGAGTAGTTCACCTTTTGGGCCATCCAGGTCCTTCCACTTCGTTCTTGGTATTCTATCGGCTATGGTTTTTATCGGCTTGGGTAGGGCGTACACGGCGACAAGCAGTCGATGTTGTGTTGTTAAAGGCTCGCCGGGAATTACTTTGCAGTCTTTAAACTTCTGCTTTACGGCTAAATCTGAGAGGATAAAGTCTATTTGTGACTCTTTACCTGCACATTTGTAGGTGATTAGATGTTCACGTTTCTTTTGAAAATTCGTATTTATCACTGTTAGTGAGTGTCTTTCTGAAAATTCCAAGATTTCCGTCATTTATCAACCGATTTGGAAAATTCTTTTTTTATTTGAAAGGGTACGCTGCCCGTTTGGTCCCATTGTCATCAGATCAGATTGATTACTTCTTAGTGTACTTTGAAGTCGGTTTAAGGTTTTTGTAAAACAGTCCAATTATTATTTAAAAACTAATGGAAACTTTATTATTTATTTAGGTAAGTACCCACAAATTCATCCTGTATGTATATCTTTAACATCTCTCACACTTTCAGTGTCAATGCTGATACATTCCACACAACCTTTCAAAAAATAATGCTCAAATATCTGATTCGATACTAAATCCTTTAGGCACTGAATAGTTTTTGTGTCCGTTCACTTCGCAGATGATTTCTTCTCACAAAATAGATATGGCGTGATTTATTACCATACCGCCTTTTTCTTTTATTATACTAAACCTAGAACCAAGAGAGATTATCGTTTTTCCTTCAAAAACTGCGGACTTTACTTTGACTTTTATATTATTACTAGCTACTACTTCACTCCGCGGTTTTACTTACGTTCCTGAGGGATCGTATACTGTGTTATCTCGGGAGCAAAATTATTCTTTAAGTTTTTTCTCTCTATGTGCGAAATTTCATTCAAATCCATCCAGTACTTTATGTCTGACTAGCTTCTGCTCGCGGCTTCGCCCGCGTGGCCTACAGGAATCAAATGACATATTTTTCTACAACAATAAAACAAAACAAAACAACTTCATCCCGCTTCGAGGGTGGAATTATTAAAAACGCTGAGACACGTATACATTAATTTTCAATCTTCAGCCTAAACACAAAATTTGAAGGTCCTAACATCGAAACTGACGGACTTTCATACAAACTTTCAACCCCTATTTTACCCCTTTAAGGGTGGAATTTCGAAAAACCCTTTCGTAGTGGATACCAACTCTTCAAAAAGAATATACCCTCTAAATTTCATGTCTCTAGGACCAGTAGTTTAGGCTGTGCGTTGATATATCAGTCAGTTAGTCAGTCAGTGAGTCAGTCAGGACTTTAAATTTTATATATATAGATTGAGTCACTAACATAAAAAAACACAATTTTAGTGAATTGAGAGTGTGATTAAGTTTTAATAACATATTGATTGAGAAAGGTTAGACTCGTAAACCGCTGTCATTTTCATCTGATGAATTAAGAGTCAGATATACATCATCATCAGCCTATAATATCTCACTGCTGAGCACAGGCTTTCAAAAATGAGGGTGAAAAGGAATGGGCAGATACTCCACCACGCATGCCGACCGCGGATCGGTGGAGGTAGGCTGGTGGTCAACCTACTGTTAGAGTTTTCAAGCCGCCTAGGAGACCTCCAATTAGCTTAACGACTATCACAATTAAGTGATAACCGAGACCAACGACTTTACGTGCCTTCCGAAGCACGGAAACGCTCGATTTGAAATATCACTAGGCGGTCACCCATTCAAGTGGTAGCTTAATTTTGCCAATCGATTAAGAACGGCTAATCATGCTACACCACGACCGCTTCTAGTCAGATATATACCACTTTCAAATACTTAACCATTTTCTATTTATACATATTTAATAAAATTCAAGACTATCAAATTTGCTTCACAAATTATTCAAATTGTCGCTTTGACGGAAGGTTTCCGGGTTGATTAACTGCCTTTGCATTTATAATTGGAATTTAGGAAAAATAGTTTATTTTAATTATTCAACCATCCAATTCTTTCAATAAACTTTATTATACCCTGTAGCTTTACTAGGGTTCATGTGATAAGAATATTATGAGCTCATCTCCTAGTTTGACCTATTTGCTGCTATTTTTTTTATCAAAATTGGCTTAACACACTGACAAAAATGGACTACAAGTGACTACAAAATTTTAATTAACATTGGCCCTGATTCTGTTGTTCACAACTAAACTAATTTTAATGTCACTATGTCTCTTTCTAACAAAGAACATAAGAAAAGGATGTAAGAAATTTAGTTCTGTCAAATTAGTCCAATGCTTGTTTTCAATATAATTTTAGTCGCCATCTATCGCGGTTACGCCTAAATACACGCAAAATAAGACGGCAATGATTAATTTGACAACTTAAAATATGTTCTATCCTTTTTCAATCATGTTCGTAAGAAAGAGATGAGATGTGACTAAAATTAGTTTAGTGCGATTTACAACAGAATCGGCACCAGTATCACAAAATTTGACGACCAATAATCTAAACAGAGTGACTTGCGAACTAAACTTACCAGTAACAAAACTAGTTTTTGTTCGTTACTAAATTATTTGATTAAACGTAACTAATGCTAGTTTCCCGACAACTAAAGTTAGTTTCCCAACACCAAAACTTCAACTTACATAACTAGTTTAGTAGAAAATTTTTTTTAGTGCAGCAGCTTCATTGGAACCGGTAATGTTAAATGGATAAGTATAAGTAAATTCATATTACGGACTGAAAATATTATTACTGTTTTTCTTATGAATTACACCTAGGATTTATACGTAGTAGTTACTAGATATTGAAAGGCCTCTTTTGGTACAAAAAGTATCTTCCGATATTCTCCCAACCATCATATCTTTTTGCAAAAAATCACGTTGATACGTTTCTCCGTTGCGGCGTGAAAAAAAGACATATAAGAAAACATGGTTTCGCTTTTAAAATATTAATTTAATAGTCGGGATAAAGCTATGGGAGTGAGGGCAATGGCGTAGAACTAACAGTATTTTTCCAAACATAATATTGGTTATGTACCCTTTTGAGGTCATTAAGGCAATTGTTGTCAGTGCGATTAGAATGTAAATATTATGTAATGAATCTAAGCTTATTTTGTAAAGAGTAATTGCTGAGTTTATTGCCGGCTCTTCTCAGCAAATGCTACCTTCCAAACCGGTATTAGAGTATAAGAGTCAGACTTTTCATAAGTGCCTGCGAAGGTCTATTTGAATAAATGATTTTGAGTTTTGAATTGAATTAAAACTCATAAAAATCTCGACGACAAATTCATTGACTTAATTTTACTAAATACCTTTTCTCACAAACTGTTTCAATTATGAATGATTAATAGAAACGATTATAGATCAGTGTTAGTAACGCCATGAAGTGACGAATGTCATGGGGTCACCTTGCAATAAGGACGATAGTGATAGATTTTTTTTTATACTACATACATCGTTTCTGTAGCGCGTCAGGGATGTTTGCTGAAGCCCGCGTTGATTGCTTTTATGCTATAATGCGTAAGAAATGCGCATCTCTGGTGCGCAGGGTGCGGGCCAGCGCCAACAGCATCCTGAGCATGATTGCTAGCAGGCTAGACTGCTCTTTTGTGAATCACTGCTGCAGGGTTTCAGCTGGAGCGGTATCCCTGAAGCAGTGATTCAATCAATCAGTCAATCGAAAACGAATGTTTGAAAATATGTAATTGTACTAACTTACCCCCTTACTCATAAAACCTTATTTAACTAATAAGCTGATTAAGTGGTCACCTAAATAACGTCAAATTGTTTGACAATGACATCAAGGTGACGTTATTTATTTGACCATTTATTCAGTAGATTTAGTTAAATAGCGTTTATGAGTAAGGTCGATAGTCTTTAAGTCTTTTATAACTAACAAAATATGAGTCATTGAGCTTGAAATAAATATTATTTAATTTAATTAATAGACCTGAAGCGAGCGATCCAATGATATACTGTTACGCTAGCAACACCAGGGGCCCAAGTCTACTATTGTTTTTTAATGGCGGGAACTTGCAGAGTGACGTTGCTTTTTCATTTTTATTTTCATAAATTCGTGTATTTTGAGTTTTATTGCATATTATTGGTGGTATTTTATCCAATAAAGATCAATCCATGTGCACCAGTGAAGTGAAATGAAATGAATTATGTGTATCGTGTCTTTACAAGTTGTCTCAAAAAGTCCGTGAAAGTGTTAGTACAATGACCACCATTTTACTAAAACATGACGGGACGGTGACTGATCATACGGACTATGTGAAAATTAATGTGCAGACTATATTAAAGTGATATTATAAATAAAATGTATGCGACTGAAGGACGTGGTATCCAAGGTCATGAACAAATTAACAAAAAAAAGTCTACTATTACAATTGTGTTCCAATGAACTTTCAGTGGTGTATAAAATTGTGACATTTTACAGTTTTGATAGTCTACTAACACAATAGCGCCATAATGGAGTCATTATAGCGCAATTATAGATTGTAAGGCGATGATAGCTCAGTGGTAGTGACGTCGGATACCGAGGCGAAGGTCCCGGGTTCGAATCCTACAATGAGCTTGAGCTTTCGGTGAAGGAAAACATCGTGAGGAAACCATAGCACGGTGGTAGGGTACTTTGAATGTCTTACCTACCATATTTGTACCGTGGTAAAACCATCCAGAGTAAACACTCTATTCATTTCATAAATCTAGTTATTTGTCAAGTTAGCTACTTTTCACAGCACAAATTTTGTAAAATAGATTATGTTATACAACGAAGACATCATAAGTACTTATTTATTTAGCCTAAACTCAATGTAATTCGAAATTTACAGATACGTAATTAACTTTCTTTGGGCAAGGGCTTATAGATTAAAATGTAGATTTGATCCTTTTGATTAAATAAATGAAATCTAATATTATCAGTTATAAACGAAGCCTTTTTTAAAGCTTTATTAGATACCAAATCCTGAGACACGAAAATAATATATCAAAAACTTTGGTAACTAAAATACGAAATGAATAAAGTCTATTTACAATATTCATTTTCAAATAATCATTTTATACGCTACATGACATTCAAAGGATTATCAAACTTGTCACGTTAAAAATAGACTAAATATTTCTGTCCCATTATTTGACAGTTGATATTTATTAAGCACTTTACGAAATAACTATTTCTAAAATGGGATTTTAAGGTCTTAAAATGAGTTAGTTACATTATTTTCAGTCGAATAATTTATGACTGTTATTAGTACCTACTCTAATATTATGTTAGCACTTATAAAACTCATTTCAGATGGTTCCTGTCGAGATTGAAACACAATGGTAAATTACAAATATAATTTGTATAATAATGTATCCAGCCTATAACTTGAAAATAGCTTGCACTATTATCCAACGTAGGTGACACCCTGGCATTGAAAGCGTCTAAAGTGGCACGTGAAGCTCTTTCCATCAAAAAAAAACCGTATCACTCATTTAGCTCTTTAACTCACTCAATGAGCGAGTTGCCTCTTGTCTTACGTTCAGTGAGCGAGTTGCCTCTTGTCTTACATTCAGTGAGCGAGTTGCCTGTCTTACATTCAGTGAGCGAGTTGCCTCTTGTCTTAGTCTATATGAGCTACGGTAACAGCTTACCATTAGTCGGATCTGGTATGCTTTCTAGCCACCTATATGGACCAAAAAAGACGTCTAAAAATTACCAAATTAAAGAAAATGGTTTGGTTTTATCTTTTCTCCTTATCCCCAATTTTCGAACGTAAAAAATGAGGATGTAAATTTAGTACGCTCGCTATCATCTTTTACATGTCAATTTATGCTAAAACCTTTAAACGTGGATCATCTGTATCCAATCAATCTTGAACCTTAATATTATATGAAAATTGGTGTATAATAAAAAGATATAAAATACAGATAGGCAATGTTTTTTGCAGTATTTATAAAGTACTAGTTCACCTGAAATCTCGAAGGATCTTATACTCCGTGATTTTTTATTCATCTACGAAACGTAGCCCACAATAAGTAGGTAATAATAATCAAAAAAAAAATTTTTTGGTCTTTTGTATAATAAAAAAACAAACACATTATTCTTTATGACGCATGACGTAGTTTTAAAGACGCTGTTACGAGCGCAATCTACTTGACTCGTGCTCTGGGTTGGTATTTTCTACCATTTTATACGTAAACTTTAATTATTAACTCGATTTTTCATAATTTTTTTTTTTTAGTTATACAAATAATCAAAAAAAATTATAATGAATGAATAGTACCTTTTCATGAAGTGGGCTACGTTTCTAAGAAGAATAAAAAAGTCACGGTGTATATCTGGGATAAAAAGATCCCGTGTATTATTCTAGGTTGGCTTTTATGAAATAAAAAGTAACTGACTATTATAGTCCACAATAAACCCTTTGTACCCTTTTATCCAGAACGACACTTCACATTGCATAACAAAAGAGCTAAACGGATAAACGTCACGTCAACAAACGCCGATATCCGGTAATTTGGGGCGAAACGAATGACCCATTTACATTCGTTTCCGGATAAAGACGGGATAATTTTGGATACAGTTTCAGTTTGGCCTTCAATTTGGTACAGTTAGATTTTTTTAAAGTTTGTAGGATTTCTATACGCAAAGGTGTGGCTCAGGGGTTACTTACCTTATGTCGAATGGGCTTGCGTTTGACCTTCGACTGACCCCATGAGGAGTTACGGCCCATGAGGAGTTACAACCCATGAGGAATTACGACCCATGAGGAGTTACAACCCATGAGGAGTTACGACCCATGAGGAGTTACGACGAAGCCGAGGATGAGACACGCTTTCCCAGAAAATGTCTTTCCACTCTGGCCTTGAATACATCTAGGTTAAAGTTATCGGGAAACACAGACCCCGAAAGAGTTCCATATTTTTTTTGGGTAGTGGTTTTATACTAGGATATTCGCCATATAAAGTCAATTCTCGTTAAATGTTCTTACTCTATTATGACTACAAAATTTCCGAATATACAAAAATACCGAATCAGTTTATTTGAAGTCTCCAAATAGACGCAAGTAAGAATAAGAAAATGTCTACATTTGTAAAATCATTGTTACAAAATCTCGAACTCGATCATTTGGGTATCAAAGAGGGGTAATTTTTCGCGTGGCTTGCCAATAAGGAAGAGGAAAAGTATAAAAAATCTGATGTACGAATATATGCCATCTTAATAAGGTTATTAGCAGCTACTGAAATATAACTGCCTCATGAATGCCTTTTTATTTGTCGACCTTATTCGAGATTGAATAAAACTGAACCTATGACGTGATATTAAGGTTTATTATGGACTAATGCAATTTATTTTTGAGTCTGTAGCGACATCTATCATCCATCTATCAGTAACACTGAGATAGTTCACACACGGAAAGATAGATGGCGTGTCGCCACATTATCCTGCATCGCGCTTAAGAAGAGTTCTCGAGAATCTGCATATATACAACTATCCGACAAGTACAGTTGGACCGCGGTCCCCAGGCACGATGAGCCAGCCTGGCGGAAGATCTTCCCTTTTAAATGGAGGTGTCATCCACCTTGCACCTCCATAAGTACATATACATATTAGACCGTGATCCCAGTGCCGCCAAACCTGTCTTATTTTCTGACGGACAAAATGTACAGAATTGAGTAGTGTTAGTACGTACTTCAAACGTATGACCTGCTAACTTGTCTCGTCGGCCAATTTATAGGTATATGTACATTACGTAATTTAGTTAAATTCTGAGAGCTGATTTTTATATATGTTACTCAGGGAATTAGTTTTTAATATTTCGTCCGCGTAGGTGGAGAACTAAATAACATTTTTTTCTAGTTCAGAGAGAATTGTGATTTTATTGTTTTTGGTTTATAGTTATTTTGGTCAAAAAAAAACAGTATTTCGCAATTATCTCCAAACTAGACATGATATGTGTTAATAGTATAATTAAAAATATAAAATTTGGAAATTATAGTTTACTAATTTCTGGTTGAAATAGGACACTCAAGTTTTAATGTGTTGATGACTTATTTGTATCTATTTCGATAGTTTTAATCCCTGCTTGACCTTTTCGCATTAACTTTAGGGCAGGACATGGTTCTCGTTTCAAGGGATGACATACAGAGACAATCTGGTATAGTTTATTTTAGTAATTAATATTAGCCTCCGCCTTGCGGTTTTCCCCGCGTTCCAATAATGAAGTACCTACTCTACACATATACCTAATAATGGTCTAGTTGGCATAATTGATTATTCCACCTATCACGCCACAGGTCGTGGGTTCGATGCTCAGCTAGGACTGAGTCTGGGTAGTTGGATTTACAAACAAAACGTAGTAATATTGTAGTATATCAGTTAAGTGTCTGGTATCCATAAATTTCATGATAAAAATGGAAGCTTGGAATCAGATAGCCATATGTGAAAATTGTCTCAGGATATACAGGGTGTTGTTTTGGTCGGCGACAAGCGACCCAGGAGCGGTAGTACAAAATATATATTCCCCAAAAATGGACTTAATTCCATTAAATACTGTAAATATGTTGAGAAATACCTTATTCAATTTGAAATAAAATTACCGCAAAGTATGGTTACTAGGCACGTGCACAGACTAGAGCTAGGCACAAGCCGCCATCGCCCCACCCCTTCACTCCCGTTGAGTATTATGTCAACATTTTAGCTTATTACATGATTTTCAAATTTTATTTTTTTTATTTTTATTATTAAAACAAAAAGTATTTTTTTTATATTTTTTTTAGCACCAGTATCATTTGTATTATCGACCCTGAGTCGCTCGTCGCTGACCAAAACAACGACCTGTATGTTATCCTAGTTTATCATCTATCCATTTGCCAAAATAATGTATATCTGCTCAGCTATCATGATTGAGTGATAAACAAACACGTAAATTCGCATGATAATTTTTAGTTGTATCATTTATCTAGTTTAACCGTGTATAAACTTCTAAAAATGTATTTTGAACTATGTCTGATTGTCCGATAGATAGATACAATCAGACATATTGCAATGACGACTCTCAATTAAATTCAAAGTAACTTTGCAAAGTAAAAGAAAAGCAATGTAAATTCAACCAATTTCTCATAGTTATGAAGACATGAATAACAGCCTATTATTTTACAAAACAGAAACAAATACTATAGAGAAAACATAAAACTATGTTGAATTTTTGCAGTTTCGGTTACAAGTAAGCATTCCAATATTTCATGTTATGAGTTTTCATCAAAATTTTGCAAGATATTGTATTATTATTATTTCCTTGTATATATTGCCTTTATAATTTTAATGTAGTTTTAGTTTAGTTTATCATATTATTATTATTAAAGTTATAGTCTGTTGCAAAAAAAAAAAAAAACGTATCGTTCTTAAGCAGATAATATCTATCTATTATCTCTTTAAATGAATCATTATTTCTCTTGTAGTGAACACATTGGTATTAGGTAGAACTCCGTAGAACACAATAGATATTGTTAAAATCAAATCAAATCAAAATCAAAGTCAAAGTCAAAGCCATTTATTCAATTTAGGCCCCAGAAGGGCACTTATGAAGGTCAAATTTACTGAAGTTACCACCGGTTCGGAACTCGGCCTTCAACTGAGAAGAATCCGGCAAGAAACTCAGCAAGGTTACATTTTTTATATATTTTTTGGACAATCTGACTATGTTTGGCTTTTTTTTCCAAATAATTAAAAATAATTAAAAATTAAAAAGTCATTTATTCAGTTTAGGCCCTAGTAAGGCACTTATGAACGTTAAATTGGTACATACGGTTGAATTTACCACCGATTCGGAATACACTTAAACTGAGGAGACTCCGGCAAGAAACTCAGCAAGGTTTTTTTTTTTCTTTTAATATTACAGTTTGATCTGGTAATTTGGAACAGCTATTGTTATGACACGAAAGTGGTGATTTTGTGACTTAAACACTTTCGGATAAGGCCCAAATTGTGTGTTTGTGTCTCAAAAAACAAACGCTGATGGCTGAACGCTATTTGGCACACATATTGAGTAGGATAGCTATTTATACCCATTTTAATTGAATATTTTCAGGACCGCATTTTAAAGTCATAATTTGGAACTTGGTCATAAGGTCGATGGTGATTCCCATAATACCTACTGATGTAAGTCTCATCCCACCAAAAACATTTTTATGTAAAATGTTGCCGCCAAGACATATGGCTCGTACGGTCAAAAAGTTATCTCATGTAGAACCAAGCTTATAACTCTACATGCACTTACTCTACAAGCCCTAACTTCACAAACTCTACACCTTAGTCAAATAATATATGGCTTGGCCGTTTCGCTACCGTCACATGGGAGTAAGGTGAAAAATGTATTCACTGTTCTTTACTGTTTTGTTATTCAATTCTTGTAGTATTGAAACGGCCAAGCCACATATTTTGACTACGGTGTGTAGAGTTTGTGAAGTTAGGGCTTGTAGAGTAAGTGCATGTAGAGTTATAAGCTTGGTTCTACATGAGATCTGATAACTTTTTGACCGTACGAGCCATATGTCTTGGCGGCAACATTTTACATAAAAATGTTTTTGGTGGGATTTCACTTCTTTTTGTAAGTTGCTTATGTTTTTTTTTTGTTTGAAATTTCCAAGTTTTATAATTTTTTTGTTGTTTGTGTAGTAATAGAAGCTTACATACCAAATTTCAGCTTTCTAGGACTTCAGGAAGTACCCTATGAGTTTTGATGATCATCACGTGAGTCAGTGACGAAATCGCGGTTTTTTAGATATCAATAAAATCTAAAGTATATTGAAACTTGATACGTTTAATAAGTTCACTATTGGCATCATATCCCGAGAATAGTTATGAGGGTTCAAAAAAACGACGAAGCGCTTCGAGAAAAGGTAGGTAGTGCCCTTTCGCTTCGCTTGGCTGTCTTATTCAGATTAACTTTCATACTAATAAAACCAGCAAACGAATAATAATAATTCTTTATTATCAGGCTACTTTGGCCCATATATTCTAACTAGCTGTCCCCCGCGGTCCCGGGATAAAAAGCTTATCTCCTTCTCCATACTATAGGCTATCTGCATGCCAAATTCCATGATGATCTGTTGAGTAGTTGAGGCGTGAAGGCGTACCAAACAAACAAACAAACTCACTTTCGCATTTATAATATTAGTTAGGATTAGGTTTAGATAGGTTCCTATCTAGCCGTTCTCTTCCCGCCTATTCCCTAGCCCAACAACTACCTTCCCCGCGTGCACAGGTTGCCAATATAGAACATTACCGGGTCGCGGTCCCGCCCGCTACGTTACAGTAACCTTGTTAATTTGAGTCACCAACTTGTATTAACTGCTTTTACTTGTCTGACCTGTGAGGAAGTTTAAAGTTTAAACTAGCAGTTTCTGGTAATAGTTGGCCCCAGTGCAGATTGACGGACTTCATATGATAACTGCGTGCCCAAGATGTCTCTAAGATGACTTGGGCATGTGGTTGTCCTTGACCGACAATGGCGAATCCTTGTTTAAATTAAGATCAAGCTATGAAATCATATTTGACAATCTGGTTTCCATAGTACAAGCTCTGCTTAGTTTGGGAGCAGATGACCGTGTGCGAGGAATGTCCCAAGATATTTATTTATTTATTAATTCTATGAACGTCGTAGCAGATAGCTATGGCGTAGCAGATGGCTACGAGGTATGTTTTTTTTTTTTTTTTCATTTATTTTTTAGGAACTTTGAGTCTATTAAAAGACTATGACTCCATCGTAACCTAACTTTACACTTTTACCTTACTTTATTACATATAATTTCTTAATATAACTAAACCCAAGCTATAAAGTGCTCTCGCCACTTCAGAATTTGGTGTGGCCAGAACGCTCTGATACATATTGGAGTATGTTTCGTTTTACATAAAATAATAAAGTTTGTTTATATTTTTTATTAGCAAATGACTTAAATAAGTAGATAAATTGCAATCAATATTTATTGTTTGTTTTATGACTAAAAAATGTTAGAATTCCGTCTCGTAGGTCGCCGGTTCGATCCCGATCCGGTCGAATCTTTTTTTATTTATTTTTTACAACAAACCAACCGGGTACTTTACTTTACATAATATGAGTAGGAAAAGGCCAGGAAAGTGGCCAAAACCGCGGTTAGTTCCGAATAAATAAAATATAATTAATTAATAGTGAGTTCAAATTATAATCCTAAAGTTTAATATCCCGCCTCCGCCATTTTGTTCAAATATTGAGAGATTGTCCCAAAGGAGTACTGAATTCAACCCTAGATCTAATATAACCCGGTTGAAATTAATTTAAAAGGTCAATAGTGCTTTGAATCATTTTAATATTAGTTTGTGTTTCATCAATTTTAGTTTAAGGTCAAGTTATAATTTAATTTATTAGGATAAAGGATTTTAAATTAAGGTTTTTAAGTAATCAATAAATTTATGTTTGTTGCGGTTATTAATTTAATGGAATATATTTGATCTGTTGTAAAATATTGTTATGATTTGAATACGTATAAATTAAAAAATCAGAAGAGATAAATCTGAAAAAAAAATATTGCGTTCTTGCGAAAAAGCACTGTGACAGACTTGACAAAAAAATCCATTTTAAAAGTTATTTTTTTTTTTATACGACAAATCGGTAAACAAGCATACGGCCCGCCTGATGGGAAGCGGTTACCGTAGCCATATGGACGCTTGCAACACACGAAGCATCGCTCACGCGTTACCGACCTTTCCCCCCTCCCCAATGAGCTCTGGCGACCTTATTCACGCGCAGGAACACAACTTTACACAACATAAATTTATTTGACTGCGGTATTCTGTAAGGTGGAGGTACTTCCCCAGTCGAGCTGCTCTTTGAGCGAATAAACGCTATGCTCTACCTCTCTTACCATAAACTCTCTATTCACCATAAATAACTCATTTTAGGTTTTTAAACAATACCTTTAAAAAATAGGTATATCAATCTATACTATAATATAATAATACTAGCAGCGAATCCCGGCGTTGCTCGGGTTAAAATACATCGCACATTTAGTGGTATAAAAAATATATAAGGATACATTTTTAACAGATATTATAGATTTCTATTTTCGATTTCGATTTGGTTATTTTATTTAGATCAATCCAAAAACACAGATATTAAAAAAACTCGGATATATTCTCGCTAACAAAAAACTGTGTCACTCAAGTCGGCCACGACGCTGTACGTATAAGCCGGCACGCACATATTCACACATTAGTTGAGCGCGAGTAATCGACTCTGTGTAAACGGCGACAGAGTCTAATTTCCCGCGGAATAGCCAACTAAGGTGTGCGTGAGAGGTGGCCGACTCCATAGACACAGTTTTTTGTTAGCGAGAATTATGTCCTCCGTAGTCTGTGTCCAAAAAAAATTAGAACTTTCTCTAACATTTTAAATTGCACTTATTTTAGAACTTTCTCGAACATTCTAAATCGATCATAATAAATTTCACTCATTTTGGAACTTCCTAGATCATTCTAGAAATTTCTAGAACTTTCTCGAACATTCTAAATCGATCATAATCAATTGCACTCATTTTGGAATTTCCCGATCTTTCGGAAAATTTCTAGAACTTTCTCGAACATTCTAAATCGATCATAATAAATTGCACTCATTTTGGAACATTCCAGATCATTCGGGAAATTTCTAGAATGTTCTCGAACATTCTAACTCGATTCGATAAAACTGTTATTAGTTTTGGACATTTTGGAACTTTCTAGATAAAGCCAGAAATTTGTAGAACTTTCTCAAAACATGCTATATCGATTATAATAGTTTGCATTCACTCTAGAATTTTCTAGATCATTCCAGATATTTGTTGAACTTTCTAGTACATTCCAGATCGATTATAACCGTTTTACACATTTTGGAACTTTCCATTCCAGAAATTTTGAGATCTTTTCAGAAGTCCTCATGCGTTAGAAAAGGACAGCAATATGTGTTTTAACATTTTCGCCACCCACAACCACCCCCTTCCACCCACCGCAACCAAACTCCCTTACTACCACCTGGAGACCAAGGGGTAGTTACCACCCCAACGGGAAGTTGATTGGGGTTGGTGGTGATTGAGAAAACTGCGTATTTACGTACCCACAAAAGCATTTTATATATATTATTAGATTAATCTATCTATACTACTATAATAAAGCGGAAGAGTTTTTTTGTTTGTTTGTTTAAACGGGCTAATCTCTGGAACTACCAGTCGGATTCGAAAAATTCTTTCACTAATAGGAAGCTACATTATCCCCGAGTATTATAGGCTATATATCCCGGGAACGCGAGTGAAACCGCGTGGAACAATAGTTAATATTATAAAGTTGAAGAGTTTGTTTGTATGAACGCGCTAATCTCAGGAACTACTGGTTCGATTTGAAAAATTCTTTCAGTGTTGGATAGCCCATTTAACGAGGAAGGCTATAGGCTACTTTTTATCCCGGAAAAACACAAGATCCTCGGGAACGCGGTTGAAACCGCAGGGCGGAAGCTAATCCTGTATAATTTTGCGGAAAATACTTACAATCCTGCTTACCACAGTGCCCTGAATAACATTTGCTCCAATGACCACCATCAGCATAATAGCCTCAATTTGGTACATCTATCAGATGAAATTATGCCATCAAAACAAGCCATGGTGTGCATCGTAAAAATTTATTCCCATTTTATATCGCCCTATAAAAATCGGCACCACGATCAGGATCCATAAAAAATCTGTCCAAAAACCCTACATAAGAGTTCCGATGGGGCTCCAAATGCCATCGTTATATGATGCTGATATTAATATATTTTTTACGATAGCACTCCACTTCTTGAATTAATCGTACAGAATCGAAGAGTGAAAATTATTATACAGCAAAAATTGATCTTGAATTTAACTTCTTTTTTTATACGACTAAGTCGGTAAACAATCATACGCCCCGCCTGATGGTAAGCGTTACCGTAGCCATATGGACGCTTACAACACACGAAGCATCGCTCACGCGTTACCTTTTCCCCCTCCCCTATGAGCTCTGGCGACCTTACTCACGCGCAGGAACACAACATTACACAACATAAAGATATTTGGCTGCGGTATTCTGTAAGGTGCAGGTACTTCCCCAGCCGAGCTGCTCTTTGAGCGAATAAACGCTATGCTCTCTCAAAACACCACTAGTTTTTTAGGGTGCCCTGCCCAGAGAGAGAATAACAAAATATTTATTTCAGACCTGAAAACAGCAGTGACAGCAATAAAACTATTGCTATCACTCTTGTGTCTGTCCATCATACGTGTTTTACCTCGTAGACATAATAAGTTACAGCCTGAAATTTAGATATTTGTTCATAAAAGGAGACTGGAGCCATTTTTGTTCTTACCTTGGCATATAGTGTCATTGAGTTGAGTGAGTGATATTATATTGTGTTGAGTACAATTCTATTTCTTTTAACTTCATAAATAAACAAATGGTAGGCCGTAAGCTCTTCATTATAGACATTTTTGTAACATTGTGTATCTTAAAACTAGTATAATATGGTATTTGTAATTTCAGTATATTTCGTAATCAGTTCTCGAAGCGCTTCGTCGTTTTTTTGAACTCTCATGGTTCTGATTATACCAGATAAACAAAACTCTCGGGATATGATGTCAATAGTAGATTTCTTACACATTTAAAGTTTCAATTGCATAGCTTATACTTTATATATACTTTATACTTATACTTTAGATTTTATTAATATATAAAAAAAAAAGCTTTTGTCATTGATGATCATCAAAACTCTTAGGGTACTTCCTGAAGTCCTAGAAAGCTAAAATTTGGTATGTAAGCATTTTTAGTCTCTGTGGTCGTTTCTTCATGGCTGAAGATCGTGATCACCGGACGTCTTTGATAGAGCGTGGACGGCTTGCCTCCAGCGACTTCTATTGGTGGCCAACTGGACCACGTCATAAAATTTGGCGCCTTTTTCCCTTAGTTGATCCGTCCATCGAGTAGGGGATCTTCCGCGTGATCTCCTGCCCTCGACGTTTCCAGAAAAGAGAAAGTAGCTCTGTTTGTTTGTTTGTGTGTTACGCTTTCACGCCTAAACCGCTGAACCGATCGCTATGGAATTTGGCATGCAGATAGCCTATGGTATGGAGAAGGACATAGGCTACTTTTTATCCCGGGAACGCGAGAGAAACCGCGGGGAACAGCTAGTATAGTATATGTGGTATAATTATTATTATATAACGTAGATTATTATATAACGTAGATTATTATATAACGTAGATTATTATATCACGTAGATTATTATATAACGTAGAAGTCACATATAAGTAGATATAATGAAGTCCCTCTTTTACAAAAACACAAGACAGATATTTCATTAAGTTTTATCTTTAGTATTCTTAATTGTGCTTTTATCTACTTTAAAACTGTTTGAGCGAATAAAATACAATTTCAATTCTTAAACAATCGAATAAAACAAACAATTAGTACTTTAAGGCTGTTTTCTGACTCAATTATACTATTTTCTAACACGTCTACGTTCGCCTCTATTTCGGTTCTTTATTTAATTGATTTTATAGTTTACTTAAGACATTTAAAACTAGTTTTGCCTCGCAGTTTCTTCCGTATTCCAATGTATCTAAAAAGGTAACCTTTATGATACAGTAGAATACAATAAAATCGAAAATGAGTTTGTTTGTTTGTTACCTCTTGATACCTAAACGGCACAACCATAGAGATCGATCTCTAAGGGCATCATAAAAATTTAAAAAAAAAAACCTGGGACATTCCTAACACACGGTCATCTGATCCCAAACTAAGCAGAGCTTGTACTATGGAAACCAGATAACTGATATAATACATATACTACTTTTTGTTTATAAATACATAATTAATATACATAATTACACCCAGACTCAAGACATACAGACATGTTCATGCACACAAATGTATTTCCTGTGTGGGAATCGAACCCACGACCTGCGGCGCGTAATCTTAACCAACTGCGCCAACTGGCCCGTCAAATAATCAATCGAGATGAAATTTATCATGCAGATAGATCATCATCTGGAAAAAGATATATAATATTTCGTATCTTTGGAAAACTTTGGATCCGGGTGAAAAAGTTAACAAATAGTTAATTTGACGGGCCAATTGGCGCAGTTGGTTAAGACTCCACCTATCGCGCCGCAGATCGTGGGTTCAATTCCCACACAGGACATGCATTTGTATGCATGAACATGTCTGTATGTCCTGAGTCTGGATGTAATTATGTATATTAAGTATGTATTTACAAACAAAAAGAAGTATATGTATTATATCAGTTATCTGGTTTCCATAGTACATACAAGCTCTAATTAGTTTGGGATCAGATGACCGTGTAAAAAAAAGTCACTTTACCTACCTCAAAATTCTAGCTATGAAAGTAAAGATGTTTTTATAGAAGCCTAATATCCCAAAAAAAAAACTAAAACCTAGTCATAGAAATAATCGTGAATTAATATGGAATTCATTATGGCATACAAACAGGAATCTAGTCGCGTGGCTCGGCCACCAGTCTTTTGTTAGACCATGCATTGTTCTCCGTGGAAACCCAGTGTGAACGGCAGAATTCACAAGTGAGCTTTGAATGTCGCATCTCTCATCGTTTCCTATGTCCTAGAGCAGGGTTTCCCAAACATTGTTCTGCCATGGCCCGGTAATTTTCACACTGCCCCTTCGTGACCCGCTTAATTCTTTTAAACTCAGGTTCCAAAAATAATACACATTTATTAATGGTAAAAATGTTTTATTATTTGGTATCGCCTATTTAGTCACTTTTTAGTGCTGTTTATTTTTACCAAAGAACCAAGTTCGCGGAATGTTGCGACCCGCTATTTTATTTTGATGGCCCGGTACCGAGTCGCGATCCGTCTAATGGGAAACGCTGTCCTAGAGTATAAGCTTTCTGGTTTTTAAAACATGAGTTTAGATTCTCAGTGCTATTTATGTTTAAAAGTAACATTATATAGCGAAATTCCGTTCGATCTTCTGTGAAATATGGTATCCTTAGTATATAGCTAGATGACCACCTCTTCGAAAATAATGAAAAACCCATTATACCATATAGAATGGACACCTCTTTGCAACCATTCTAACTTCGTTACGTAACGTTCACGCCTCAACCATTCAACGGATCATCATGAAATTTGGCATGCAGATAGCCTATCGTATGGAGAAGGATTTTTATCCCGGGAACGCGGGTGAAATCGCGGGAGACAGCAAGTTATAAATACAACAAAATAATAATAAATAAGCTACTGGCACAACTTTTTTACTTGTAAATATTTTGATTTTATTCTTGTAAATAGGATTTTGTTTGATTTTTTTTTTTTTATTTAACTAAAAGAAAACAAAAGAGCCAAAATGTAGAAGAAAAATAAAACAACTATAGTCTGGCATACGAAAGTAGAACCTGAGAAAGCGCGGCAAATTTAAAAAATTTAGATGTGGTATCACTAAGTATAGTAGGAATAAATTGTATTGATACTTTACAAAAAAATATATAAATATTAAATTTTGTTTGATTTTCCTAAGTAATATTTGCATGTAAATGAGTTAAAATTTTGCATAAACTCGTTATATTCTATTTTTATATAGAAAGCTTTTAAATAAATGAAACTCGTTATATTCTAATTTTATATAGAATGCTTTTAAAAAAAAACCTGGGGTATTCCTCATAAACGGTTATCTGATCCCAAACGATATATATATTTTTTTTTAGTTTATATTTATTTTTACCTTCGTAGAACAATATGGATAGATGTTTCAGTGATTAGCGACCGGTGATCGAAAGAATGAGAAGGTGGACACTATAACACTAATTTAGCTATAAAGCTATAATAAAGGGTTAGTATCAAAACTTGTTCTAGTAAACTAGTTGACACTTTTTATGCCGGATGACGAAATAGAATGTTGCCATGTAAAGAGTTTCAATTGCAGCCAGGCCCAACTTTCATTTGCCAGACTCTAAGAGCGCTGCTGTGTGTAATGGTCGAGTGGTCTGTGTATGTAATGGTGTATGTATACAATCGTGTGTGTATGTAATGGTGTTTGTATGTATTGGTGTGTTTCTGTATCCTTGTGTATGTGTATTGGTGTGTGAGCTGGCTTCAATGCTCAAGCATTTCGCTATATCTTTTAAAAATAGGCCACGGGATAGGAACAAATCGGTTGTTCTGAATTTTTCGTCGTATGTGTCAACGCAACGGTTCATGGTCGAGTTTGGAGCGTAATTATGTCTGACAGCTTGAGATGCGAATAAGCGTGATTGTCGTGTTCGTATTCTACAAGCCTTTTTACTAATTCGGTCAATGTTATAATTTAATATGTCAAATAAAAAACGCATATCTGACACGACTCTTCGATTACTCAGTTACATCAAATTATGGCGCCCGAGTCAATCCTGGTAATCCTCAGGGTCCACACTTACCCTACGATTGAGGATCTTAGTAAATCTCCTTTGAATATGTATTATAATTATATACAAGCTACCTTACTTAAGCAATATATTTATTTTGTAATTAAATTAAATAGCAATAAAAGTGCAACTCGCTTAGTTAATGCCACTTAATGCTCTCTCGTAACGCCTCCTTTTTCGTGCAACTAAACGAAATACTATGCTATTACGCTATCTAGTTTTGCTGAGTTTTACTAAACCTAGAAACTGCAAAACGGAAATGTAAGTGTTTGGTAAAATTCATTTAATGTTCTTTATACCTTTCTGAGCCATATAGGTATAAATACATATCTATAACAGATGGAGATTTCGTAAAGGCATATTTTCGAAACCTATGTCGCGTTAGTCATGAACAACTTTTACTATAGGACCAAAAGCGCATTCTCAAAATGTTTGATTCACTTTTCTTACAATAGTACTTTACTTCCCATAGTAGATGTTGTTCAGCATGACTAATCCAACATAGGTTTCAAAAATATGCCATCTAGAAATCTTCACCCTGTATACAATATACATGTGCAAGTAGTAGTTTAAGATAAGGATTAAGTACACGAGGGGAAGCTTGAAAGTAGCGCCAGTGACTGAAATCTTGAGAGGGAACCGCATATCGTGGTATGGACATATTATGAGGAGGACTGAAAGCCACGTCACTAAAAGAGTTATGAATATGAAAGTGGATGGATACACGGGACGAGGAAGACCGAAAAAGAGATGGATGGATTGTGTGAAAGATTATATGGGAAAGAAAGGAGTGAATGCTGGTATGACGGATAGAAGAGACGAATGGAAGAAGCGTACATATTGCGCCGACCACAAATAAATGCTGATGAACAGGGAGCATGATTGCATGATGATTTGCAAGTAGAACTTTATCCAATTATCTTGGCTAATTGACAAAACATCGTGAGGACACCATAGCACGTTGGTAGGGTACTTTGTAGTACCCATCTGGCTGGCTACCACCCTCATGTTGAAAATCTGTTGCCAAGCACCTATCGGTGTGTTCCGACAGCTGCACTTGTGAGCCAGTTCCTTCTAGGCTTTGTGTGCTTACCACCTTTGGCCACATCATCACTTAACATGATGAGATTGTGGTTAACAGTGGTTGGCCTATACAAAAAGACAATCTCTACATGATAGGCCGTTGCGTTAAGAATATCGCTTAAGATTTATTTAATAAAAACACTGTAACATTATAATCGAAAACAACAAGGAATTCTGTACTAATACCGTTTCCGCTGTTTCCCGAATTCACTTTAGCAATTTCATGGAAATCCAGTGAGATTAGACATTAAACTAAGCGGATAAAATGGGATGATTACTTTGTTAGACTTAAATTAAACGGAAACTTACTTTTACAACAATTTATATTTATGTAATAGATTATATTTTATATCTTTTTTCATACAACGAAGTCGGTAAATAAGCGTACGGCCCGCCTGATGGTAAGCGGTTACCATAGCCATATGGTCGCTTGCAAGTAGCATCACTCACTCTTTATCGACCATCCCCCTTCCCAATCAGCTCTGGCGCGAGAAACGAGGTCCTGGACTATCCATTTATCTTTATACTAGCTGTCCCCCACAGTTTAACCCGCTTGTCCGGGATATATCCTTCTCCATACCATAGGCTATCTGCATGCCAAATTTCATGATGATCCGTTGAGTAGTTGAGGCGTGAAGGCGTAACAAACAAACAAAATCACTTTCACATTTATAATATTAGTTAGGATTAGGATTATTTTATTGTCGCTGCAACGATGGTCTAAGCATGGAACAAGAGCTATAGTAATAATTTACTAAACGCTAATATATGTATAGCCTCCGCTTCTTTATCAAAAGAAATTGCAACTTTTGGCATAAGTAATTAGGGTTGTGCACATTTTAATTAATTTCATATCTGATTTCTTAGTAAAAAAAATTGTAACATTGTGCTAGTTTGAATCAATCAACCAGCCAGACGAATGAGAGTTAGACCTTAAAAGCTACTTCCAAGGTTTATATTCGGTTGTACGAATTGGAATCAAACAGTCGAGTCAAAAAAAAACCAGGTGACTATTCAGCTGAGGTTGCATGGGGAAATCCTAACCAAAGAAATAAATAAAAACATCATTTGACGGCCTTTGCACTATTTTTTAGAAAACAATTCTGGCATTCTGGATTTTAGTATAAGCGTGAACTTTTCCTGCAAATCTATAAAATACTGTTTTTTTTTTGGCGCTGATCAATTTGCGAGGGTTAATAATTAAATTGTGGTCAAATAAAAAAAATACAAAAACTGACTTCCTTGACTTGATGCCTAAGGTACCTATAAAAGGAATATGTGTGCAAAATTTTAAGTTCCTCCCTCTAATTAGTCGTAACTCGTTCTAATAATGAAGTCCGTCCCCTCCCCTCGGTAACAGCCCTGAGCCGAGGCTCGGCCCCAACTGGGGCACCCTCAGGCCATGTTACCTAAATCTAAACCGGTTGAGAGCTTGCTCGCCGAACTTGTCCTCGTAAGGGTACTTAGGCTAGCTTTGGGCCAGTACCTTCATGTCCAATAAAAAAAAAAAAAAAAAAAATTTAAGTTTGTAGCCCCAGCGATCAGTCAGTCAGGACAAGTATTTACAAACAAAAAGTAGTATATGTAGCATATATGTAGTATATCAGTTATCTGGTTTCCATATTACAAACTCTGCTTAGTTTGGGATCAGATAACCGTGTGTGAGGAATGTCCCAGTTTTTTTTATCTTTTACCATAAAATCTGTTAAAATTCTAATGCTATAACAGTGACTGATCTAATAATGTAAAACTTTGGACAGGCCGGACGGTGTCCTGCTTTATACGGACACCTGACAACGCCATGGGCTGTCAATACGGCCCCTTGATAAAGAGGGCAACCAAACATAATTATGATAAAACTGTCTGTGTATTCAGTGTCATGTCTATTTCGTTCGACAGGTAACAAATTGTATTGTGGTAAGGCAAGGTAAACTTGAAATAAGTACTTGATTTCTTGGTGATAGAATTGAAATAATATAATATTTACCGAGTAAATAGCGACGTTTTTAACATACACCCTAGATTAGAATTCAATAATTTAATTTTTTCATTGATCGAGACCTCCGGAGACCAGCAGGCGGGGAGCTTTTTCCGCCAACGCGTCAGCTTGGCTATCCAAAGAGGAAAAGCTGCCAGCCTTCTGGGAACCCTGCCATTAATCGGAAGCAGCGGCAGGCTTGAGGAAATTTTCTATATATAGATTGTATTTTGTACATATTTGTTGTAAATAATTTAATCGAAGAATTGGTGGCAACTTTACAGTAGCTTTGGTCTTCATAAGTGCCCTCTTAAGACCTGAAAATGAACTAAAAGGATTTGAAGAGACTCAATTATAAGATCTCAAGAATCATATAATGAAAATGTATACCCAAACCTTGTATTAATTAAGATATAGGCAAACAAAAATCATTTTTTTTCCCAAAGTTCCATCATTGCTACTATCAAGTAACAATATAGGCAAATCAATTTATTTACCACACAAAATGTGTGTATACAAACGTAAAGTACTATTGCATGTATCACAATGCATCCAATTAGAATGCATGTAGGTTTGTTGAAACACCTCATAAAGCTTATTTTGCGCTTTGTTGGTATATATAGCTTGACTTAAAATTGACTGTAGTTTGAAAGATGCAGGTTAAAAATCTGTAATAACAAAACGTGTATTGTTGTGACAAAAAACTAATTTAAAACTATTGAATTACTACTACTTATTGGTTTTTAAGATACTCATCACGCCGCAGGTTCGATTCCCAACCAGGACAGGCATTTTTGTGCATTAACATAGTTATTGTCTGCTTGTCTTGAGCCTGATTTTTTTATTGTATTTCATTTTTATTATTTGTTGTTATAGCGGCAATAGAAATACACATTCTGTGAAAATTTCAACTGTCTACCACTATTACGTTTCATGAGATACAGCCCACAGACGGACGGACGGACGCACAGTAGAGGCTTAGTAATACTCCTAAAGGACATAATAATATTTTTTATCCCAGTAACGCAAGTGAAACCGCATGTCACAGCTAGCTTAAAGTAACATAACACAAAGCTCTCAAACTATTTCAATTATTACTTAATAACTTAAATATGTAAGTTTAAATTATTCAAAACTGTAAAGATAGTCTTAAAATTCAAATGCAAACCTGAAATTGCATGAAAATTCCGCTACCCAGCTTAGAGCTGCATGAAATATGCAAAATATCCACTCATTTATTTCTATGGTAGGTAAACGGGAGTAATTAACATTCATTCTTTATTAAGATTGCGAGATTTCATTCATGGAAGCTGAACTATGTCTAAATGGTTTTCTTTTTAGGGACCCGAACCATATAAAAACCATAAAAAAACGCTATGCTAGGTAGAGCATAGCGTTTATTCGCTCAAAGAGCAGGTCAACTGGGGAAGTACCTCCACCTTAAAGAATACCGCATCCAAATAACTTTATGTTGTGTTCCTGCGCGTGAGTAAGGTCGCCAGAGCTCATAAGGGAGGGGAGAGGTCGGTAACGCGTGAGCGATGCTTCGTGTGTTGCAAGCGTCCATATGGCTACGGTAACCGCTTACCATCAGGCGGGCCGTATGCTTGTTTACTGACTTAGTAGTATAAAAAAAAGTAAAAAGGAACCCCTAAGGTGTCACTGCGTCCGTCTGTGCGTCTGTCACAGCGGTATATTTCAACCAAGGAGTACTTTCATTGAAGGTGTTTTTAACCGACTTCAAAACAAGGAGGAGGTTATCAATTCGGTTGTTTTTTTTTTTTATACCACAGGTGGCAAACAAGCATACGGCCCGCCTGATGGTAAGCGGTTCCGTAGCCTATGGACACTTGCAACACCAGGGGTATCCCTCGCGCGTTGCCGACCCTGCAGAAATCTCTTCACACCCTTTTTGAAGAACCCCATGCTGTACTCCATTGGAAAAACCACGGCGGGGAGCTCATTCCACAGTCTGAGCGTCCGCGGAAGGAAGCTCCGTTGAGCCCGCACAGTACGAAACACTTCTGGTTTCAATGTGTGAGGATGGATTCCCCTTAGATGGCGAGAGTTGCGATGGTGGAAGGAAGCGTATGTTTCTTTTATGTTTGTTACCGCATAACTCCGTCATTTATTAACCGATTTGGAAAATTCTTTTTTTCTCGTTTGGTTCCATTGTCCATCAGGTCAGGGTTTGATTACTCTTTAGTGTACTTTGAAATCGGTTTAAGTTTTTTGTAAAACAGTTTTCGATTGTTTTTATACTTCTAAGGAAACTAACAAGTGTATCATGACTCAAATCAATCAAAATATCAATCAAAATATATTTATTCCGAAATATATAGCGGTTTCTTTTGGATGCTTGCAACACCAGGAGTATATCTCGCATGCATCTGACCCGGCACTAACCTCTTCACACCCTTGAAAGACAATATGCTATACCTACTTCCTAGGTTTTTTTTATACCACTAATTTGGCAAACAAGCATACGGCCCGCCTGATGGTAAGCAGTTACCGTAGCCTATGGACGCTTGCAACACCAGGGGTATCACTCGCGCGTTGCCGACACTGAAGAAATCTCTTCACGCCCTTTTTGAAGAACCCCAAGGTTAGGTTTTAAATCGAGGTCCTTTTACTGAGCGGCTGCGTTTCTAAGACGAATAAAAAGTCACGGTGTTGATGGTGTAGATTGTAACTTATACATATTTGTTGTAAATAAAATAAGAACTTAAAAAATTCAAGGTTCTTGGTATTCCAACAAATATAATTCCACCATCGTTCCATTAATTCTAACTTCACTTGATTTTACGTAGGAGTGTAAAAGGGTACTAATAAAAGCTTTTATTCAACTCCATTGTCAGTCAGACCCGACTGTTATTACCTAGATTTTTCATCTACAATTTTCATTTCTTGCCAGTCCAGTTATTTTTCATCACGCGTTATTTTTTGTTTCATTTTCATGACATTCTCTGTTTCCAGCATTTATGTTTATTGCGTCAACTAAATTAAGCATTCGTCTGACCCTTTGTACTACAATTCTGGTTGTTAGACTATGTGCGAAGTATTTTTTGATTAAATTTTATTTTTATGTTAAACGTAGCCTCTAGGTAAGTGTCTAGCTTTGTGTGACCGTTACACAGAGGGTCAAAATTTAAAATTAAAAATATCTTATCGTCATAAATATATTTTAATGTTTTTTTTACAACTAATATGTACAAATTACTATCTGTATATAGAAAACTTCCTCAAGTCTGCCGCTGCTTCCGATTAACGGCAAGGGTTCCTCTTTGGATATCAAAGCTTATGCGTTGGCGGAAAAAGCTCCCCGCCCGCTGGTCTCCGGAGGGCTCGATCAATTTTGATGATATCTTATCGTCTATGTTGATTTTAGTCAATTTTTATCTGTCCTGCTATTTAGTATTACACTAATTTTATATTCAATTCATCTTTATAAAATTATCTCATTACAATAATTTTTAACGTCGCTTTTATTTGAGTATTTTAAAACACTTTAACAAAATTATGATTCAATCAAATAGCCGATGAAACGACCAATTCATGAGTTCTTTTCTTTCATAGAATCAAAAACATTATGTTAATTTTGTCAAATTTATGCTTAACATCTTTTTAAATATGAATAAATACACTATCTATTTATCTCACTCGGAAGGAAGACCGTTTGACGTCCCTTAATGCAGAGATGTTTCACTTACAGTAATTAAATTCCATACATCTATTACATTTAATATGCCTTGACGTCGCACCTGCAGGAGGAGGCACCCTGGTGTATGCTATTTGCCGATGACATTGTTCTCGTCGGTGAAAATGGTTTTGAGGTCCAGAGCAGGCTGGTGAAATGGCAGCAAGGGTTGGAGAGTGTTGGCTTGAAAATTAGCAGAACCAAAACTGAACACATGTTCTGCGATTTCGGCGGTCTCTCCACGTTCGCCCCTATTGTGCTTGACGGAGTGTCAGTACCAGTCTGCTCCGACTTTCGGTACCTCGGATCACAGATGCAGAGCGATGGTAATATTGACCGTGATATAAAGCAGAGAATCAGCTCAGGTTGGATGAAATGGCGACAGGTAACAGGAACAACATGTGATCCACGGATGCCTTTAAAGCTAAAGGGGAAAATCTATAAGTCCGTGATAAGACCTGTCTTAATGTATGGTTCGGAATGCTGGGCAGTAAAGAAGATGGATGAAAGACGATTGCATGCAGCTGAGATGAGGATGTTGAGATGGATGTGTGGAGTGACAAGAATGGATAAGATAAGAAATGAGGACATAAGGGGAAGCTTGAAAGTAGCGCCAGTGACTGAAAAGTTGAGAGGGAACCGTTTATCCTGGTATGGACATGTTATGAGGAGAAATGAAAGCCACGTCACTAAAAAAGTGATGAATATGAAAGTAGATGGATATACGGGAAGAGGAAGACCAAAAAAGAGATGGATGAATTGTGTGAAAGTTGACATGGGTAAGAAAGGAGTGGATGCTAGTATGACGGATAGAAGAGACGAATGGAAGAAGCATACATATTGTGCCGACCCCAAATGAATGGGAACAGGGCAGGCAGATGATGATGATGACATCTATTACATTTAATAAAATCGTACAGAAGCCATATGTTGTACAGATCTGGCTTCCTTTTGAAATTGAGATATTTGAAAACCTAATTATTATATAAATAATACAGACCCCAAAACAGCTGATTAATTTTTTTTAAAGGTCTGCATATTTGTTTGTTCAAGCATCACTCCAAAACTAATGGACCGATTGTAGTCAAAATTCAAAGTCATTTATTCAAATAGACCTTCGCAGGCACTTATGAAAAGTCTGACTCTAATGACGGTTCGGACGGTTGCATTTGCTGAGAAGAGCCGGCAATAAACTCAGCAATTAGTCTTTTCAAAACAAGCTTAGATTCATTACATAATATTTACATTCAAATCGCACTGACAACAATTGCGTGCCCCGGCGCGGCGGTAAAACTACAACGTAGACTGAATTTATATTTAATAATTTAAGTAAATAAATAAATGGCAAACTTAAGCAGACTTTAGTGAAATTTGGCATGCCGATAGCCTATGGTATGGCAAAGTATATAAGCTACTCTTTATCCCGGGAATGCGGGTGAAACCACGTGGGACAGCTAGTATTTAAATAAGTATTTTTTTCTATCTAGAGTACAATTTGTAGTAATTCCACATTCCTACATTGACACCATCTGTCTATGAAAGTAAGCTAAACATTTACGTAAAAGAAGAGTTGACACTTATTGATCAGTAATAAGAGAGAGCGAGATGGAGCATACGAGAAGTGATGCGATTTGGCAACGATGTCCCATATAAACCACGTAACGTTTAGGAGATAGAACGAATTTATATCGACAAATACAATTCAACTCCTACATGTAAGAAGTTTGCAAGCAATCAGTCTGCAAAAGTCAACATCCAAATCCACAAGAATAGTCGACATTACTGGATCCAAATCTCATTTGGCATTATGCAAAAACTAGTCATGAATTTAACGGAACAAGAATTACGTACCATCTTACGGTGAAAAATTCTTTGACGTCGTCGTACATTCAACGGATTTCAATGTGAATATCTCAATAAGAATTTCATTCATCCCGTCAAGGAATAGGTTTTAGCGAACAACTGGAGTTAATCTAAGATGTTCGCTGCATTCAAAGCAAATGGAAGTAGGGTTACCATGATCAATAGTGGAGTTAAATTCCTGGGCCCCTAAACAAGATGGTTTTCAACAATCGTCCTCGTTAGTAAAAGTAAGTCATGCTCACTTTAAGGCCTTTGCTTGCGGCGGCGTCGTGTGACGGATCGCTCACTTCCCTCCAATATGGCGAGGAGGGTGATGGCTGCCACACGCGTCATACTTGTGAACAGGTGCTGCTTGTGGGGGCTTTGCCATTTATTTATTTACTTATTAAATATAGATTAAGCCTACTTTGTAGTTTTGCCGCCGCGCCGGGGCACGCAATTGTTGTCAGTGCGATTAGAATGTAAATTATTTGAATTAACTTTATTTTATTTTCATTTTCATGTATGTTTAAACTTGTTTAGATTATATGCTATTATAATAATATATTTGCATGTTATAAACTGTGACGAAATATGTGAAACATACATTTTAATATTTAAGAACCTATCAACCATGTTTCGAGCAAATAAATAAATTATTATTATTATTATTATTTTCTTTTTTTCTCCTACTTACTGGTAGGGTATTTACATTTTATCGCGGGCTTTTGGCCAAACGAAAAAATGGGTAAGGTATGTGAGGTGTGAGCGTGTTTGTGTGGGAGATGTATGTATGTAATGTAACAAGTGTTCATGAGTGGTGTGTGTTTGTTTGTTGTGTGAGATTATTGGTCTATTGTTAAAAATTTGCGGACTATTCTACAGGTGTTCAAAATAACGGCTTTTTGTAGTTGGATGTATGTCATTTTATGGATTCCAAGTATTTTTAGGCTGGTGTGAAGTGTATGAGGTACAATACCAGTGGATGATAATACTATGGGAACGGTTGTAACTGTGTTCACTTTCCATTGTGTTTTCAACTCTATTGATAGGTCTGTATATTTGGATATTTTTTCAGTGTGAGTAGATCTAAGGTTGTGAGTGTTGGGGATTGCAATATCTATTAAATAAACTATTTTGTTTTTCTTATCGTGGAGAGTGATATCCGGTCTGTTGCAGTGTATCGTTTTATCGGTTAGGATCGTTCGGTCCCAGTATATTTTATATTCAGGTGTATCTAAGACTGTTTGGGGTTTATATTTATAGTAGGCTGTTTTTTGGTTAATGAGGGAGTATTTGAAAGCAAGATATTGGTGGATGATAGCTGCTACTTGATCGTGTCTATGTTTGTAGTCAGTTTGGGTTATGGATTTGCATGCACTTGTTATGTGTTGAATAGTTTCAGAGTTACTGTGGCAATGTCGACATAAATCTGTTTGGAGTGTGCGGTCTTTAATTATATGTTTTCTATAGTTACGTGTATCAATTATCTGGTCTTGTATGGCTAACATAAATCCCTCTGTTTCTGGGAACAGTTCACCTCGTCTCAGCCATTCGTTCGACGCATTTTTGTCGACGTTGGGGTCGACTAAGTCTCGGCGATGTCTTCCATGAAGGGATTTTTGGTGCCAGGAGTTCAATTTTTCTGTAACTGAGGTTATTTTATTTTGTGTAATATGGTCTTTGAGGTTCAAAGGTGTTAGTTTAGTTATTATTAATATTATGTAATGAATCTAAGCTTGTTTTGAAAAGAGTAATTGCTGAGTTTATTGCCAGCTCTTCTCAGCAAATGCAACCATCCGAACCGGTATTAGAGTATTAGAGTCAGACTTTTCATAAGTGCCTGCGAAGGTATATTTGAATAAAAGATTTTGAATTTTGATATTTTTGGAACCATGATTTGGAAGTTGCATAGAAGGATACCACAGCGGCAACACTCCTTTTCTCGTGCGCCAGTGACATAAGGCAACGCATGTATACAAAAGGGTTTGTACCATAGAGATATAATATTAATAGAGCGACTGTACTAGAGTATATGCCGTGAGCACGGGTAAGTTCGCCGCTACCTTGAAACGAACTGCGCGTTCTTAGCTTGAACGATATCGTGGCCTGCCCACAATAGCCGAGAGTGCTTTTATGAGCACACATGCTAAGTTTCACTTATTTTCGAGTAGTGTATATTTTCTTTGCAGATACTTATTAAACTAGCGGAACGCTATGATGGAACTTATGACATAGATTGTCTCTTTTTTTTCGCTTAGCGGGCCTCTTTTTGGCCAAACAAATTCAAGTCAATCCTTGAAGCCTCATGAAGCTTAAAACAATTTTTTGTTTGGTGGGGTAACGAAAATAATGGTCCACCGATATACAATATCTTGGTCACCCTATACGACAGTGATAACAATGCTATGAAAAGTATTTCACAATTGCGATCCGCCGCGAGATGAGTTAGCATTGCCAAGTGGAAATCTGTTGACGTTCTTATAACGAGAGCCTTAAAGAATCTAGAGCCATCTTGGATTTCTTTAAAATTTCATATAGGGTGTAACGGAAAGTGTAAAAACTGATCTCTATGGTATAAACATTACAGTAATCGGCTTTTTTGGTACTAGGCGCACAGATCGCAGAAGATAAAATTTATAACAAGGGACGCAAAATGATAATGACCCTCATTGACCGGTGGCATATTAGTTATAATTTTATATTTCAATAAACTTGAATGCAAAAATTTGGTTTGAATTTTTTAGTAATTTATTTTGAGCTGAAACTTTTTACAGTGAGTCTATACCTCATGTATTCCGTTACACTGAGTAAACAGCGTGTTTTTTTTTTCAAAGTTGTTTTCTCTAAGACGTGGTTTTAGTTGAAAACCACGTCTTAGAGAAAAACGCTGAAATGAACCACGAGTTGATTTTTGAAAAAAATAAAAACTTGGTATCAATACATATACATATGCGAGTTTATTGTCTGTTTCTGTTGATTTCTATACTTATGTTTGTAACACAACCAATCAATTCACAAAAAGGCCTTGCTGAGCTTCTTACCAGAGGTTTGTAAGTATATTCCAAAACGTGATAGAGGCAGCTGTAATGTTTATAAGTCCCTTATAAGGGCCTAGACTCACACACTTACATTTTTCACCCCAGGCCGTCTCAGTACGTAACTTCCAAATTAATAGGTGAAGTAATCAAAATTTAAGGTTTCTGACTAATTGTTTTATTAAAATACATAAAACCTTTATTGACATTGTAATAAGACTCAAAATAATATTGGCCCAAAGATTCCTGGATAAACTACCTAATCTCACAGTGAGTAAATACGCGGGATTATGTGAGATTAAGTTCTGACTCCATTGTCACTGGCTGACATAGCTTGACGTTGTGTTGGTTCATTCAAGTAGTGTAGGAATGGATGGTTTGTTTACTGGAAATGACTATAAGTCCAAAGCGGAGATTTTTCCCGTATATTCACATATACAAATGAAAGATTGTGCTCAATTTTCAGATAAGGCGTCGCTCCGTCCAGATAATTTTGTACCTTTATTCAAAGTACTAATTCGCAGCCGACTGCAGACAGTAGCAGCAGGCGACGTGTCGTCACGACACTACTTCTTTCTCTTTCGTTTCTATGTATTACTATGGAGGCAAGTGGCAACGCTGCGCGACATGTCGCTATCGAAGGTAATTCATAGTAATACCATTAGTGTCGCGGCGACAGTGTCGCCTGCTGCTGCTGCCTGCGGTTGGCTGCGTACTGTCAACCTTAAGATTACCTTATTGGGTGTTGATATAGTATTTTAAGGCGATTTTATCTCAGGGGTAGTGACGTCGCATGCCGTGTCGAAGGTCACAGGTTTTGAATCCTACAATGAGCTGAACTTTCGGTGGAGAAAAACATCATGAGAAAACAATAGCATGGTGGTAGGGTACTTCTTAGTACCCGTCTGGCTGGCTACCACAAAGCCACCTTCAAGTTGAAAATCTGTCACCATTGTCGCCAAGCACGTATCGATGTGTTCCGACAGTTGCACTTGAGAGACAGTTCCACCACATTCGGCTACATCATTGCTGACCATGGTGAGATTGTAGTCAAGCACATAGATTTATTCATAATACTCAAAACATATATATTTTTCCGTCTTTCTTTCTAAGCCAGGCATGTCACTTCTAGTTTATTCGAATTTATAACTAAATTAATTGGAAACTAGTTATCTGCAGTCCCACAGTTCTCAGTAATGAAAGATAAGCGTTCTATTTTGATTAGGTATATGTTGTGTATACAATCTTATTATGAGAATATAGCAAGCAATATTATATAACTGACTTCTACATCGCAAAACCCAAGTTTTTTTTTTCGGGATAATTTTCAAACAAGCATTTCCATGCTTCAGAAGGCACGTAAAGCCGGGTAGTTGGATGCCTCCTGGGCGGCTTGAAAATTTCAACAGTAGGTTGACCACTAGCCTACCTCCACCGACCCGCAGTGGGCATGCGTGGTGGAGTATTGCCCATACCCTTCACCCTCATTTGTGAAAGGAGGCCTGTGCTCAGCAGTGGGACATTATAGGCTGATGATGATGATTCCAAGGTATGGCCAATCTGTGTGCCTAATTTTTTCTAAAACAAACACACAAACTTTTGCATTTATATATTTGTAGGATAGGCAAAATAGGTCTTGCACTATCCAGAGGGCTAACCGCCATCTCTTAATATAATATTATTATAACCTTACTTGCGTTACGTCCTTCTTTGACGTCAAAACAGGACAAAAGACAAGTAAGGTTATAATAATATTGTTTTAAGAGATGGTGGTTAGCTCCCACGGGTTAAATTCACCACAATTGCAACTTAATTTATGTTTAAATTCTGAATTGAATTCGTATAATTTGCTATGAGTTAATACGTAAATGTTAATTAGGTGTGAAACGAACCTGGCCAAATTAACATCCCGATAATTTATAAAACTACCCCCTTATTCATAATAAAGTTATCAAACGTTGTTTAGCTAACTTGACTTTATCTGACACGTGACATTTGGTGATCGAAAGAGTGAGACGGGGCATACTATTACACTGATTTAGTTAAAAAGCGATTATGAATAAGGGGGCAAAATTTTACAAAGATTGTACTCATAAATAATAAACGGGTGCTTATAGTTTGATGGGAAATGGTTCCGGCTGTCATAACGTAAACACGTATTAATATCGAGCTCTGTGTATATTAAGAATACAGTGTAAATACTATTTAATCCTGTGTTAAAACATCCAAATCCTGTAAGAAAAGTATCACTGTGCATTATAAACAATATAAACTGAGTGCAAACTGTGTTAACAACAACATTTTCAAGTGAACAAAATCAGAAATTATTTTTAGGGTTATCTGTCAGTGTCACCAGAACATACCCCAATTCAAAGACAATAGACAACGACGGTCCAGTGTTGCCATAGTACATAAATAGAAGATCATCATTGTTCCGTTTCACGCACTGACACTGAAACAAAAATGGATAAAAACCTTCAAATGTTATTCGACCAAATGAAACTTGAAATGTCAAAACAAACTAAGGATATAATTGCGCAAATGGACGATAAACTTATACCATTTACACGAGAATTACAAGAAATGCGAGCAGAAAATGAGATATTGAAAGAAAAAATATACCACCTAGAAAAACATAGAAGAACAAATAACATTATTTTATATGGAATAAAGGAAAGCGAAAAATCACCTGCTAATCTCATGGAAATTGTAATAAAGAAGATCAAAGACGAATTAAATATTACAGTTGAAGGCAGGGACATAAATTCACTATACAGAATTGGCAAAAATGTCACGAAAAATGAAAAGGGAAGGCCCATACTCATATCATTCGTTAACAACTGGATGAAAATTGACATTATGAGGAACAAAAAGAAATTTAAAGATGCTTATTCTTCAGAAGATTATCCAAAGGAGGTCCTTGACAAAAGGAAAGAATTACAGCCAAAACTTGAAGAAGAAAGGGAGAAGGGGAATTTTGCATTTATAAAATATGATAAACTAATTATCAAAGAGAGTAGACCAGGGAATGAGAAACGTAAGAGAGACCAATCAATCTCTCCCAACGTAATAGAACAGCCTCGAAAACAACAGATCACTACAAAAGCAAATAGACGGAACGCATTCGATGTGATGAGGAATAGAAGCAACTCTCTCAACGTCATACCCTCTGAAAACCCGACTCCAGAACAAAAAGCATAGGATAATGTCATCAGCCACCGGAACAAAACAAAACAAAAACAAGAACTAAATAACCATAAAAACTTAACATTCCCCAACCCGATTGGTCATCGTGGGGAATCAGACCGTCACCCTCCACTTATTAAGAAA
This sequence comes from Polyploca ridens, assembly GCA_951394255.1. Classification (NCBI taxonomy): domain Eukaryota; kingdom Metazoa; phylum Arthropoda; class Insecta; order Lepidoptera; family Drepanidae; genus Polyploca; species Polyploca ridens. Next base: position 2,649,698 of record OX596259.1, on the reverse strand, counting down.
AGAAAAGACAACAACATAGTAAAAACCCTAGAGGTATGTACTTATAATGTAAGATCACTATCATCTACAGAAAAGTACCTTGAACTTAACCACACTCTGCAAAACATTAAATGTGATGTTCTAGGACTCTCAGAAGTTCGAAAAATGGGCTGCAAAATTGAAGAACATCAGAACTTCATTTTCTGCTATATTGGACAAACTAAAGGCCTACACGGAGTGGGGTTTCTAATTAAGAGAAAGTATAAAAGCAACATTATTAACTTTAAAGGAATCTCCGAAAGAGTAGCTCTTCTACAATTAAAATTCGAATGTTTTTCTATATCAATAATTCAAGCCTATGCACCAACGGAGAGATCACCCGAAGACGAAATTGATCAGTTTTACCAAGACATTGAAACTGCACACGCACTAACTGAGGGACAAGTTATAGTGATGGGAGACTTCAATGCGAAAATAGGAAGTCCTAAAACAAATCACTATCCAGTCTTAGGTCAATATGGTTTTGGTGTCAATAACAATAGAGGTGACCGCCTTATAAATTATGCCTTTCAATATAAATTATCGATAATGAACACATTTTTTAAGAAAAAAGAGAATCGCAGATGGACATGGATATCACCTGATCAAAAAACAAAAAATGAAATCGACTTAATAATGACAAATAACCCGAAACTAATAACAAATATTGAAGTACTAAACACACAGTTTCCGTCTGACCACAGGCTACTACGAGCAACAGTACGGCTAAGTTACCCAATAAAGAGCAGAAAAACGTTTGGAACATCACTTAACATTCCGAAAACGGACATCGAAATCAAAAAATACATCGCAAATCTACAAACGAGCATAAATACCAAAGTAGAAAAAACCAATATTCAAACCTACTATAACTTACTGGAAGAAAGCATAATACGTAGCCTGAAATTATGTAAAGAAACCAAACAAGAACAACATAAAATATTTAGCGAAGAAACAAACCGATTAATTAAAAGACGCACCGAGTTGGTACATACAAAGAATAAAGACAAAGATATGAAACGTGAACTTAGTAGAATTTATAAAGAGGCTAATAGATCGATCAGGAAAGACTACAGCAAACATAGACAAGAAGTCATCACAAGGAACATTAACAACTTTAGAAGTACTAAAAAAGCCTACAAAGAATTAACAACACACAAAACATGGATACATAAACTTGAGCAAAACTCAGAAGAAACTAAATCAAGAAAAGATGTTGTAAACCATGCAACAAACTTCTATAAAGACCTATACCAGAAAAGAAACAACAATGAAATCGAAACTGTAGACGAACACCCAACTAATGGCATCAAACCAATTGAAAACTCTGAAGTATATGAACATATAAAACGGTTAAAGGTTGAAAAGAGTCCTGGCCCAGATGGGCTTTGCAATGAAGTTCTTAAAATTGGAGCACCCACTTTAACTCAACATCTATCACAGATATTTAACATGGTATTAGATACAAAAACCGTCCCATACCAATGGTGTAATTCGGACATAATTCTAATTTACAAAAAAGGCAATCCGCTGGAGGTCGGTAACTACAGACCCATAAGCCTTCTAGCAAGCTCATATAAACTCTTTTCATCAATACTTCTAAAAAGAATAACACAAGACATTGATAAACTCCAGCCAATAGAGCAAGCAGGTTTCCGATCAGGATTCAGTACAATGGATCATATACAGAGCCTGGAACAAATTATAGAAAAATATCGAGAGCATAACAGACCTCTTTATGTGGCCTTCATTGACTATTGCAAAGCCTTCGACAGCATCAGCCACTATTCGATCTGGAACGCATTGCAACATTCGAAAGTGGATCAAAAATATATTAACATCCTGAAATATATTTATACAAACAGTACGAGCAGGGTAAAGCTGGAAGTCAGAGGAAGTGAAATAAACATTGAACGAGGAGTTAGGCAAGGAGACCCTTTGTCACCAAAGCTTTTTATTGCAGTGCTTGAAAGTATATTTCGAAAATTAGATTGGTCGAAAAAAGGAGTACAAATCAATGGACGATACCTAAACCATCTTAGATTCGCTGACGACATAGCCATATTAGCCGAAACTTCTAGGGATCTGGAGGAAATGATGAGGTCGCTGGATAATGAAAGCTCAAAAATAGGTTTAGAAATGAACGCAAGTAAAACGAAAATAATGACCAACAGCCAAAAAAGACCTATTGTAATATCCTGGGACAAAAGGAAATAATATAGAATATGTCAACAGTTATATTTATCTGGGGAAGCAGTTATCATTCAACAATTCCAGCAATGAAGAAGAAATAACACGTAGAATCCATACAACCTGGAAAAAATACTGGTCACAGAAGGAAATTTTAATAGGAAATTATAGTTTGCATTTAAAAAAGACAGTATTTGACACATGTCTCTTACCATGCTTACTGTACGGTTGCCAGACTTGGGTTTATACCAATAAAGTCAAACATAAAATTTTATGTACCCAAACAGCTATGGAAAGGAGCATGTTAAAGCTTAGGAAAACAGACAAAGTAAAGAATACACATATAAGACAAAAAACAAAAGTAACTGACGCTCTCACACATGCACTCAAACTTAAATGGAGGTGGGCTGGACACATCGCACGTTACAATGATAATAGATGGACCATAGAAACCACACGATGGAAAGGTCCACACGGAAAGAGGAATGTCGGTAGACCAGTAAAACGGTGGGCTGATGATATTATCCAGGTGTCAGGAAACGACTGGACAAATACAGGCAAGGACAGGGATTTGTGGAAAAAGCTGGAGGAGGCCTTTACCCAAAAAGGGGTCCATATTTCAACAACAAAAATAAAAGACTAAGTAAATTTAATAATAATATTTGAAATGTAACTTAGAAATATGGAATAAAATGGCTTTTTTATTTATTTTATTTTATTTATAGTTTGATGGCAGTATAAAGTGTAACAACCTCACGTTTTTATGAAACTGAAATACTTTTATTTACGTGTTTCTTTCTACAGCAGATTTAAGGCCGTTAACCTTTGTTTCCAAAAACGCATATAAATATACCCATCTTACCACCAAGAAAAGCTTTAAATGTACGCAATTCTGAAAAGTAACCAGGCAATTTTCTAGCGTTTTAGCTCAGTCGCGCGTGAAATGTCTTAACCTCTTATCGCGTGGTATATATTTTATACCTAGCACCATTACAAATATAAATAGGGATAGCAAATCTAATAAAAGAACTAAAGGTAGTTAGGTAGCCTATGTAAATCTTCCGGGTATCATGAAACAAAAGCAGTTAATAGTTTCACTGCCCCGCATTACTATAACGACGGGGTTTGCAAAACAAAATAAGTTGAAATGGATTTTTTATGACAGCCCAAGTTTTGGGTCCGAACTGAATTTATAGGGATAGTATATGTTGCATAATACCCTTTAGGGGGCGTGATATGGGTCTTCTAGATCACATGCCGGAAAAATCATAACTTTGTTTTGAATAGTCAGGATAATATCAGGAAAAGAAAAAGTGCTTACAATTTCTTTTTTCTAACACGCTTTTATTAGCTTCACGTGTAACAAGTGTGTGTAGAAGCGCTCGTGGTGTAGCATGATTAGCTGTTCTTAATCGATCGGTAAAGTTAAGCTACCACCGTCATGGTCGGTACTTGGATGGGTGACCGCCTAGTGGTATTTCAAATCGAGCGTTTCCGTGCTTCGGAAGGCACGTAAAACCGTTGGTCCCGGTTATCACTTAATTGTGATAGTCGTTAAGCTAGTTGGATGCCTCCTGGGCGGCTTGAAAAATTCCAACAATAGGTTGACCACTAGCCTACCTCCACCGATCCGCAGTGGGCATGCGTGGTGGAGTATTGCCCATTCCCTTTCACCCTCATTTGTTAAAGGAGACCTGTGCTCAGCAGTGGGACATTATAGGCTGATGATGATGATGATGTAACAAGTGTGTAAGAAAATGGAAGTCAATTTTATCCTACTTTTAGTTATCGTATCGATTTGAAACTTTGCAAGTGGATATAGTTCGGATGATAAAACAATAATTTGGTACCATCATGCTGATCTGATGATGTATCTGGAACGTAGGCACTGAAACTCCATAGAGGAACAATGTATGTTAGCCGTATTTGGAATGGTCTTGAAATGCACTTTGGATATATGTAGTTTTCAGGGTCTGATGATGGAGCATTGGAAGTATTGGAACTCAATAGCAGACCAACGTATCTTAACGTTGTTTGTGCTTTTTGGAACTGTCTTCATATGATCTTTGGCCATATATAGGGTGACTCGTAATTAGTAAACGATACTTAGACACATGATTGTACTCATGATAACAATCAACTTGAGGGTAGCCAGTCATATGGGTCCTACAAAGTACCCCACCACCGTGCTATGGTTTCCTCACGATATTTTCCTTCACTGAAAGCTCAAGCTAATTGTAGGATTCGAACCCGGGACCTTCGTCTCGGCATCATCGCCCGCAAATATACCTACAGTAATAAGTAACAAATAAAACCCAAGTCCAACATGCTTTATGGTTTACTGAATCTGAATTTGTTAAAGTCCAAGACAAAACGACTTTGAAACTTATGATACTACCTCTACTCATAATCCGGTGACCTTAACCAGGCATCCCAATAAATCCAGCACATTTGAATAAACTTTTTCAGGACAGCTGTGACGGTTTACGTTCGCTCGTAAAAATACTAGAGGGGCCTCCGACATATTTCAGGCCATTATGATTTTACTTCAAATGTTTGATCTTTAGGAGAGTTGAGATTTTTTACATAATTTTTTTTGGTATCGTTCTTTGTAACTCGATTTTGTCAAAGGTTTCGGAATATCATGGTATAAAGTATATCGTATATAGGTTTTTTACATTGTATCCAAAGATAAATTATTTAGCTCAATAAAGTATGAGTACTAAGCGCTCGTGGTGTAGCGTGATCGGCCGGTACCTAGATGGGTGACCGCATAGTGATATTCCAAATCGAGCGTTTCCGTGCTTCGGAAGGCACGTAAAGCCGTTGGTCCCGGTTATCACTAAATTGGGAAAATCGTTAAGATACTTCGCGGCTTGAAAACTCTAACAGTAGGCTGGCCACTAGCCTACACCCATTGATCCGCAATGGGCACGCGTGGAGTAACTGCCTATTTCCTTTCACCCTCATTTGTGTGCAGGAGGCCTGTGCTCAGCAGTGGGACATTATAGGCTGATGATGATGAACCTGTGCAATCAAATTCCCATTAGTTGTCCCAAACCACCATATCTTTATATCTATAAGGTATTTTGTTTTTTTTTACGCAGCATTTTCACCATTATAATGTTGTTTGTATCCTACTAACCACGTTTTTATGTAGATATACTACACCTTTCCAATTCAATAAATACATCAGTTAGACTGCTAGCTCCGAGATTAATGCATTCAAACATACAAGATCTATGTATATATCGTGTATGTTTGAATTTGAAAATGTTCTATCTGTGTTTCCCAAATTAGCTTAGCTGTTAAGCCATGTATGAGTGACAAACATACATCTTATTTCTTTCAGAATGTTTTTGTATCCATTTTATATCATTCTTTACCCTTCATCACATATACATATTAGGGACCGAGTTTCTTGCCGGAGTCTTCTCAGTTTAAGTGTATTCCGAACCGGTGGTAAATTCAACTGTATGTATTATACATAACGTTCATAAGTGCCTTACTAAGGCCTAAACTGAATAAATGACTTTTTGATTTTGATTTTGATTTTGATTTGACCACACGAGTGACAATCGCTGAGCGATTATTTTTCGCTGAATATAGAACATTCAGAGTTCAATTCTGAAACGCTTACGAGCTACAAGAAGTCCGCGATTATCGCGCCACACACGTCATACTTGTAAACAGGTGCTGCTTGTGGGGACTATAAAATATCAAGTCAGTCTACATTGTAGTTTTCCCGCCGCGCCGGGGCACGCAATTGTTGTCAGTGCGATTAGAATGTAAATATGATGTAATGAATCTAAGGTTGTTTTGAAAAGAGTAATTGCTGAATTTATTGCCGGCTCCTCTCAGCAAATGCAACCTTCCGAACCGGTATTAGAGTCAGACTTTTCATAAGTGCCAGCGAAGGTATATTTGAATAAATTGATTTTAAATTTGAATTTAAATCGAAGCTAGAAAAAGTATCTTGCAGGCCAGTTTCCTTAGCCCCACAAAATTTAATAACTACAGAGAAAACGGGTAGAATCGTAAGATAGTTACCTACTAAGATAATCCCATCTTTTCCTCGGACAAGACCGGCAGCGGTGTCACAGACTGCAACTGACTCGACTAATATTAATTAAGGTTATGTAAACCCCTGCCCATAGATAAAATAAGTAACAGGACGTTGATTAAATTCCAGCTCAGCCCGTAATTAAGAACATGCTGTTAAGGCTCGGCCATAAACCTAGGTCGTAAGTCATTATTAATTCAACGAAGCGTAGTGTAAGCTGTCGCCACATTCAATATCACTGTAGAATAGATCTTATGACTATATTCTTAAGGTGGCAAAAAAGATTCATAAAGTTTTTTTTTTATGAAAGCGTAATAAATTAATTTCTTTTCCATTTTTCTGAAGGTTTTTTCCGTGATTAATGTCATTGTTTTTTTTTTAAATAACTAGGTACATACTAATATTTTTAATGCAAACTTTTGTGTCTAAATGTTTGTTAATCAATCATTTCGTATAGGCTGAACAGATTTCTATGAAATGTGTCATAAAAATGGATCATAAGCAAAAATAAAATATAAGAAGAAACATTGTTTTTTTTTACTGTTTATAGGCCTGTGTTTGACCGCAATCTCACCATGGTAAGTGAATATGCGGCCGAAGGTGGTAAGCACACAAAGCCTAGAAGGAGTTGGCTCTCAAGTGCAGCTGTCGGAATGCACCGAAAGGTGCTTGGCGACAGATTTTCAACTTGAGGGTGGTAGCCAGCCAGGCGGGTATTACAAAGTACCCTACTACCGTATCGTAGCTATCGTGCTATGGTTTCCTCACGATGTTTTCCTTCACCGAAAGCTCAAGCTCATTGTAGGATTCGAACCCGGACCTTTGTCTCAGAATCCGACGTCACTACCACTGAGCTATCATCACCTTAAACAAAAAGAAACCTTGCCATGCCTTCCTGGAAAACATTATTTTTTGAGAACGCAGGTAATTTAAATCCATTTTTTTATTGTTGCATTGTAATTATTAAATACCTACCTATAAATCAACATACCGTTGAATACAATCTATATAGATAAATATATGTCAGCAGCACATGCAGAAATCGATGAAAAAAATTGAAAATATCATTACTGTGTATATGGTCATGGCTCAATACTTAGCTACTGACACGATTTCATTAACGATATGGCGGTGTCTGAACATATTTTTAAATCAAAGATGTCCGCAAGTAATAACTTTTTTTTTTATTCAATGGGCTTGCGTTTGGCTTCTGGCCCGCCCATAAGGGACGATGATGTAGCCTAAGATGGAATACGTGACAGGGTCCGTAATGAGGACATTCGTAGGAGAACGAAAACGACGGACATAGCTCGTAGAGTTAGTAAGCTGAAGTGGCAATGGGCAAGCCACATCGCTCGAAGAGCCTATAACCGATGGGGAAGAAAGGTTCTCGAGTGGAGACCACGTATTAGAAAGCGCCGAGCGGGACGACCTCCCATCAGGTGGAGCGACGACCTGGTCAGTCGCTGGGCGCCGCTGGATGCAAGCGGCCCAGAACCGTTCGAAGTGGAAATCAATGGAAGAGGCCTATGTTCAGCAGTAGACATCCATGGGCTGATATGATAAAGATGGAACACGCTTACCCAGAAGAAACCTATTCACTCTGGCCTTAAAATTCCCTAGATTGTAAGAGTCGGGAAATACTGACGCCGTAAGCAAGTTCCATTCCCTTGCTGTACGCATTATAAATGAGGATGCAAAACGCTGTGTCCTTATTTTCGGTATACATATATTGAATGTATGTTATTTTATAATTATAATTACGTGAATTTTGTTATGTTTGTTTTGCTCAAAGAGATGTAGAGCAAAGCTTTAATTAAATACTTGAATAGCAGTTACTGGTTTTTTTTCCATATGACGTGTGTCCCAACCGCGAGCCGACCGCGACTGACTTATTTAAATAGGTACCTATAATTGAATATATACGTATTGTACATATTCAATTATTACAGTAATTAGAAAAACGAGAAAAATATATATATTTAATATTTGAAATGTAAATTACGATTTTACATTTCTCGTATATTCTTAGTAATAATATACAATCTGATTGGAAAAATAAAAATATACCAAAAATAGTGTCATAAGTTGTTTCTAGTAGGAAAGGCGTTAGAGCACAGAATATTGCCTCGAAAATGGAGAGGCTGAAATTCCATGACACGAAAAATACGCTCTGTTATTCAAATCTTGTAACTTCGTCAACTTCAACATACGGGAGTTGGTGAAAATAAATAGGTATTCTGCGTACGTCCTACTGACTGATGAAATTAGAAACATAATTCCTTCAAGTCTCTTATAAAACATGTAAGAGTCTTTAGAATTTGAGCCACGAATTGTTTTTCATAGAAATCACAAATTGTGATATTGATTACAATTTACAATAAATAAATGAAGCTTGAGATAGTATGACGACTAATTATTGCTTTCTTTGACTATTTGAAATAAAGTATGACAAAATATAACTTCCCTCCAATATGGCGAGAAGGGCGATGGCTGCCACACGCGTCATACTTGTGAACAGGTGCTGCTTGTGGGGGCTGGTCTGCTTAAGTTTGCCATTTATTGAGAGAGTAATTGCTGAGTTTATTGCCGGCTCTTCCCAGCAAATGCAACCTTCCGATCCGGTGTTAGAGTATTAAAGTCAGTCTATTCATAAGTAAAATATATATATTCACAAAAATCTTTTAAATATTATAACTACACCCACACAGTTTAAAAACATACATGTCTGAGTACTCCTACTCTGTTTCAAACCTGTTAAGATACTTACCAAGTATTTTTCTTTCTTGCACTCTTTTCTACTCTCTTTGTACTCTTCTATAGGGTATAGCTATAAATTTACTGTTTCAAAGCCCCCACTTCACAGGTTTTCATTAAAGAAACCAATTTTTCAATAAAGGAAAAGTCCGGTGACAAGTTATTATTACTGCATTGAGTTTACTGCAGTATAATTTCAATCAGTAGCTCAATGTAACATTTTGTTTTATATGTATAAGCTTGTTTTACACAATGTCACCAGAGATCATGTGAGTGAAGGCGGTAAGCACATACAGCCTGGAAGAAACTGGCTCTCAAGTGAGTTTGTTTGATTGAATACTCAACGGCACAGTTAAATCCTGATAAAAATTTGCCAATCTATCTATCCTAGGACCTTGAGAAAAACCACGTAGCGGAGATCAGTGTAATAATAATAAATTTCAAAGATTTAACCCATTTATCATTATATGCCATTTACGGTCGAGACCATAGGACAGTGGGAGTCTAAATCTCACTTCTTTTCCTCACACTTCGCCATGAAGATACAATGCAATGCAGATTATCATCTCATACGTTTCATAGTTTGATTTACACGTTTTATAAACACAATCTTCGAATATTCACGAAAGTAATGATAACACCTTGATAAACGTTATTTGACAACCAAAACTGGGCAAATTATTGTATTAATTCTTAATTGAATTAAAAACCTCCATCTTTTTTTAATTCAGTTTAAAATATGTTCCATAATCAGTAATTTAAACCAACATTTTCACAACTTTTTTATTAGGAACGTAAATAAGTGTAAACAAATTAAACCATATTCAAAGTCAAGACCAAATTTTAATAGTTATATTAATTTACTGTTCCCTCTTATACTGTGTGTCCGTAATGAAATTTTAATTAGCAGCACTTGGAACGCACTTACAACAATCTACTCGAGTTTTTTCAACAGACACTTCACTTCTAATTTTAAAAGTGCTCGCTCTGGAATGTAAGCGTATGTTGTAATTTAGTTAAGTGAAATTATTTTTAAAAAAATATTTTTTTAAAAAGAACACGGCGTCCGTATTTCGCTGGGGATCATGTCATTTTAGCGTAAGTGATTGGTGTACTAAAAGTGATTGGAAAATAGTGAGGGCATTTTATTTGATACCCATTCTGAGGATGTTGGTTGACGCTAATCTGATGTGTGAAGTGGAATTACGCTGTTTTGTTCTTTCGATAGTTACCAAAGGATGTCCGGAAAAAAACTATGGACAATAATTTTAAGTGATATGTCGTTAGAAAGGTTTTTATATACTACAATTTTTACTATGACGACCAGTCTCGCATCGCTGTGGGAAAAAAGTAATTGGCCATCAAAGTTGCTGTTGACGGATGCTGTTCGAATATAAGCGTACCGCAAGGCTGTGTGCTTTGACTATCACCCACACTGTTCATCTTGCATATCAATAACTAGCTATCTCCCGCGATTTCACCCGCGTTACCGGGTTAAAAGTGAACTTTTTAACCTGGTTCCATCATCAGCTTGTATGCTAATGAGTGGTGTGGTGACCTTTATGCGAGTTCCCTGCCCGCGAGAAAAATTTTCAAAAGAGCATTGCGCTCTCTTTTGGCACAGCTTTTGGCATGCGAACTATATAGGTACACTCGCGTCATCTATTTAGATATCTGTGGTTGGAGCAGATCATCGAAATTGCGTTAAGTTTGTGGAATGGATTTATTTATTTATTAAAGGATATCCAGCCGCTATATATCTTACTTATATACTAAACAATTTGATTGTATGCTTACAAACGAATTATAGGCTATCACAACTTAAATAGGTTTGTATGAAAAAAATATTTCACTGGTCCATTATCTCAAAAATTTTGAGTACTAGAAAAAGATCGGGCGAAGTTCCTAAGAATTTACCAACATTCAATACCTATTTTGAAATTCATTTTTGCCAAACCGATTTTGATGAATTTAGGCAGACGAGATCGCGGAGTAAACATAAGACACTTTTCCCTGCAATGTGGTTGAACCTCAAGGAACGGGAATGGTTTTCAAAAGATCGCTCTCCCGTAGACATCGGCTACGACGTAGCGCATCTACAATATTCGTAGCAAGCTACGAAACACAATGAAACAAAGTTTTCTCTATACAAGTTAAAATTAATAAACTACATAAGTTATCTAAGTATCTCTAATTTATTCACTTGCTACCTGACTTCGTTATAAATTGTAGAGGGGCTTAATCCGTAAAACTTAATGTACAGTTTAGAACATTGGCTTGCTATAATACAATGGAAATTAGACCTTCAACAAAAGAAAATAAGGTTCAAAATTGTTTAAAAAACAAATTGATATTAAATAAATTGTTAGTGCTGCAGTGTACACGTAACACAGTAATAAAGTTTTGACGTCACTAAATCGGTATTGTTAGCTATTTAGTTTAGTTAATGTAGTTATACTATGTTTTTAGTAACAAATCTTATGCAAATTATTTCAGCCCCCCTACACAAGATGGTTGTTAACAATCGTCATCGTTAGTAAACGATCAAAGTCAAAGTCAAAGTCAAAGTCAAAGCCATTTATTCAATATAGGCCCCAGAAGGGCACTTATGAAGGTCAAATTTACTGAAGTTACCACCGGTTCGGAACTCGGCCTTCGGATCAACCTTTGTATGGGATTGACATAAGAGATTGTTAAGAATCACGTGATTTAAAATGTCAATCCCATACAAAGGTTGATCGTTTACTAACGATGACGACTGTCGCCAACCGTCTAGGCACCCAGTTAACTTTTTGACTATTTTTTTTTTTTTTGGCGCACAGCTAATTTCTGATAATAAACATCCTGGGATATTATACCTTTTTTTTACTGTTTATAGGTCTGTGTTTGACCGCAATCTCACCATGGTAAGTGATGATGCGGCCGAAGGTGGTAAGCACACAAAGCCTAGAAGGAACTGGCTCTCAAGTGCAGCTATCGGAACACACCGAAAGGTGCTTGACGACAGATTTTCAACTTGAGGGTGGTAGCCAGCCAGGCGGGTACTACAAAGTATCCTACCACCGTGCTATGGTTTCCTCACGATGTTCTTCACCGAAAGCTCAAGCTCATTGTAGGATTCGAACCCGGGACCTTCATCTCGGTATCCGACGTCACTACCACTGAGCTATCATCGCCTTAGAAATGACCCCTGACATGTAGCAGATGGGTATCCCATCACCTACTAGGGACATCATACAAACTGTGTTAACAATCCTTACTAATATTATAAACGCGAAAGTTTGTATGTATGAATGTTTGTTACTCTTTTACGCAAAAACTACTGAACGGATGTGGATGAAATTTGGCACACAGATAGAATATGTTCTGTATTAACACATAGGATACTTTTTATCCCGGGAATAAATAAGATCCCTCGGGAATGCGGGTGAAACCGCGCGGGACAGCTAGTTTGTGTATAATTATGTTAATATTGAATTCTCTTCTAGTCCGAGAGTCCTAAATATATTCTTCGTCAAATTCCTATTTTCGTTAACAGCTGTTAGTATTTTTTTCATATTTTCTATTTAACTCTATAATTTACTATTAATCCAGAGTTTTAATGTAGTTTATTCCAGCTATTATTTACGAGGCGCGGTGAAAAGTTTTTAGTAAACAATAAATCATTTCCTGCGGGAAACGAGCGAAATCCTACTGAGCTCAGCTTTTAACTAGATTGTTAGGCTGTACGTACACCGAGCTACTTTTTTTATCAACACAGCCAGTTGCATCAAAATTCATTCGCGTTTTTATCATCATCATCATCAGCCTATAATGTCCCACTGCTGAGCACAGGCCTCCTTTCACAAATGAAGGTGAAAGGGAATGGGCTCCACCAAGCGTGCCCACTGCGGATCGGTGGAGGTAGGCTAGTGGTCAACCTACTGTTGGAATTTTTCAAGCCGCCTGGGAGGCATCCAACTAGCTTAACGACTATCTCAATTAAGTGATAACCGGGACCAACGGCTTTACGTGCCTTCCGAAGCACGGAAACGCTCGATTTGAAATACCACTAGGCGGTCACCCATCCAGGTACAGACCACGACAGGCGTAGCTTAATTTTTCCGATCGATTAAGAACGGCTAATCATGCTACACCACGAGCGCTTCTTATAATACAGGTCGTTGTTTTGGTCAGCGACGAGCGACTCAGGGTCGACAATACAAATGATACTGGTGCCAAAAAAAATATAAAAGCAATACTTTTTTTTTTTATTATAAAAATATATATTTTTTTTTAAATCAAGAAAAGTGTAGACATAATATTCAACGGGAGTACGAGGGAGTAAAGGGGTGGGGCGATGGCGGCTTGCGCCTAGCTCTAATCTGTGCACGTGCTTAGTAACAATACTTTGCTGTAATTTTATTTCAAATTGAATAAGGTATTTCTCAACATATTTACAGTATTTAATGGAATTAAGTCCATTTTTGGGGAATATATATTTTGTACTACCGCTCCTGGGTCGCTTGTCGCCGACCAAAACAACACCCTGTATATTAATAATAATATCGCGTTTTTATACGCAAACTTTATAATTATCATATTACGAATTCACTGTAGTATTGCATCAAACATGCAATTGTGAAATATTCATTTTGCAACTTTAATTAGGTAACACGTGTTGCGCATTATGCTTTGTAAGTACACTATTTCATCTACCGTCCAAGCAGTTCGCCTCTGGAATACATTGCCGGTCTCAATAAGGGGGGCGCCGACACTCCCTGTTTTTAAAAATCAGGTGAAAAATGTCTACCTCTCGGACTGACTATAATCGTTGCTGTAATTGCCATATTTCCATGTATGTTTATATTTATTTTCTAGTATGTTATTTATTGTTTCTACTCAGAATTATTTCTACTTATCTTTATATTTGTATTTATTAATAATAATATAATCTACGGATATATTTATATAATTGAATGTATGTATATTTATTTACCTATTTTTGTTATAAAAGTATACACCACCGTTTAATAACGTGTCTAAATTCCTCTCCATCCTAAGGTTGTCTGGAAGAGATCGCTTCTTAGCGATAAGACCGCCTATTGTTATTACAGTAATTTTTAACTTAAAGAATGTATGTATAGTTTTTTATATACTTTGTTAAATACTTTTTGTACAATAAAGAGTTATCTATCTATCTATCTATAAGGCCTTTGCTAGCGGCGGCGTCGTGTGACAGTTCACTCACTTCCCTCCAATATGGCGAGGAGGGCGATGGCTGCCACACAAGTCATACTTGTGAACAGGTGCTGCTTGTGGGGGCTATATCAAGTCAGTCTACTTTGCAGTTTTTGCCACCGCGCCGGGGTACACGATTGTTGTCAGTGCGATTAGAATGTAAATATTATGTATAAATCTAAGTTTGTTTTGAAAAGAGTAATTGCCGAGTTTATTTCCGGCTCTTCTTATCAAATGCAACCTTCAGAACCGGTATTAGAGTAGAGTCAGACTTTTCATAAGTACCTGCGAAGGTCTATTTGAATAAATAATTTTGAATTAGAATTTGAATTTGAAAAGTGTATAATAATACTTATTACCATCAGAAGGGCCGTATGCACAAGTCTTGTAGAATATAATTTATTTTAAGTAAAGTGAGTGAGTTAGCCCACAGAAACTAGGTATATAATAGGTAAACCTTTCTTTTCTAATATCATGAATAGATTCTGCTTGAAAACACATTAGATGTCTGCAGTTACACCCACATTACTTGGATAAAAATAAATCTACCATTTAGGCCCAATTTTTCAGTCGCTATATAAATCTAGGACAAACTATCCATCTGATCAGTTTATAAAAACTAAACAGATACCGCATTAACGGCTTTTCAATTGAAACATTATGAACAAAAGGATACACTTGATTATACTTTATATACTCTGAGATTATACCAATAGACTATCATTTTTACTATGGGTATATCAGTCGGTAATGATTTAGCCGAAGCGAAGGGGTAAGCACACAAAGCCTAGAAAAAGGTACTTGGCGACAGATTTTCAACTTGTGGGTGGTGGCCAGGCAGGCGGGTACAAAGTAGGGTACTTTGTTATGGTTTCCTTTGTTGTTTTTCACAAGCTCAAGGCAATAAATAGCAAACTTGACCAGCCCCTATAAGCAGCACCTGTTCGCAGTAGAAGTTAATGGGATAGGCCTTTGTTCAGCAGTGGACATTCTTAGGCTGATATGATGATGATGATGATGTCAATTCTTGTTTCCTTAGTAAGTAAAATCTCTGTATAGTTTCGAATCGGTCGTTTGTGAAGAATTTCTTAGGTATTTTTCGACGCTTCGTAGCACTTGTAGCATCTTCGTAGCTGATAAGCTATGGCGTAGCACTGAAACAAAAACCATCAACTAATCGCAGGTTGATACGGGACACATCAATATTCAAGTAATAAAAAAGTCCTTTATAAAAGGAGATGGCACAAAAATTTACTCAGCAATCCATAAAATCGCGACAATTCACCCACCATATGCAAACTTGGGTGGTATATCCGCTTAAGCGTAAAACCAGCTTTAAAAGGGCTTGAATAGCCTTGAATATCCGGGACTCGTTGCCCTTGAATAATTCAATAGATGTGTAACAAAGGGATTAGTGTCATATTACATGAGCGGTAGAGGTTACGGTAGCGGGAGCGATAATGTGAATATAAACGTATTTCAACAAGTTATTATAGACATGTTATGGGGAAAAATGAAAGCCACGTGACTAAAAGAGTAATGAATATGAGAGTGGATGGATATACGGGAATAGAAAGAGATGGATGGATTCTGTGGAAGATGATATGGGTGAGAAAGGAGTAAATGATGGTAGGAGGGATAGACGAGCCGTGGATACAGATGTACAGTCGCGGTCTAAAAATGTTTACTACCTTGCGGTCTATAATCGCTTGCACATTTCTGTTTCAAGGTTGACCGGAAATAAAATGACTTTTGATAGGCGTGAATTGTAATTGACATGAAAAATAATTCAAAGAGGTGTTATACCTAGTAAGAATTGAGTTCTCTTGATATAGCACTAAATATAGTTTGCAATAAAAAACTGCCCTTTGCTGCAGGAATAAACTTGCCATTACTTTATTACCTTTGTATTTTTATTGAGATTTTTATTTATTACAAACGCTCAACAAATGTCGCAATATAATTAAAAAAATATTATAGGACTCTCTCTGCGGGATCGGCGCCTTATTAGATGAGTTTACATAATCAAAAAGTCATTGACAGCCGTTTTGCTATGTTCGATACTTAAAAACATTTCACAATTTAAAAATGTTATATGTTTGTTGATATGACTTATTAGGCCTTATTGCGCGCGGTATGAGATGGAATCGAGTTTGAAAAGTGATAAACATTTTCAGTCCCCGACTGTACAGGTACTAAAAACTGAGCCTATCTGCGTTTTAATCAGTCGCCAAGCAATCACCGTAGTTAATGCAGTTGCACTTGAGAGCGAAATAAACTGGATCTTAGGTACCCTAATGCTAGAGTTGTCTTTCCATTACCAAACTCAAACCAATGTATGTATTCATGAACATTACTTTTTTTTTTTCATTTATTTGGGTTCACAAACAGTAACACAATATGATATTACATATATTACTGCGGATACAATCAATCGTAACATCATTTCAAACTTTTTTAACTATCGGATTTGCCCCGCAGTTTCACCCACGTCCCGGGATAAAATGTAGCCTTGTCCATTTCCATACCATAGGCTATCTGCATGCCAAATTTCACCATGATCGGTTGAGTAGTTTAGGCGTGAAAAATTAACAAACAAACTCATATTTGCATTTTCTAATATTATAGTTAGAATGTTATTTTAATACAAATGCTGTCATATTCCATCACGCGTTATATTTTCTCGATTCTAAAATCGCTTCCGCCTATGACCCACGTCTAACTCTAACATGAGGTCTCGTCAAAACGTCCGCAAGTAGATCCCTTTTTATATCCCGGGTTAAGAACCCGTTCCTAGTCCCGGCATCGAAGCATGCGCCTTATGTACATTATTTACCCATTTTTGACTATGGTACCATACATTTGATATTCAAAGGGCTATCTCTATGAGGCGCCGTACCGACTGCTCGAGAATAGCGATTTATTAGAGCTTATCGAGGCAGAAATAGGGAAGAAATACCCTTGAATTGATGGTATTGTATTTTGTAGGAGGTTTTTGTGCCGTTCTAATATATAAGGTCCTTCTAAAGTTGTGGCGGATATGTTTAGGGATGAATGTAAAGGTTATTAGTAATCAAAATAATTGGACTGTTTTACAAAAAACTTAAACCGACTTCAAAGTACACTAAGAAGTAATCGAATCCTGATCTGATGACAATGGGACCAAACGGGAAGTGTACCCTTTCAAATCAAAAAAGAATTTTCCAAATCGGTTAATAAATGACGGAGTTATGAGGTAACAAACATAAAAAAAAAACATTCGAATTGAGAACCTCCTCCTTTTTTTGAAGTACAATTATCCGTCTGATGGTTCAAAAGAAAAAAAAAATAACAAAATTGAACTTCATGTAGGTACCAAGTATTAATTTATAAATAGTGTAGTAATTTCAATGTACGGATTATATTTCTAATATTGTTTTTTGATTACTAATGACCTTTACATTCATCCCTATAAATATTCGCCATAACTTTAGAAATACCTTATATACTGTCTTATTACCAAAGATTGAAAAAAGATAAAATTTCTAAAGTTTAGACATCATTTCAGACATTTATTTGACAGAAATAATGTTAGCAGTAAAACATAGTTGTTTTATTTTTATTCTCTCCTACAAAATGTATATTGCCTAAAAGAGATAGCAGAATTATATTTAGTTGTTTCACGATAAATTGAGACTGCAGGAACATTGCCAAAGCTTGTTCCACAATTCTCAGAGCTTTTGCTAACTGACCATAACTATTGTTCTACTTTTTATTAAAAGTACAAGTTATTATTTATTAAATTGTATTTTAATTCATATGTCTATCGCTTGTAGCATATATTGATATACCTAAAATATGGTCTGAATTGAATTAAACATGAGGAAACCATAGCACGGTGGTAGGGTACTTTGTATTACCCATCTGGCTGGCAACCAGCCTCATGTTGAAAGTCTATCGCTAAGCACCTATTGATATGTTCCGACAGCTGCACTTGAGAGCTAGTTACTTCTAGGCTTTGTGTGCTTACCATCTTCGGTCACGTCATCACTTACCATGGTGTGCCATGGTGAAATTTGAGTCAAAGACAGGCGGTAAAAAAAATATATACTTTTTTTTACAGCCTACATTTTAAGCAATACAATATTACTGCTAGAAAACAAAACCCCAAAAAAATATTTATCTGTGTATTAAAATATGGAGGTGCAAGGTGGATGACACCTCCATTTAAAAGGGAAGATCTTCCGCCAGGCTGGGTCATCGTGCCTGGGGACCGCGGTCCAACTGTACATGTCGGACAGTTGTATATATGCAGATTCTCGAGAAAACTTCTTAAGCGCGATGCAGGATGTAGGATAATGTGGCGCCACGCCATCTATCTTTCAGTGTGTGAACTATCATAGTGTTACTGATAGATGGCTCATAGATGTCGCTACAAAAATTTACGAAACAGTCGTTATTTAATTCATACAAAAAATAAACTACGATCTTTGACCCGCTTCCACCCCTAAGTATAAAAGACAAAACCCGCAATATGACTGACTGATATCATATCTCGTCCCTAGATTTAAGAGCTACATTTGTGTGAGTACTTTTATACCCTAGAGCGCTTATCGTAATTGATGCAAAGTGTAGTCAAAATGGTTTAGGTTTATGGGTCAGTGTGCACTATTTGAAGCTCTTTAGCGAAATTAATTCAAACGAAAAGAGCTTTTTCGTACCACTTGCTCAACTTGACATTCTATGCCACAAAAAGCGAACATAACAATAGTCATTTTTAATCTGTTAAAAACAGGGAAAGGAAATTGTACTGAATTTCATTCATCCTCTAGGGGGAGAATGTGATTTAAATTTGGAATACTTACCGAAATGTATACTGAACTACATCTGTGTTTACACCATTGAGTTTGTATGTATATAAAGCATTATACATCTTTTTGAAAAAGGAATACGCAAATCAACTCATCAACAATTTTACCGAACAAAAATTTAACTCTCTCTATCAATAATTGGACCAATGTTTTTAATTGTCATTATTTTTAATAAATGCTTATCTCATATTATTATTGTGTTAATTTTTACGCAAATGGTACGAAAAGTAGAGTATTTTCCTCGGTGATAAGCTGTCTTAGTCTTAGGTGAACTTAAATCCCTCGCTACACTCAGGACTCTTCTTAAATCCCTCGCTTCGCTCGTGATTTAAGTTTTTAACACTCTCGCTACGCTCGGGAGTAAACCTCGAGTCCTTCGTTACGCTCGCGATTTAAATCGTCAGACAGAAGACACTGCTTTATCCTCTTGGTTAATAATCTACTATTATATGGCGACAACGTAGGTATATGTTATTCCTTTGGTATATAAACGAATTTAAATTGGCGGCGGTGACCAGTTACCCTGGGGTAAACCGTGTACGACCTGGAGATAAATAAATGTAGTTTTTTTTTTTTTTTACGACTTAGTCGGTAAACAAGCATACGGCCCGCCTGATGGTAAGCGGTTACCGTAGCCATATGGACGCTTGCAACACACGAAGCATCGCTCACGCGTTACCGACCTTTCCCCCCTCCCCTATGAGTTAAATGTATTTTAATACTTTATCAGCGTATCGAGGCGTTGGGAGATCGGCGAGAGGGGAGTTTTTTCCGCTCACGCATTAGATTGGCCATCCAAAGAAGAAATGTTACCAACGTGCTAGGAACGATCGCTCGGCAGCAGTGTAATGAATGGCCTAAGCATCAGCCATCCAGTTAATTAAATGTTGTATTAGACGCTACGGCTGAAAATCATTCAGGCCACTAGTTGAACGGCGCCGTTTAGTAATATGAACGACTGATTGTGAAATATAGGTACATCGAATATTTGTTGTCATATGAAACAATACTTTTTATAAACTCATATTAAAGATTAAAATTAAGCGTAATATTAATCCCACTAAAAACATTTTCATGTAAAATGTTGCCATAACGAGACCATATGGCTCTCACTGTCAAGAAGTTATCAGATCTCATGTAGAGCTAAGCTTATAACTCTACAAGCCCTAACTTCACAAACTCTACACCTTAGTCAAAGTGGCTTGGCCGTTTCGCTACTACAAGAACTACGAGCTCTTGCGCTTCGCTTGCCTCGTCTTGGCGGGGGGCACTACCGTGCCCCTAGATTTTTGTAATATATACCTAGAACATGTTACGGAAAGGGTACCTATATAAATATAAGTAAACGAATTCTTCGGTACTAGGCGCACAGACCACGAAAAGAGAAGAAGACTACCCTTATTGAGCGGTGACACGTTGGTTATGATTTTAATTCAATAAACTTAGTAGCAAAAATTTGGTATGAATTTTTTTTTAATTTATTTTGAGGTAAAAGTTTTTATAGAGGGTCTATAACTGATGTAGTCTTCACTTCTTTAGGATAGATATAACCCTTTCCGTTACATGTTGTATTTCTGAACAAAATTAACACTTACTTCAATATTTCACAACCAATACCATAAAGACAAATGCTTTCAGGAATTATCTTGCAACGCCGCCATAGAAAGCCCATTATCAATTGGTAGCGATCCAACTATTTACTTCTAGACCTACTGGAGACAAATTCCTTCAATACATGGGGTTTTTTCTATAGCTCTCGCTCCATTAAGGCTAAAAGTATAATTTATCTTTCCATTAGCTACTGCAGCGCCACATTGTCTAGGGTGGGCGTTGTGTCCACACTTCCTGTGTGGTAAGCAATTCCATTACAAAAAGAAGATATATCGTAGAGATCTAACGAAGGCATTGAAATATAGAATGTATACTGGGTGTCCTGTAAATAATGGTCCAAATAAAACCCTCAAAACCTGAGATTGTGCCCTGAGAAATAACAAAATATTTGCAAAAAATAAAACGTAAAATTTGCAAAAATTTTGGAAACATAAAAAATCATTCAAAAAATCTTTTTATTTTAATACCACTAAGGTGGCAAAAAAGCATACGGCCCGCCTGATGGTAAGCAGTTACCGTAGCCTATGGACGCTTGCAATACCAGGGGTACACGCGCGTTGCCGACCCTGAAGAAATCTCTTCACACCCTTTTTGAAGAACCCCATGCTGTACTCCATTGGGAAAACCACGGTGGGGAGCTCATTCCACAGTCCGAGCGTCCGCGGAAGAAAACTCCTTTGAGCCCGCACAGTTCGAGACAATTCTGGTTTCAATGGTTTTTGGAATAATTAATAATTCCATAACCATGAGACTTATTACAATAATTATTTTGCTTTTTCTGATAGGCCATAATCTCAACAGGACACCCTGTAAATAATATATCCCTATATGGTTCAGTTTAATTTCACGACAATCTCACCATGGTAAGTTATCTTTAGAATTTCAACCACAGAACTATGGTTTTCTCACGATGCCATATAATTCCAAAAGATCAATATTTCGAAATGACGACTTTCACCATGGCGGAAGGTAATTTAATTCATAGAATCATGAAAAGATCTGAGGCATCTTGCTTTCTAGGCAGAAGACAGATAGTAAAATTGTGGAGATTTTTACGGCTTTCTTTTCTGGAATTTTGAATTACAAGAACAGGTAACATTATTCATCTATGCAAAATCGGGTTCATTCATCAAAATATGACCTAGATGTTTGAAAAACGGATAAGCGCAGCCAGCAGTCACATTTATAATAAGATTCACTCCATGCCAAGTTATCATTCTTATACCTAAATCAGCCTTTACAAGATTATTCCTCCCTTTTTTGCCCAAGATTTATAACCTGTCAACTTTAACGGTTAACCCTGACCGTATTTCGGATCCAATAAGCCAGAATTTCGTCCAAACGAAATGGCCAAAGTCATTTTTGTTGCCAAAAAAGCCCAGCCTTACAAAACATGACAAGATTTCGTCCAATATACAAACAATTACATTAAGTGTTTGGCGAGACGCCAAGCACCGTGGATGTTGTATTTTTGTTCTTGCAAGATTTTCGTAACGATAATTTGAGTATACTTAATTGTAGAAACTATACGACCTAACGTATTGTTGGCAGATATTAAGGATATTATTCGTTAGTATGCTAGAAGGAGCGTATGCTTTCATTAATATACATTATGTCATAATATATATTCACACCTTCATACCAGCTAGAGGAATAAAATAACTTGAAAAAGTCGTGGGTCAAACAAGGTTATCTTTAGTCAGAAAAACAAATTCCCTGATAAAACATGGTTTAGTATACCTTGTTTTAAGGCGATGATAGCTCAGTGGTAGTGACGTCGGATACCGAGATGAAGGTCCCGGGTTCGAATCCTACAATAAGCTTGAGCTTTCGGTGAAGGAAAACATCGTGAGGAAACCATAGCACGGTGGTAGGGTACTTTGTAGTACCCGCCTGGCTGGCTACCCTCAAGTTGAAAATCTGTCGCCAAGCACCTTTCGGTGTTCCGATAGCTGCACTTGAGAGCCAGTTCCTTCTAGGCTTTGTGTGCTTACCTCCTTCGGCCGCATTATCACTTACCATGGTGAGATTGCGGTCAAACACAGACCTACAAAACAGTAAAAAAAAACCTATGTTTTAAGTTAGCCTCATCTCTTTTTGTTATATGACGTTAAAAAGCGTTAGATATATTTTAAACCTAGGTTTTGATAGTCTTGCTTTAAACCATCTCGCGTAATAAGGGGCAAAGTGTCAACACACTTTGTGATAAAGTTAAATTATATATTTTTTACTAAGAATTATTTCTGACAGCAATCCCATCATCAAGCCGTACAGTGTTAAGTATGCGAAGTCTAAAGGAGACTGACTCTCAAGTACTGCAGCTGGAACATGGTAAATGCTAGCTGATAGATTTCCTGAGAAAAGTAGGTATCTGTAATTATTCAAGAGCAGCTCGACTGGGGAAGTATCTCCACCTTACAGAATACTACAGCCAAATAACTTTATGTTGGTTGGTCGCTCGCCATCGAGAGTCAAGGTGAGGCATTGGCAGTGAGCCTAGATGTGACGAAGGCATTCGATCGGGTCTGGCACAGGGGTCTTTTAGCGAAGTTACCATCATACGGGCTTCCCGAGGGATTATGCAAATGGGTTACCAGCTTTCTGTCCAGCAGATGCATAAGAGCCGTCGTTGACGGTAGCTGCTCTGATAGCATGGACATAAATGTTGGCGTCCCGCAAGGCTCTGTGCTGTCCCCAACACTGTTCCTACTGCATATCAATGATATGCTGTCTATTGACGGTATTCATTGCTATGCGGACGACAGTACAGGAGACGCTTTTTACACAGGCCGTGCAAATACCCCTCGTTCCGAGGTGGAGGAAAGCCGCGAACGGCTGATGTCTGAAATCGAGAGTACATTAACTAGTGTCTCCGATTAGGGTCGACTAAACCTAGTCCATATCAACCCCACCAAGACTCAAGCCTGCACGTTCACCGCTAAGAAAACCCCATGGTCTGTGGCTCCACAATTTCAGAACACCTCCTTGAACATCAGTCAAAGCATCGGGATCCTTGGCGTCGACATTTCTAGCGACGTTTTGTTCCGAAGTCACTTGGAAGACAAGGTTAAGCTGGCATCCAAAAAGCTCGGAGTACTCAACAGAGCGAGGCAGTAATTCACATCGGGGCAAAGGCTACAACTTTATAAGTCACAAGTCCGGCCTCATATGGAGTACTGCTGTCACCTATGGGCGGGAGCACCTGGATACCAGCTTGGGCCTTTAGATATTGGAGGAAAGTGAGCGACCCGTCACACGAATAGATGAAAGACGTAATTGAATGTGATGATGTAATGTGGCTGAAGGTGGCAAGCATACAAAGGTTGGAGGAATTGGGTCTCAAGTGCAGCTGTCAAAACTTATCGATATGTGCTTGGCGACAGATTTTCAACTTGAGGGTGTTAGCCACGAGTTGTTTTCCTAAATAAATAAAAATAAAAAATTGCCAGCAGTACCCAGTAGTACCCTCTTACAAAGTACCCTACCGCCGTGCTATCCTTTCTTCACGATGTTTTCCTTCACCGAAAGCTCAAGCTCATTGTAGGATTCGAAACCGGGACCTCTGTCTTGGTATCTGACGTCACCACTGAGCTATTATCGCCTTAAAACTGTGTTTTGTTTTCTCGCACTATTTTCCTAAATAGTAAAAAAGAATACATTATTTTTTAAAGAAATTATTGTTTCTCAATTTCATCACATTACCATTAATCTTATAAAATATAAAAGCAAAAGATAATGAATATACTGTACCAAAGAAGAGATAAAAAACAATAAGAGTAACCTCAATTGAGCCAGTGAACATCTCCTCTCAAATATGTAAACCTAATCATATTCACGTGTCGACATCAACACTCGTGTTTATATGAAGAATTTCTCAGTATTCTTCATTTTTAGGGTTCTATAGGACAGTATGAAAAATCTTTAGCGAGAACTTTTTGTTATTAAACTTTTTGAAGCAGAAAATGTGAAACAAATGAAACTTTGGCAGCGCTGATTTGTGCCTTAGTGAGTGAGCGCAACAGAGTATAATTAAGTGTCTGTCGGGTCCATGTGGGGTCCCACGATACATCATTTTTTGAAGTGAAAAGTTTTTTAGCAGCATTGTGCACTTTTGGGATGGGTAAAAAATGTTAAACTCGCGTCAGATGTCACGTGACCCTGATGGAAGAAAATTCGTAAGACGGAGGCAGAGTAGTTGCAAATTAGACTGTATTTATACTGGGGTTATGTTCAAATTCTTATAATATTCTCTAGCTAGCCGGAAGGTTCATTTTTGTTCCCATTTTAAGTTAATTAAAAAATCTTATTCAAAAGTATTATGTGTACATGTATCTTGAACTAGCTTTCCCTTGTAAAAACACTATGTGAAAAATGTCTAGTTTCAAAAATGCACAACGTTAGTATTCAAGTTTTCACTTCTGCCGGCACTCCCGGAGTGCAACCCGTTGTTTTTTTTGTTAAGTTAGGCTTTGTTATATCTTCAAGCGTGATAATCTTCCGACCAAGGAACCACTACATATGACGCTGAAAGCAAGCACCCCAAGGCCTTTGGTAGTGGTAATCTAGGGTCACCTATGTTTAGAATTAAACATCCCTGATGCAAAATATGATGATGAAGCTTACTGTACATGTCAACGTAGAATTATTATTATAAGAAAAAAAAATGAATCATGATGTGATATACGAAACCCTACACGCGCGTGTTATATCACACTTATCCATATTTTTTATATCAATCGCGACGTAGCTCCCGGCGTCACGACTCCCAGCTGAGACATGAATTCCCTTTTTATCCACAATTTTATCTGTGAAATATATTATAAAATATGATTAAGCTGTCTGTATGTAACATGTATGCGGCTCATTAGTACCGCGAGGGCAACAGTTGTTCCTGGGACTTATGTGTCTATGAAATCAGAGAGACACCTTAACAAAATCGTTTGAATAACAATTAACAAGATTTCTATTAGGGTCATACCACGGTCATACACATATATCATTATTATTATTTTTTGTGATGATGGAGTGCATTGTTTTTAAAAAAGTGACGTTTGGGGTTGTGGTGGACAGGCGGCGGTCCCACACAATTACCACGCCGTGGTAGTACATACTCGTCCGACTCGAAGTCGGGAAGTCCGCGTGGATCCGCGCGTAGGTAATGTAGGTACATACAACAGCGAGTATGATTAAAATAACAATCAAAAGCATCTAAAAACATTTTTTTAGGTACAAAAAGCCACTTGCGTATTATCCCGCCGTTCGGGAATTTACCCGTATTTTTCCATTCTTTCCCGTATTTACCCGTATTTTTCTTTTCTTCCCATTTTTCTTTTTCTTTCCCTGCCCATCCCTAGTTCACACCCTTCTTCAAAAGAGGTTCCCTCCTCACCTCTTTGATGTGGTTTGAATTGGGATTATGAGAAAGAGCGGTTTTTATAGTCTCGAACAGCAGCACAGTGTCTCTTCACGGAACGTTGGTGACCTTACCAACTCCAGGAACACAAAAACATATTGAAGTAGTAATTTGACTGATCTTCTGTTGAAGTGCTTCCCCAATTGGGCTGCTCCAATTTGTTTTACGGAGAATCTGTTACAGGTAGTACCCAACTGATAAGGCGCGCCGTGAATCTTCGTTCGAACAGAAAACAAAGTATGGCCCGAAGATTAACGAAATAATGCTTAAAACTTACAATCAACCTTAGATCACTACTATAAGATTCATGCCAAAATTTGATTCAATTAATTTCAATTCAATTCAATTCATTCTCACATAAAAAATCATTATACTAACTTAATTAATGTCTCATAGTGCGTCCGTATAAACTTTACTACTGTACTGTATGTACTATAACTTTATAAATGTATAATAATGGCCCTGATTCTGTTGTTCACAAATAAACTAATTTTAATCTCACTATGTCTCTTCCTAACAAAGAACATAAGAAAAGGATGTAAGAAATTTAGTCCTGTCAAAATAAGACGGCAAAAATTAATTTGACAACTTAAAATATGTTTTATCCTTTTTCAATAATGTTCGTAAGAAAGAGATGAGATGTGACTAAAATTAGTTTAGTGCGATTTACAACAGAATCGGCACCAATGACTCATTCACAGCTGCAAAGACTAGTCTATTTTATAGAAAATCTACTTAATTTTATCAGTCAAATACTACATATAAAATATGATAACATTTTTATGTTGACCACAACATACTATCCTGGTAACGTCGATCACTAAAAGCTCTCTTATATTTTTATGAGAAACCACAAATACAATGCCAAGCTTAAGGCGCTTTCTGTCTCGGAAACTTAAAGCCTTCGGTCGCAAGTTCTATCTGGCTGTCGCTATCGAGCTAGACTAAACCGGTCGTTAGGGCTAGCCAACTTGGGATCCATAGAATGACATAACAACTCTGGTTTTGTTAAGAAAATAGAGTGGAGGTAAATTCAAATCACATATTAAAGAAAGTCTTGAAAGCAAGAGCTTATTACAAGGTAGGCCATTACATTGAAGATAAAAATGTCTGGAAGTATAATAGCTTGTATAAAAGCCAGTAGATTACCTACATAATTATGATCTTGTTTAGGTAATTATTTTTTATTTGTTTTGTATGTTATTGGTTTCTTTTTATTTATGTTTTTATCCTTGTGTATTTAACTGTTTACAACCAAAACATAAACTTTGGAAAAAAAATAGCCAATACAGTCAAAAATTTAACCTTGCTGAGTTTCTTGCCTGTTCTTCTCAGTTGAAGGCCGACTTACGAACTGATACTTCAGTAGCTTTGACCTTCATAAATGTCCTAAATTGAATAAATGGCAGTGGCTTTGACTTTGACTTTGATTCTCACTCACCTTCCCATTCTCACCTCACGGATAGGATGTGCGTTCCATAACTACATATAACAAAATAGAATTGTAGAAGATGTGTTTGACTAGTAGTAATTATTAAGTGATGAAGATGGTACTCGAAAGCCTAAATTGAAACTGGTTTTCAAAAGCTACCTGTACACACAGTCAGGTGCTCGACAGACAGGTAGATTGTCAACTTGAAAGTGGTATATAGCCAGGCGGCTACTACGATATGTGCCTATGGTTTCCTCACGAAAGGTTGCAGGATCGAAGTCACAGGACATGGCATCTGACGTCACCCCGTACCCCACGTACTTCAAGAAAAGTATTCAATTCATTCTTCTGGAGTAAACAACACAGAAAGAAAGCTTGAAATTTTTAGAATATAAAATGAAATTGGACCAATTTGTGAAATTCATATGGCTGGTCGCTACAGAAAATTACAGAATTCTTGTGAGTGATCCAATTCAATTTCTATACACAACTAGCCTTTCGCGCTGCGGTCTTACCCGCCTGCCCTGGGTTAAAATAAAACCTTTTCTTAGACCCTGTCCAGAAGGGGTGATTTCGCTGCGATTCCCTCGCGTGTATTACGAGTCAAAGTATGGGGGAAGTGCACGTGATTTATTCGCGCGATGCTTGTGAGTGCAATGTATTGGCTCGCAGTATCTCGCCAACACGCGCGTAATGCATTCGCGCGAGTGAGTCGCCGCGATTTCGCCCCTTATGGACTTAGGCACTTAGGTAGTTATTGGTTCAGTTGTCTCTGCATATGAATCGAATATAACAGTTACATATAGATCATTACCAAAAAAACACCCATCTTTGTCAATTTTCCATACGTTTTCGTATCGCCAAAATCTTGAACAACAGAAAAACGTATCGTATCTTTCGAACTGTCAACTAAAACGGGTATAGACTTTTTTGTTAACCGACTCCGTGGGACTGTTCGTATTTATCCAAATGTTCTTACCCCAGTGATTTAAGATTTTGATAGATCAATCAGTCAAGACAAGTCTTTTAACCCGACTGACCCGGAAGGAGGGTTATGTTTTTATATTCTATAAGAAGCATTACACTCAGCACTTTATTAAAAATGTACTCTTAGTCACGTTTCTGACTAACTTTAAAAATGAAGTATAAAAACACATGCTAGCAAATACAATCCACTTCCCCGACTATTCCCTTAGCTTACAAAATACCTCTACTATCAGTTGGTAATAGTCTACTTTAGCTCCAACGCGACAAAATTCCACTTCAGCTTGATTATCTTGCATTCCTGTCTTACATAGAAGTTGGTACATTGAAACGACAGAGATAGAGTTTATAGTGTATTGAAAATAATGTGTTCCATTAAGTTAAATGACTATTAACATCAATGGGTGAGGATTAAAAGTTGCAAAGAGAAAAACATTGTTAGAATCTTTAAAGTTTAATAAAATCTATCTAGCTAAAAAATACATATAACCTCTCTTCCTATAATAATATAATTAAAAAAATTAATTTATCCGTATTTGTGAACCAATTGAAAAGGACTCTAAAACGAACTAAATTATCACAAAGCTTTCACACACTTAACGAATTCCGACTAATAAAATAGTGAATTTAATGTTTGGGATGCTAGTTCTCAAAGCTTTAGATAAGAACGACCTTGGCCGGTCCCTCGCGAAGGCACCTCATTTGTTTTATATTTACAGAAATAAAGTAGAATTTATAAAGCATAACGTCCACGGGACAACTTTGTTGAAAACATGAATTTGCTCAAAATTACTAAAATAAGTATTAATTTGATAACAATAATCTGAGTGCAAATAAACCACATAATCTTCAATTAAAACAAAAAAATATATTTAAGCCCTTACCGACTTACGCACGACTTCAACTTATGAACGATAGATACAATTGACACACCACCGGTTCTTATTAAATTCAAGCCGAATACACATGATAAAATAAAAAAATACTACCTTTTTTAATTCTTTATTTACGATTTTCCACAATCGTATAATAAAGCGTATGTACTTATAACTATTACGGCAAATTGAGGTTGGATGTGTTGTATTTAATTTAATTTACTCTCCTTGCATTCCGTCTTTATTTCGTGGTTTAATCGATGTCAAAAATAGTATATTACACAGTGAACTTAATTTTAAAGAGACTTCAGATTTTTTTCACCAACATAACTCTTTTGTTGACACTGTCTCGTCTCCACCAGCTCTAAGATTAGTCGGTTAAACGCACGAGTTTATTTCGCATCATATTTCACTCACTTTGCAAGTTTCTTGCTATTTTAAAAGAGAATTTGTTGCAGTCTTTCCCTCTACATTTTTTTACTTCCAGTCGACAGAGCGGTTTTATACCTCGTAGCGGTTTGTTGGAAATATTTCGTATTTTCAGGAACTGTTCGGTATATATTGGGTAGTTTGTTCTCGTTCATTGTTAGCTTACATGTGCAGTTCAGTTCATTTTGGTACACTGGTTTTGTTAATTTAATATTTTTAACAAACAAAGGTTATATTTTTTCGTAAAATAACTCGGGAATTTTGCTTGAAATTTATGTTGATAAATTTACCAGCTTACAATATAGTACTAATTTATTTTATTTTTTTACTTTCTTTTAGCTGCAGTCTAAGTACTCGTATTGGCAACTAGGCGCTGGCAAGTGTCTCAAAGCCAAGGAAATATCCCTATGCTAAATATATTATTATTATTATTATTTTTACTGTTTATAGGCCTGTGTTTGACCGCAATCTCACCATGGTAAGTGATGATGCGGCCGAAGGTGGTAAGCACACAAAGCCTAGAAGGAGCTGGCTCTCAAGTGCAGCTGTCGGAACACACCGAAAGGTGCATGGCGACAGATTTTCAACTTGAGGGTGGTAGCCAGCCAGACGGGTACTACAAAGTACTCTACCACCGTGTTATGGTTTCCTTACGATGTTTTCCTTCACCTAAAGCTCAAGCTCATTGTAGGATTCGAACCCGGGACCTTCGCCTCGGTATCCGACGTCACTACCACTGAGCTATCATCGCCTTATTTTATCTTCTAAATATATTTTCTTATCACACTACTGAGGTAATATATATTATCTTTATCTTAATATATAAAATGATAAACTGATTGTTGATATATCAGCCCACAGCCCAAACCGCTGGACGTAGAGATTTGAAATTTTGCACAAAGATACCTTATACAGTGGAGGCATCCACTAAGGAAGGATTTTTGGAAATTCCACCCCTAAGAGGGTAAAATAGGGGATGACAGTTTGTATGCAAGTCCGTCAGTTTTAAAGTTAGGATCTTCAAATTTTGTGTTTAGGCTGACGATTGAAAATTAATGTGTAGTTATCTCAGCGTTTGTGATAATTCCACCACCGAAGGGAGGAAAAGGGGGATGAAGTTGGGTATGCAAGTCCTTCAATTTCAAAGTAAACTTCACTAAATGTATTATTATACGGTGTAGACATCCACTAAGGATGGATTTTTGGAAATTCCACCCCTAAGGGGGTAAAATAAGGGATGAAAGTTTGTATGCAAGTTCGTCAGTTTTGAAGTTAGGTTCTTCAAATTTTGTGTTTAGGCTGACGATTGAAAATTAATATATAGTTATCTCAGCGTTTGTGGTAATTCCACCACCGAAAGGAGGAAAAGGGGGATGAAGTTGTGTATTGCAAGTCCTTCAATTTCAAAGTAAACTTCACTAAATATATTATTATACGGTGTAGACATCCACTAAGGAAGGATTTTTGGAAATTCCACCCCTAAGGGGGTAAAATAAGGGATGAAAGTTTGTATGCAAGTCCGTCAGTTTTGAAGTTAGGATCTTCAAATTTTGTGTTTAGGCTGATGATTGAAAATTAATGTATAGTTATCTCAGCGTTTGTGATAATTCCACCATCGAAGGGAGGAAAAGGGGGATGAAGTTGTATATGCAAGTCCTTCAATTTCAAAGTAAACTTCACTAAATGTATTACTATACGGTGTAGGCATCCACTAAGGAAGGATTTTTGGTAATTCCACCCCTTAGAGGGTAGTCTTAATAATAATCTTCTTAATATATAAAATGATAAACTGATTGTTGATATATCAGCCCACAGCCCAAACCGCTGGACCTAGAGATTTGAAATTTTGCACAAAGATACCTTATACAGTGGAGGCATCCACTAAGGAAGGATTTTTGGAAATTCCACCCCTAAGAGGGTAAAATAGGGGATGACCGTTTGTATGCAAGTCCGTCAGTTTTAAAGTTAGGATCTTCAAATTTTGTGTTTAGGCTGACGATTGAAAATTAATGTGTAGTTATCTCAGCGTTTGTGATAATTCCACCACCGAAGGGAGGAAAAGGGGGATGAAGTTGGGTATGCAAGTCCTTCAATTTCAAAGTAAACTTCACTAAATGTATTATTATACGGTGTAGACATCTACTAAGGAAGGATTTTTGGAAATTCCACCCCTAAGGGGGTAAAATAACGGATGAAAGTTTGTATGCAAGTTCGTCAGTTTTGAAGTTAGGATCTTCAAATTTTGTGTTTAGGCTGACGATTGAAAATTAATGTATAGTTATCTCAGCGTTTGTGATAATTCCACCACGGAAGGGAGGAAAAGGGGGATGAAGTTGTGTATGCAAGTCCTTCAATTTCAAAGTAAACTTCACTGAATGTACTATTATACGGTGTAGACATCCACTAGGGAAGGATTTTTGGAAATTCCATCCCTAACAGGGTAAACTAAGGGATGAAAGTTTGTATGCACGTTCGTCAGTTTTGAAGTTAGGATCTTCAAATTCTGAGTATAGGCTGACGATTGAAAATTAATATATAGTTATCTCAGCGTTTGTAATAATTCCACCACCGAAGGGAGGAAAAGGGGGATGAAGTTGTGCATGCAAGTCCTTCAATTTCAAAGTAAACTTCACTAAATGTATTATTATACGGTGTAGGCATCCACTAAGGAAGGATTTTTGGAAATTCCACCCCTAAGAGGGTAAAATAGGGGATGACAGTTTGTATGCAAGTCCGTCAGTTTTAAAGTTAGGATCTTCAAATTTTGTGTTTAGGCTGACGATTGAAAATTAATGTGTAGTTATCTCAGCGTTTGTGATAATTCCACCACCGAAGGGAGGAAAAGGGGGATGAAGTTGGGTATGCAAGTCCTTCAATTTCAAAGTAAACTTCACTAAATGTATTATTATACGGTGTAGACATCCACTAAGGATGGATTTTTGGAAATTCCACCCCTAAGGGGGTAAAATAAGGGATGAAAGTTTGTATGCAAGTTCGTCAGTTTTGAAGTTAGGTTCTTCAAATTTTGTGTTTAGGCTGACGATTGAAAATTAATATATAGTTATCTCAGCGTTTGTGGTAATTCCACCACCGAAAGGAGGAAAAGGGGGATGAAGTTGTGTATTGCAAGTCCTTCAATTTCAAAGTAAACTTCACTAAATATATTATTATACGGTGTAGACATCCACTAAGGAAGGATTTTTGGAAATTCCACCCCTAAGGGGGTAAAATAAGGGATGAAAGTTTGTATGCAAGTCCGTCAGTTTTGAAGTTAGGATCTTCAAATTTTGTGTTTAGGCTGATGATTGAAAATTAATGTATAGTTATCTCAGCGTTTGTGATAATTCCACCATCGAAGGGAGGAAAAGGGGGATGAAGTTGTATATGCAAGTCCTTCAATTTCAAAGTAAACTTCACTAAATGTATTACTATACGGTGTAGGCATCCACTAAGGAAGGATTTTTGGTAATTCCACCCCTTAGAGGGTAGTCTTAATAATAATCTTCTTAATATATAAAATGATAAACTGATTGTTGATATATCAGCCCACAGCCCAAACCGCTGGACCTAGAGATTTGAAATTTTGCACAAAGATACCTTATACAGTGGAGGCATCCACTAAGGAAGGATTTTTGGAAATTCCACCCCTAAGAGGGTAAAATAGGGGATGACCGTTTGTATGCAAGTCCGTCAGTTTTAAAGTTAGGATCTTCAAATTTTGTGTTTAGGCTGACGATTGAAAATTAATGTGTAGTTATCTCAGCGTTTGTGATAATTCCACCACCGAAGGGAGGAAAAGGGGGATGAAGTTGGGTATGCAAGTCCTTCAATTTCAAAGTAAACTTCACTAAATGTATTATTATACGGTGTAGACATCTACTAAGGAAGGATTTTTGGAAATTCCACCCCTAAGGGGGTAAAATAACGGATGAAAGTTTGTATGCAAGTTCGTCAGTTTTGAAGTTAGGATCTTCAAATTTTGTGTTTAGGCTGACGATTGAAAATTAATGTATAGTTATCTCAGCGTTTGTGATAATTCCACCACGGAAGGGAGGAAAAGGGGGATGAAGTTGTGTATGCAAGTCCTTCAATTTCAAAGTAAACTTCACTGAATGTACTATTATACGGTGTAGACATCCACTACGGAAGGATTTTTGGAAATTCCATCCCTAACAGGGTAAACTAAGGGATGAAAGTTTGTATGCACGTTCGTCAGTTTTGAAGTTAGGATCTTCAAATTCTGAGTATAGGCTGACGATTGAAAATTAATATATAGTTATCTCAGCGTTTGTAATAATTCCAACACCGAAGGGAGAAAAAGGGGGATGAAATTGTGTATGCAAGTCCTTCAATTTCAAAGTAAACTTCACTAATAGTATTATTATACGGTGTAGACATCCACTAAGGAAGGATTTTTGGAAATTCCATCCCTAACAGGGTAAACTAAGGGATGAAAGTTTGTATGCACGTTCGTCAGTTTTGAAGTTAGGATCTTCAAATTCTGAGTATAGGCTGACGATTGAAAATTAATGTATAGTTATCTCAGCGTTTGTAATAATTCCACCACCGAAGGGAGGAAAAGGGGGATGAAGTTGTGCATGCAAGTCCTTCAATTTCAAAGTAAACTTCACTAAATGTATTATTATACGGTGTAGGCATCCACTAAGGAAGGATTTTTGGATACTCCACCCCTAACAGGGTAAAATAAAGGATGAAAGTTTGTATGCAAGTCCGTCAGTTTTGAAGTTAGGATCTTCAAATTTTGTGTTGAGGCTGACGATTGAAAATTAATGTATAGTTATCTCAGCGTTTGTGATAATTCCACCACCGAAGAGAGGAAAAGGGGGATGATGTTGTGTATGCAAGTCCTTCAATTTCAAAGTAAAGTTCACTAAATTTAATATTATACAGTGGAGGCATCCACTAAGGAAGGATTTTTGGAAATTCCACCCCTAAGTGTGTAAAATAGGGGATGACAGTTTGTATGCAAGTCCGTCAGTTTTAAAGTTAGGATCTTCAAATTTTGTGTTTAGGCTGACGATTAAAAATTAATGTATAGTTATCTCAGCTTTTTTGATAATTCCACCCCCGACAGGGTGAAATCTGGGTATGGGATGTATGTAAGTCATTCAGTTTCAAAGTAAACGTCACTTAATATATTATTACACAGTGTAGGCAACCACTAAGGATTTTTGGATATTCCATCCTTAAGGGGGTAAAATAGGGGATGCAAGTTTATATGAAAGTCCATCAGTTTCAAAGTTAGAATTAATTTATATGTGCCTCAACGATTTTGATAATTCCGATCCCGAAAGGGTAAAAAGGGGGATGAATTTGTGTATGGAAGTACACTAAATTTATTATTTAAGCTTATGGTTATAAACTAACGCAACGAATATCGGTGTTGTTGGAATTTGAACCCTTAAGGAGTGAAAAGGGGGATTAAATTTAGTATATGAAGTTCTTTATTTTCGGAGTGAAAATTTCAAAATTTATTATTTCGGCTTATGGTATTGGCGTATTGAAATGACTCGCCTAAACAACATCAGGAAAAAGAGAGGAATCGGTATTAAAACAAAGATCCGGTTAATACGAGCATTGGTATTCCTCATTTTCATGTATGGAGTGGAAGCGTGGACTATACTGGCCCGAGAAAGAAAAAGGATTGATGCATTCGAGATGTGGTGCTGGAGACGGATGTTGGAAATACCTTGGACCGCTAAACGCAACAATGCATCAATCATATAAAGAATAAAAATTAACATACTGATGCACCTAATTTACACATATCCAACCACATCACGCATACTTAATACAACACACACTCACATAACCTCGCACAAACTAATAGATCTAACGATCTTGGCATACTGTAACATTAAACATAGAACGGCATAATATAATATAAATAAGGAATATTTTTTTTTAACTATAAATTTTAAATATAAATGTTACAATCTCATAACAATATATAAATTCGATAATAATAAAAATGTATAAAATCGTAAAATATAAGTAGAAATATTATTATAATTCATAAATATAAAAAATATTGCATAAATAATAATGTCATAATAAGTAATTATATAATTCATATCCATATTTATATGCAATCTCTTGTTACAATTCATGGAAGAGCAATGATACCTATAATACAGGTTCTACCTAGTTTAGGTATCACTGCCCACTAGATACAAATGTAGTTTCCCTTCGTTCTGCCTACTTAGTTGTAAATTTTCTGTAAAACATTTGTATCATATTATTGCACTACTTTTTTTTTTGAAATAAATTATTATTATTATTATTTTTACTTCTTTTTTTTTTTTTTCTCAGCTCTTTGGCTGGTTTTCTAACTACATTTACGGGCTGAAGCCAAGTAAATGTAGCGTGTGGTGGATATTTATGACAGTGTGTTTTCCTCCTCTATCTGCATGAACTTTCTGACTATTCTGCATGTGTTGAGGATTGCAGCTTTCTGGAGGCTAATATAAACAGAATCTGGTAGGTCTATTAACTTTAGGCTACGAAGGAGATGGTTGGGGATTATGCCTGTCGTGGAGAGTACTATAGGTATAACATAAACTTTTTCTTGTCTCCAGATTCTTGTTATTTCTTCTTTAAGTTCAGCGTATTTGCTTATTTTTTCAGTTATTGTTTTTTGTACGTTATGGGTGTTAGGAACAGCAATGTCTATAAGGTAAGTGATCTTATTTATTTTATCCTGTAGGGTTATGTCTGGTCTATTATAGTGGATGGTCCTATCTGTAAGTATGGCGCGGTCGTAATAGAGTTTATGTGTGTCATTTTCTAGGATAGTTTGTGGTGTGTATTTGTAATAAGGAGTGTTTGTGTCCTGTATGAGTTTATGTTTGAGTGCTAGTTTTTGATGAATTATGTTTGCTACTTGGTTATGTCTATGAGTGTAGTCTGTCTGTGTGAGTGTTGTGCATGCTCCAGTTATGTGTTGGATGGTTTCTGATTGAGTGTGGCACCTTCGGCATTTATCGTTAATGATGGTAGGGTCTTTGATGATATATTTCCTGTAATTTTTTGTGTTGATTATTTGGTCTTGTATAGCCATTATGAATCCCTCTGTTTCTGGGAACAAGTTTCCTATTTTAAGCCACTTATTTGATGCTACTGTATTTATATGGGATTGTTCTAGATCGTGAGGATGCCTGCCGTGGAGTACTTTCTTTTTCCAGTTATCTAGTTTTTGTTTCTGTGGATCAGTGTTGTTTGTGTTTTGTGTATCTATATGTTCGTTTAAATTAAGCGGTGTGTAGTTATGATCAATATTAGTTATAGCTCTGTGTATATCACTAGTGCGGGATTTCGTTTGAAAGAATGTTTTTAGCGTAGTGATTTGTTTCTGCCAAAGTTGATGGATGTCAATGAGGCCTCTCCCTCCATTCTGTCGTTTGAGGGTGAGTCTTTCGGTTGCAGATTTTGGATGATGTTTGTTGTGTTGTGTAAGTGTTGTGCGTATGGTTCTTTCTAATTGTTCGATGTCAGTTTTAGACCATTTTATGACTCCGAATGAGTAGGTTAATATTGGTATGGCATAAGTATTCAAGGCTTTTATAAGATTTTTTCCAAATAGTTGTGTGTTGCATACTGCGTTAATTCTCCTTCGGTGTTCTGTAATTAGTGTCTGTTTAATTGCTGTGTGGTCAAGGCCTTTAAGTTGCTTGTATCCTAAATATTTGTATAAATCTGTTGGTTCCATGGCTGTTATTGTATCAGTGTCGTTTACTGCATAGTTCCCGGGTTTTATTTTGCCTTTTATAATATGTAATGTCCTACATTTATCTAATCCAAATTGCATATTTATATCTTGACTGAATTTTGTCGTGACTTCTATAAGCGTTTCCATTTCTTTTTTGGTTTTTGCATATAATTTAATGTAATCCATATATATGAGATGTGAGATAACTGTTTCTTCGGTATTGTGTTTAAGGTTATACCCGGCACAACAGCGGCGTAATAAGTGTGACAAGGGGTTCAGGGCGAGACAGAACCAGAGAGGGCTCAGGGAATCACCCTGATAGATACCCTTCCTAATGTGTATCTGTCGAGTTATAAGAGTGCTGTGATGTTTATTTAGTTGTAATGTAGTTTTCCATCTTGTCATTATAATGCGTAAAAAGTCTATTATTTTTGAATTTATTTTATATATTTCTAAGATTTGTATTAACCAAGAATGTGGAATGCTATCAAAAGCTTTTTGGTAATCTATGTAGGTGCAGTGTAGGTTTCTATTTTTTGTAGCAGCATGTTTATGAATAGTAGAGTCTATAATTAATTGTTCTTTGCATCCCATGTGGCCACGCCTGCATCCCTTCTGTTCCTCTGCTATTATATTGTGTTGTTCAATGTGTGAGTTGATTTTAGCTGTGATTGCTGATGTTAGTATTTTGTAGATAGTGGGTAAGCATGTGATTGGTCTGTATTGAGAAGGCTGTGATGTGTATTTTGTTTTAGGTAGCATGTAAGTTATTCCTGTTGAAATAAATTCGGGTATATGTTGTTGTCCTAATACGATATCTGTGAAATTTTTTGCTAAACTTTTGTGTATTGAAGTTAACTTTTTGTACCAAAAATTGTGTATTTTATCTATTCCCGGTGCCTTCCAATTATGTAATCTACCTGTTATATGTGCGATATCGGTCTCTGTAATCTCTACAAATTCCATTTCATCTATTGCTCTCCATCTTGATTCTTCCTCAGTTATCCATGTTGCTTTATCGTTATGCTGTACTTGCTCTTCCCATATGCTGGACCAAAATGTTTCTAGGTGTTCTTTTGTTGGTGTGTCTGTGTTATTCTCTACTATTGTATTAGTGTCGGTGTGTGGTTTCTGAATATTCCTATAAAACATTTTTTCATTCGTTGAGAATATGGCGTTGTCATTTTTGCGTTGCTGTGCCTTTTTATATCTCCTAAGCCTATGAACTTTAAGTGCTAGTTTTTGTTTAAGCGTGTCCAAGAACTCTTCAGGCTTTCTGTTACTATTTTCGTGTCTGGTGTGAGTAAAACTGCTTTTGAATATTGCTTCAACTCTCTGAACTACTTTATTTGATCTGTTATTGTTGATGTATTGTGTGAGTCTACCGCAATCTGCCCTTAATTTTTCTATGTCTTTTTCAAGCCTTTGTTGCCATGGTGGTTTGATATTATCTCTGGGCCTTGTGTTTCCTGTGTGTTCTGTGATTTTAAAATTGAGTTCTTCTGATATAACTACTGCTGTGCAATATATGAGTGTGTGTATGTCTATCAACTGTGTATCATCGGTTATAAATTGTTGTAGTATATGTTCATTAAATAAATTAATTAAACGAAACAGGTTTGGGCTATATCTAAGTTTAGGTAGTTTTGGTCGAGCTGCTGGATCCATCCCAGAGTATTGTGTTAGTGTAGTTCTGAATTTGTCACCTATTTCTTTAATATGCCTTTCTGTTATCGGGTTTTGGTCCACAATGACTAAGGTGTCAATATCATTTTCAAGCATTAAGGTTATAGATTCGGTTTGCGTAGATGTGTGTGATGTTTGCGTGTATGCTTGCGATTGATTGTATGGCTGAGATTGAGTATTAGATTGTGATTGAGAGTACGATTGTGGTTGCTGGGTCGGATCGTGGGTATTTTGAGTTAGTGTGATATTGTGAGTATCTGCATTATTTTCTGATTCTACTTGTAGTTGTGTACGTACTTCTTCTTTTAATTTATCTATTATATCTTGAGACAAGTATTTATTTCTTACTATGGTTCTCCTTTGATCTGAAATTCTTTGTTCTGTTACATTAACCTCTGGGTATTTTTGTTTGAAACGTTCATGTAGTTGTTGTCTGTAAGTGGTCATGTCAGTCTCTAATTTAGTGATGTATAAGTAGGTCCGCATGATAAAAATGTTTACATCCTTGCTCCATTTCATGCGAACTCTTGCTTTCCCAGCCTTGGTGGACGCGGGTAAGAAGGTACTTACCTCCCGCGCAACATTCAAGGTCGGAGAGGGTGGAACTGTATTAAAACCATTACTATGTGGTGACGATGGTGGTGTTGAAGGTCCTGAAGGTGTGTATGAAATTGTGCTTGGGCTATATGGTTCTATAGGGGTGTTTGTTCTGTCTGTCAGTTTGTCACCATCGTCAAGGATTTCGGCTGTAACATCTTTGTCGGTGGGAGCCCGCCTGTTCAACTCCTCACCGCTGACGGTTCGCATGCTGAGACACCCAGCGTCAGCTCCAGGTGTGCCCCGGCGATCGCCCCCGGGCAGCGGTCCTATACGTTTTCTTTTAGAACGAGTCTCCATGTTTAATGGGTTTCCAGAGCCACGTTAGCCACGCCAGTAATTTCAGAATCGTGTTTCCGCCCCCCACGTGATTAGATGGTCAATCAGGACGTGTGGATGTTTAGGGGGCTTATTATTATTATTATTATTATTATTATTAATTATTATTATTATTAATCCTATCGCAGCTCCAAATTAAAACACGATTGTCCACCATATGCCACCAACGTATTTTTTCGTATTTCGGCCACATGGTGCGCAAAGGCGATGAAAGTTTGGAAATCTGATCATAGTTGGGAACACGGAAGGAAAACGACTACGTGGTCGTTCACCAACAAGATGGTCCGATCAAGTAAAAGACTCATCGTCCATCGCCGCAATGTTATTGAGGCCAAAATATTTACTGGTTCTGCCAGAGGAGAAACAGTCTTCTTGCCGCGTATACCATTGATCCCAAATCACCTTCCGTTTGAATTTAAAAGATAACAGTTCCTAATTAAGGTTTGTAGTCACAGGGAAAAACTCTGAAATTTGCTAGAGTTGATTTGCGGCAGGACTGTTTCAGTTTAATGTAGCATCCTCGCATATGAGCTCTTAATCTAGGTGAACTTTTGTCAATATCACACTTAGTGGCGGACAATAGCCATGAACAAAGCTCTATATTGTTACAATGATTCATATCTAGAAAAAAGAAATAATCTACGCGGACGAAGTCGCGGGCTATAAAGCTATAGTAATATATGTTGTAAATGATGTAATATCGCACCGTCATTATTCCTCAAGGGACCGCACTGGTCAAAAGGAAGTAATAATCTTATGAATCCATGTTTCCTAAAAACCAAAATATTTCCCTCGCCAAGAGACGTCGATAAATTATTTATGAAGAAAATTAGGTAAATATTTTCGCCTTTTCGGGATTTGGGCGCGGCCACAGTATAGAAAACAATGCCATTATGAAAAGTTGTTTTACTTTCAATCGGAACGGAAAAGTGCAACTTTTCTTTTCGTAAAAAATACTTTCGAAAATTAGGGCAGTACGTCTTCTGTCAAAATGTATAGAATTTTGTAGATATTTGCCGTATTTTTTGGAAATATCTAAGCGACATTCATTAATTTCGATGACGCGGAATCGGGGCCCTGGTTTTAGTGTATTTTGGAAAAGAGTTTTTGAATGTATTGAAGTGATGATGTACATATACCGAGTGGAGATTTTGAGATGCCATTTTTTTGAGAATTCCGTGCTGATCCCATAGTAAAATTTGTTCAGCATGACTAACCCAACATAGGTTTCGAAAATATGCCATCTCGAAATCTCCACTCTGTATTTTGAATTCAGCATTTTTATAACTGAACCTACTGATATTCCCTACGCTATGCCACACAAATCAGAGGTAGGCAATGTTTGTAATGATAAAAGGGATTCTACTTTGAGATATTCTCACTGAATGTATAACGATGTAATTTATTTGCTTTCAAATCAAAGTACTAGGCAGTAGGCACAAAGGATTTTAAGTGGACTAAGTAAAGAAACTCGGAATATTACAAAGGTTTTTTAGTATTCGAATCGTTGGAGCTGGGGTTTTACGTATTCTAATATTTTTTTATGGAATTCTATTTGTTCCCTGTGGTTTCATCCACATTTCTGTCATAAAAAGTAGTCTAAATAGATTTAGACTGAATAATCTTATGCACAGTAACAGTTTGCGGGCCAGTTGGCGCAGTTGGTTAAGGTTCACCTTACGCGCCGCAGGTCGTGGGTTCGATTCCCACACAGGACATGCATTTGTGTGCATAAACATGTCTGTATGTCCTGAGTCTGGGTGTAATTATGTATATTAAGTATGTATTTATAAACAAAAAAGTAGTATATATTGTATATATTATATCAGTTATCTGGTTTCCATTGTACAAGCTCTGCTTGGTTTGGGATCAGAGACCGTGTGAGGAATGTCCCAGAATATTTATTATTTATTTAAAATAAATTAAACAAAATTGTACTAGTTGGGTCTAAAAGGCCCAAGCTCAGCATGTGCTGCAGTATGTTACAGCGCTGATTTTCGGCTGAAGCCATGGGTGATACACGGACGCATGGTCGGTCAACACAAATATGTTTTATGTCTTGCCTATAAGACATGATACACACAACAATATCCTCACAACTTCGACATCCAAATGAAAATAACCCTTCAATATTTCTTTTGAAAGCTGAGACGGCTCAATGTAAATCGTCACCAGGCTAATCTGACCCGACAGCTGGCAGCTTGCATCGCCAAATTGAGGGTTAACTCGATTTAAACCCGCTCGTATTCGAGCAGCGATTAGTGTACTCGGAGAAATTTGGCCGTTGTTATGCGGTAAGTATCAATGCGAAAGCTTTATTAGAGTTATACGTAGTATATTATTTACTATATGGTTAGAGTTAGTTATGTTGCATTCAATAAACTGATGTTATGTTATGTAATTGTTATGTATGTAGCTATACATCTAGTTGTAGTAGTGGCTGCGCCCACTCCTTCTATATAATTGTGTTCGCAATAAACGTCAGTACGTATTCAAGCAGCAAGCGTTTCACTCGTCACCGTCCCTATATAACATTGGCGACGAGGATGGGATGAGGAGTCACAAAAACTTACTTGTATCAACACGCATAGGGGTTTGTTTAGATTTACGAGATTAAGTTTCGGTTTAGCCAGCGCACCGGCTATATTTCAGCGTGTTATGGAGTGCGTGCTTTCCGGTATGGAAGGCGTACTATGTATGCTTGATGACGTCTTGGTGACCGGAAGTAACAGGTCAGAACATTTAAGTAGATTACATTCCGTACTCAGACGCCTGCAAGATGCAGGTTTAACGCTTCAAAAAAGCAAATGTGACTTCTTTAGAAACGAAGTAGAATATTTAGGTTATATAGTTGATAAACACGGGTTGAAAAAGTCACCTCAGAAAGTTAATGCTATATTAAACGCCCCAGTTCCAAAAGATGTAAACAAATTACAATCATTTTTGGGTCTGGTGAATTATTATAGAAATTTTGTTCCCAATGCATCGTCAATACTCAGACCTTTGTATAATTTACTACAAAAACAAAGTAAATGGCTTTGGGATAAAGAACACGACATGGCATTTCAAACAATTAAAAAGTTACTGGGTTCAGATCGAGTTTTGACTCATTTTAATATGAACGCGAAAGTTATTTTAACGGTAGATGCTTCACCGAGTGGGCTAGGGGCGATATTATCACAGGTTGGCGAGGATAACGTTGAGCGCCCGGTGTCGTTTGCGTCACGCACGTTAAATGCAGCCGAAAAGAGATATTCACAGATTCAAAAAGAGGCAACTGCGATTATATTCGGCGTGCGTCGCTTTCATCAATACCTGTATGGTAGATCTGTTCCATTTATACTGAAAACAGATCACAAACCATTAACAACGATTTTCGGGCCAAATCGCGGAATACCCGAGGTTTCAGCTAATAGGTTGCAGCGGTATGCCATGTTTTTAAGTGCCTATAACTATAAAATTGAGTATATTCGCAGCGCTGATAACTGCGCAGATTATCTATCCCGTGCGAGCTATGACTCACCCTACAAGGAGGGCTATGAAACGGGAGAATTTATCGAGGATAGGGCTTCTTATGTTAATTTTGTTGTTGATTCTAGTTTACCGATTACACAAAATGAATTACGTATAGCAACAACGACAGACTTGGAGTTAAGTAAGGTATCTAAGTATATTTTAAATGGATGGCCTAAAAAAATTACGGATCAAATGATTAGTCCGTATTTTT
Organism: Polyploca ridens; assembly: GCA_951394255.1. NCBI lineage: Eukaryota > Metazoa > Arthropoda > Insecta > Lepidoptera > Drepanidae > Polyploca > Polyploca ridens. Next base: position 2,605,778 of record OX596259.1, on the reverse strand, counting down.
TGTGTAAGAACGAACTTTCTTACGAAAATGGTATAGTTATGCGCGGCCATAAAGTTTTAATACCACATAAATTGCGAAATAAAATTTTGTTAGAACTGCATAAATCACATTTGGGAATTGTGAAGTGCAAAGCGGAAGCTAGGAGTAGGTTTTGGTTTCCCGGCATCGATAAGGCTATCGAAGTAATGATTAGCAGTTGTAATATATGTTCTCAGCTTAGATCGTCTCCGGCACGAGCACCGCTTGCGGCGTGGCCATACCCACCTCAACCATTTTACAGAATACACATTGACTTTCTCGGTCCCATAAATAATCAGTCATACTTAGTGATCGTCGATGCATATTCCAAGTGGATCGAAGTGTACAAAATGAATTGTACTTCTTCGGCTGCGGTTGTAGGTAAATTATATGAGTTTATGTCGAGGTTCGGTCTTGTTCATACTCTAGTTAGTGATAATGCCACATGTTTTGTTTCGGAAGAGTTCAATCAATTTTGTACAATAAATGGAATATCGCATGTGACATCTCCCGCATATCATCCGGCTAGTAACGGTCAAGCGGAGAGCTATGTAAAAGTTGTAAAAAAGGGTATTAAGTCTTGTTTATTAGCTAGTACCAATTCAAAACAAAATAACGAACATTTATTGAAATACCTTTTCGATTATAGGAATTCCGTACATGTTACAACAGGCTCTTCACCTGCCCAGTTAGTTTTCGGTAGGAAACTTCGTTCGCGTTTGGACTTATTAAATCCAACAACGCCGCCGGTGCCGAACTCATCCACTACTCTCGCGGAAATTGTAAAACATAATCAGTGTTTACAGAGTAAAGCATATGGGGGAAAGAACAAAAAATGTTTTAATCCAGGAGATAAAGTAATGTATAAGAAAAATCATTTAAACAATAAATTTACTTGGCATAAAGGTATTGTAATAAGGAAAATGGGTAAAACAGTGTATATGGTAAAAGATTGTGTAACGTTAGTACAATTTAAGAAACACAAAAATCAACTCATACCTTGCAATGGATCGGACAACAACAACAACGAGCAATTTTATGATAATAATTCTGTTGTTGACGGTGATGACGATGTCGAGACAAGTGCGGCCACGCCGACAGCAACCGAGCCTGCCAGCGAGGAACATGTCCGCCAGGGAGAAGGAGAAAGTGAGTGTAAGCAGACTACCTCACCGAGTGAGGGACAGCTCACAGAAACCACGCCCATGGAGATGATGGAAAATAGTAACGCGAGTCCAATTGAGCATAACCTACCGCCAAGATTGACATCGACAAACAGGTTATTACGTCCGGTCCCTAGGGTTAATTATAAGCCATTATTTTGTATGAATGTTTAACTTGTGTTCACTAAAGGGGGAGAAATGTTATGTATGTAGCTATACATCTAGTTGTAGTAGTGGCTGCGCCCACTCCTTCTATATAATTGTGTTCGCAATAAACGTCAGTACGTATTCAAGCAGCAAGCGTTTCACTCGTCACCGTCCCTATATAACAGTAATAAATTATTGTTTAGGATTTTTTAATTTTACTTCGGATGACTTTATAACAATGATTTTATTTTATTTTATTCTCTAAAGTGAAAAATTTACCCGCAATCGTGAATACTGTGCCCAAAAGTTCGTCTCCTCAGCAGTAAGAAAAATATAAATTAGAAATGAATAATAGTATTATTACGTGGTCGTGTTTATGGGTCATTAGGCAACGTAGCTTACATCAATGTCGCACCTTTGATTAAGGCTGCGTATAAAGCAAAATAACAATCGTAGAATTGAAATTTAACCAAGTAAATAGTATTTAAATGAAAAAATATTTTATATGGGTATTTTCATTATATACGCGAGGGTTCTCTCTGAGCAAATACATAATGGAATGAAATTTCCTCGATAGAAAAAAATCACAAAGCTACCTCTAATAATAATGAATTTTCGGTTTTCTTCGTTCATGGTGTATCTAATTAAGACAAAAATTCGATAAATAATATCACTAACATATGACCTAGGGCTGCTACTAACGATTTTTTAAAATATTCTATACTTTACGAGTTATTTAGATAAAAAGCGCTTAGTTCATTTTTGTTACGCGGAACACACTATCTCCATCTCATCTGCACGCGAAGATTAGACATAAGTTTGTTTCATCTGACATTGCCATATTTTTCTGGCTTGGTACGCACTCTTAAGGATACTGCCAGATTGAGAGTCGAAGCTGTTCACGCGTCGAAAAAATTGCCCCTTAGCGCCTTTGCACATTATAAGAAAATTTCTTGTGTCTTATCAGAAATAAGACATAAAATGTATGGGCATGTCTGATCAGACATTTCTTGTAATGTGTATGGTCTCATATAATAACCAGAGCGACTGAATGTCTTATAAGACATGTCTGATAAGACACAAGACATTTTTCTTATAATATGCAAAGGGGCTTACTATTAGGGGCCCCTAATAGTGGATATGGGATAGTGAGTAGGGGAGCTATCAGATAAAATTAAATTAAAAATTGCAAAATAATGTTTAATATCAAGTTACTCCAGATTTTAATTGGAATATTTCAACAACTGCTATCATTATGACCGTCACTATGACAAGCAGAATGACAGAGCAAGCGAACCAGCCTATAAAAAAGTGGGCCTGTTTTATATATTCGTTTAGTATGGCGACACTATTTCTAGGTATATCTATTTCTATGGTCGCACCATAGACCAACTTACCACGTTATTACTTCACACATTTTGATCCAGCAAGATTTTCATTTGTATAAAAGCATGTTGTTTTCTTTGTTTATATAAACTCTACGTGACGGAAGTAATCACTTAAACGAAACAATTAATTAAATGAAGCAGAATAAATAATACCGGAAGTGTAGAGACGCCATTTTTAAGCCCACGTTTCGACGTCGCTAAATATATAAAGCCTCCACAAGAACATCGACTAAACCTACCGTTTGTATTAAACATGAATACGCTGAAATTCAATTTCGTTACGCCTCTCAAGATAACATATTGTCAAAGAATAAAATACAGATGTGACATGGTCTTTGATGATGAATGACGAGCCTAAAGGAACGTAAAAAGAGTGGAGCTCTGTGTTAAAAACTAGATGTCTTCAGAGACAGGGTAAAACCATAGGTGTATCTAGAATAAATATTCCGGGGCGGGGGCCTGGCCCCTAAACAATAATGGCCAAATATCGATACTGTTGGAAACCTGACATCCTGGGTACCAAACAATTCTGGGGTGGGCCGTGAACCAGCCCGATTCAGCGCCCTAGTGGACAAAGGGCTTATATTACTTTAGATTATTCTATATTTTAGCAGCATCCTTACTAATATTGTAAACGCGAAAGTTTGTATGTATGGATGTTTGTTACATTTTCAAGCAAAAAATAATGAACGGATCTGGATGAAATGTGGCACACAGATAGAATATATTCTGGATTGACACATAGAATACTTTTTATCCCGGGAAAACATACGATCCCTCGGGAATGCGGATCAAACCGCGCGGGACAGCTAGTTGTAAAATCAAAATCAAAGTCATTTATTCAGTTTAGGCCCTAGTAAGGCACTTATGAACGTTACATTGGTACATACAGTTGAATTTACCACCGGTTCGGAATACACTTAAATCATTTTAACACATGATGAAAGCTAAAATCAAAGCTATACCGTATACTGTAGTAAGCTGTTAGTGAGCTTACATTTAACGTTTCAGTTGACGTTTTTCTTAGTCTAGCTTAGCTTGCACCTTAATCGAGTGTCTCAATTATTTTATAACGCTTCTTTGACGACACCATAAGCCTGCGTAGCGTACCCTTATCCATTTAGAGAAATAAGCGAAATTCAGAAAATGTTTAAAGTCACAATGATAAAAGTTCCTTCCGCTTAAGCCTTATTAGTATATAAATAATAAGAGCATAAATAAATGGCTATAAGATTAAGGATAAAAAATATTTAAACGTTCAGAATATATACTTACAATTATTTAGACTCAGAGCGATGATAGCTGTATTTACGTTGAATGCTGTAACCAGCCCCTTAGACAAGATGGTTGTCGACAATCATCATCGTTAGTAAACGATCAACCTTTATATGGGATTGACAAATCACGTGATATTTCGATTTGAAATGTCAATCTCATACAAAGGTTGATCGTTTACTAACGATGATTGTCGACAACCATATTGTCTACTGGCCCAGGGTTGTAAGTTCGACTCTTACAATGAGCTTAAGTTTTCGGTGAGAGAAAATATTGTGAGAAAACCATTCAACAGTGGTGGGGTATTTTGAAATACTCGCCTGGCTGACTAACACCCTCAGTATAAAATCTGTTACCAAGCACGCCGGCTTGCTCCGGCGGTTGCACTTGAGAACCAGCCCTCCTAGACAAGTTGGTTATAAACAATCGTCATCGTTACTAAACGATCAACCTTTGTATGTAATAGCGTCAGCGACTGCCAAGCGATACAAACACCATGATTAAGGTTCTGTGGTATCAGGATTCGGTGGGCGTAGTGCAGGCAATGAAACAACGTAATACTATCGCTTCGGAAAACTCCCGTATGAGGAGAAGAAGCGACGCAACAAACTCCTCATGGGCCCCGATAGGTTAACTGTTATAATATTACAATTAATTAGGTAATCACTTCACTTCACAATCTTAGTCTTAACTTATAATAAGTTACAGAACCGGGTAAAACAATGATCGTACTGATCTGTGTCTAGCTCGAGAGCTTGTGAAAAACTAACCCTTACAAATACAAATACCCTCACTTTTATATGCTTTTCTATTTGCGTTATGGTCAGTGTTGCCACATCACTCAATCCTTCTACCATAATAATATTATCTAACCAATATGAATAAATATCTAGTAAATATCTAACATATGGGTTTGACAAAGAGATTGTCAAATATCATGTGATATTTCGATTTGAAATGTCAATCCCAGACAAAGGTTGATCGTTTACTAACGATGATGATTGTCGATAACCATCTTGACTAGGTACCCTGTTGTTTTATAGCACAGAGGATTGTAGGCTATGTACAGGTCGGGAGCACATGTGCAATCTCCCTCGTATTGCTAATGTACATAGGTTATTTACACCGAACCACAAGACGCCGGGAAAAATTTCACCCGTACGTTGTTGATATACCGAAAATACGGACACAGCGTTTTGCATCCTCATTTATAATGCGGACAGCAAGGGGGTGGAACTTGCTTCCGGCGTCTGTATTTCCTGACGCATACAATCTAGAAACTTTCAAGGCCAGAGTGAATAGGTTTCTTCTGGGTAAGCGTGTTTCATCTTAGGTTTCGTCATCGCCCCTTATGGGCGGATCAGAGGCCAAACGCAATCCCATTTAATTTTAAAAAAAGGTAATTATAAACACTTTCCATTCAGTGGACCGCATGTCTGCTGGTCAGTCATAAAAATATATGTAGCGACATCTATCAGTTACCTACACAAACTGATTGTACACTGACGGATAGATAGCGCCACAAGATCATGCATCGCGCTAACGAAGATTCAACAACATTCTCCATCCAGCATCTAGTTGGTCTATCGTCCCCAGCAATAAAGACCAAACGTCGTGGAAGCTCTTCCTTTTTAAATATCCTATATATATTATATATATATATATGTCGGAGTCAGCGACAGCCAAGCGATACAAACACCACGATTAGGGTTCAGTAGTATCGGGATTCGGTGGGCGCAGTGCAGGCAATAAAACAACGTTATACCATCGCTTCGTAAAAGTCCCGTATGAGGAGAAGAAGCGACGCAACAAACTCCTCACGGGCCCAATGTGTTTATTACGTTATTTTTACGACATAATATTACAATTAAATAATCACTTCACTTCACTTTACTTCACTTCACACATGTACAGTCTTAAATAATTACAGGCTACAGAACCGGCTGTAACAATGATTGCACTGAGATGTGTACAGCTCTTAAAGTCAAATCAGTGTTGCTACTATTTTATCCAACCCTTGTACCACGATAATATCGTAATCCAACTGAGTCCGGCCAACGATCTATCTCTCCGACATATATATATATTATATAAATGTAGAAGACATCCAAACTCCATACATACAACGTTATCGCAAAGCTTCAGAAACATCCCGACAAAAGCTGCAAGTTCCGACGAGTCCGGATATTAGCCCTTCCTGTCTCGTCACTACACCCTGTGAACCTTTCTTTTGTCACTTTGCTCTTTTAGCTACGTCACGCTTGTTATGTGTGTGACACTTAACGATGATATTACCATCATTTCGGGTTTTATGGGATTGTTTTAATTTTTATTGAAGTGAAAACTTAATTAGCGGCGTTGTGCACTTTTTGGGATGGGTAAAAAATTTTAAACTCGCGTCAGATATCACGTGACCCTGATCGAAAATTTGTAAGACGGAGGGAGAGTAGTTGCAAATTAGACTGTATTTATACTGGGGTTATGTTCAAATTCTTATAATTAGTGATTAAACGAACTTACCTGAAGTGAAGTTCTATCAGAATTATACGAGTTGCTTCGTCCGAAGAGATTAGATACATAAATGTGTAGTACCACGTCTAGGAATCGCCAATCTACCACTAAGTTGAAAGCAGAGTGAAACTGCTTCTATATATTTTTTTTTTGTGGGTATTTTGATATCTGCCTCCTGCCGCCCGGACTGACCGACACTCATTTAGTTGAAAGCCTGCAATCTTAATATTTCACTTTATATAGGGGTTATAGGGCTGGGAGGGAGCTAATCTCTTCGGACGAAGCAACTCGTATAATTCTGATAGAACTTCACTTCAGGTAAGTTCGTTTAATCACTAATTATACTTCATTGCTTCGTCCTCGAGATTAGATACATAAATTTGTAGATTTGAAAGATAGTGAAATATTAAAACACTAATTTTATTTTATTTTTGACCCGACTGACCCGAAAAGAGGGTTATGTTTTTGATATTTGTAATTATCAAAAAATAAATGTACTTATGTAATTAGTAGTATAGGTACTTATATAATTTATAATTTTTGTGATGTAACAACAATGTTTTTGCCATTTAACAAAATTAAACTAATTAGAGACTTTATAAGAAATTATGGTTTCATCAACCATAGTAAATTAAACTATTTATAGGTATAGTTGAAATTAAAAAACAATGATTTTATAATTCAAATCAGGTTCTGCGTTTAAGATTGTGAAAGCTAACTGATCTGATTGATTACACTGTACATCTCTTCGATAAAATTTTGCGAAGACAGTAGAATTTGCCACATTTTCCAGCAGTATTTCTAGTTGTATTTATATTGACACCAGTTGTATGAGCGACTGCATGTCTGGTGGAGTCAGATCATTATTTATTTATAAGAATTATCTATAATAGGTAATATGATTATTATTATTAGTACAACATATGTAAATAACTTTTTTTCACAATAGGTAATCTAAAAAACTTATTTTTAAAAACTATGATATTAACAACTATAATATTTTTAAATTATATTATTTTACTTATCGTCTGTACTCTTTGAGCAGTTGCCAGCATGAGTAGAGTGACAATCTTTTTAGTTAAATAAGTACTCTAAACTGAAATTGTTATTAGGATACCAATTCGATAAGGAATCCAAACTAATGATGGATCCCAGTGACGTTATACTTGGGAGCTGGAGGGCGAAGTCTATAGAAACTCCTATTCAGGGTCATCAGACCCTACTGTCGATCGTAAGATCAATGACATAGCGAAGCGATGACTGTTGTAATGATTCGTATTGTAATCCGGACTGAAATCACAGATTACTAAATAGTTACTACGTAACTGAAATACTGAAGAAATTCAGAAATTAAGAAAGTTGTACTTCTATAAGAAGGTCACCCAACGCACGTCCTATTGTTTTATCGAACTTTCTGACAGGGAAGTTACTATAATATCAACGTGATATTTGGGTTACTGTTGGAAACAGATAATAACACATTATTAGTCTAAATTCCAAAAATAGGGGAAACCAGGGTTACGTGGGCCCAAAATAGTTCCACGACCATACGCTCGGCTTGATCTGTAATAATTTTCCTTAAAACTTTAAATGTAATAAAACAAAAGGGAGGATAAACATAAAAAGAAAGATCTTTCCAATTTAATGTTAATCTATTCTCTATTCCATAAGACATATTTTTCGCATTTTTTATTCATACGAGACGCAAAAAGGTCAATATTTGGTTGACTATTGACAAATTACAATCATTTCAAAACAGATCTTTTTACTCCCATTCGGTATCGGGGTCGGATTTTTGTGACTGATATTTCGTTTTCTTTTGAACTTATGTATGAATCGAACACAAGTATTCTGCGAGCTTCACTCACATCACTGCCACTGAGACGTGGAAAAAACTAACCATGTATGTACGAAATAGCAGTAATGTCGATACAAAATCTATCAATATTGGAAGTCCTTTACTAATATTGTAATCCTAAGAAAACTGCCACCAAGTGATTAATATATTAATATTAATTTTATTAAATATCGCTTATCTTCAACCAAGCTAACGTGTTTTGGTATTTTTGGAAAGCCAAGGTATTGCACACGGTATTTGGAACTATATAGATCTTTTCAATATTGATTATAAATCGTAAAGACTCAAAAAGTTTTCTGTATGTTTGATATTATTTTTGCAATTTTGATAATTTCTAGAAATAATACATTAAGTAAATAGATGACAAATAACGTAATGATTTGTGTAAACAACCTACTGGTTCTCAATAATTTTGTAAAATACGAAAGGACATTGAATAGTTACAATTTATTCTCGAACTTGAATTATAAGGCAAAAGTGCTTTTTATCCGCTAGCGTGGAAAGAATTTTTATATGATAAATCTGTTTTTTACCATTTGGTATTTTGATAAGAAAATAACTAGAGAGAAACTGTTCTTCACATGGTTTACATTGTGATATATCTTCACTACTTAATAATATCAGTGATGAATTTTATTGTACCTTCTGTATTCAAGGGTTTCGGATGCGGATAAGACAGGTGGACTCGGTTCATATGATTGAGAAACCGGTTTGGAAAAAAGGTATCTCATACTTTTGTATTAAAAATATTTTTATTTTTTTTTGTTTTTTTTTAATAAAGATTTTATTATTATTATAACTTTTGACCCATCATAGGTAGTATGACGGGGTCTTTAGTTATCAATCGCCATTGATCATAACAATAAGATAATTGCTCTGCGGAACCTACCGGATTTACCGACGCGGGGCTGGGTAGTGTCACGATCGCGGCGGCGCGGATGTCATGGCGGCTGCGGCTGCCGTGGGCGGGGTGTGGTCGACTCGAATCTCCTCGCTGCTCCGGCCTGTCTGGCTGCTAGGAGCGGAGGCTTGGTTTAAAGCTTGGGTAGGAGCCAATTCTTGTTTCTGCGCTGGATTAACCATCCTAATTGGTGCATTCATTTTTATCTCGGCACCAGATTTCGATATTGCTTTTTGCAGCCTTCTTGTAATAGATTCGTTGTGTTGTGAGTCACACATTAGGCGACCAGCTTCGATCAATAATTCTATTATTTTCTGATCTTCATGTTCTAAGGACAACAATCAAGTGAGAGTTTCACTGATTTTGCTTGTTCTCTAAAGCCTTGTCTTTTTTAACGAGTATCTCCTCATCTAATTCCGGATCCAGTCTTGTTTCGACGGATAGTTCTGCCTGCGGCTGCGGTGAGTCCGTCACCGCGACTTGTGTAATCGAGGTGGATGTACCTGACTGGAGCTCTTCTACAGTAATCTATACATATAAAATGCTTTGTCCTGAATGACTGACTGACAATCAACGCACAGCCTAAACCGCTGATCGTAGAGACCTGAAACTTGGAGGGTGTGTTCTTTGTATGACGTAGGCATCCGATAAGAAAGGATTTTTTGAAATTCTACCCCTAAGGGGGTGAAAAACGGGAGCAAAGTTTGTATGGGACAACGTGATTCCTTGGTCCGATCTACTTCAAATTTTGCATAAATATTCCTTAACAGAATTGATGGAAGACGTGTTTCGTATTTTATTGAAACTCATCGCCTAACGGGGTCAAAAAAGGGTAGAAAGTTATTTTAGGGGTGATTTGCATAGAAGTTGATATCAATACTCCTTAGTACTTTTGATTTAAATTACATTTTATTTTGACACACGTTTGAAAACTCAATCCGAATTTCACAGATTACAGAATAAGGCAGATGGGGCGCCCGGAACACGGGAGTGAGGCCAAAAAAGCAAATACAAATTGTAAAACACATACCTGGCCCCTATTTCACCAGACGGACAGGTGCGACAATTGTCATGAAAATATGGCAATTGCCGATATGTCACGATAATTATTGTTTCATAAACCTCTACCATATGTCAACAAAATCCGACGGTATGTCGGCTGATGACAGGCGTTATGTATTGAAAAATTACAATTCTCACGTCTCGCCGTTCGTAGGGCCAACTAATGCCCGGTTTCTATGAACAAAAACGAATCGTTTTGCTTACCAATGGTAGGTTTTTTATTGCCAAACTGGGCATATAGATCATTTCGTAAGCTAATTTTACCTGTGATAGCTACTTCCATATGGGAGGGTCTGCTATGCAAAGCTTTGAGATTTTTGCTTCTTTATTAGTAAAGATATAAGAGTCTTAATTTTAACCGATAACGGTCCATAACTTATAGAAATCGGCCATAAGATCACCAATTTCACACATACTTATATATTTTTTGCTGCTACATAGTTGTTTTGTTGTTTTTATTTTCAAATTAAATATAATAATTATCATATTTATCATGGATTACCAAAAAGATAATTTAATAAAAAAGATTCGCTAGGTAATCTGATTTTCTTTAAATGTTCGTTCTTTACAGTTTGAGAACAAATTGAAACTATTATCGCCACCACTACCTACCTATTTACTGCTTTCGCAAAGAGCCAATTTGAAATGATCACAACAAAAACACGACAATTATTGTAGTAGAGGAAGCCGACACAGATCTTGCCCCATGTCAATTATTTTCGACAAATCTACAAATATGTAAAGTTGTAAAAAATAACATTGTTTCATAACATAAAAAGTTGCCTGTCATGCCTGTCATTGTAAAACTATAATTGTATATAAATCTTAACATTTTATCAAACAATAAATGTTTATGAAACGATTTTTTTTTACAACTTTTCGCATTTCCTTTGTAATCTAATGCGAATTTTTAGAATTGTCGCCTAGAACCTGTCACCTGTAAATAGTTGTGAAATAGGGGCCTGATATTCGCTTCTGAATTTGTATTTGCTTTGTTTAAAAAACTTTATTTAACGAAAAACACTTTTGTTTAAATAAACTTTGTGGTTTTTTTGGCCTCACTCCCGTGTTTCGCGTCGCGCGCTCTATCTGCCTTATCTGAGCCGATTTTATTCAAAAAACTTGGTGCAATGCAATACTTTTTAAAATTGGAATGTCAAATATAAAAGAATATTTAAATCGGAGTACAGTTCGAAACTAAAATTCTTTTTTGTTCTTGCATATTTGAATGAAAAACTTACCTTATGCCTTTTGATTTTCCTTGGAAATCTCTTAGATTACCTACTTAGCGAATATTTGCGATTGCTGTATAATTTGTTTGAAAGTTCATTTTCACTATTTAATTAGAATAGTTTGATTGTGGTTAATTTAATTTCTTTTTCATTTGTTGTTATAATAATATATAAGATTCTTTGAGTTTTATTTGTTAGTGTATAATATTGCTTTTTAGTTTTAATAGTAAAAATATCCGTGTTTGATTTTTCGGGGTGATTTGCATCGAAGTCGATAGCAATACTCCTTAGTGCTTTTGATTTAAATGTTCTTCTATTCCAGTGTTTAAGAGTTTTGCATTGCAACAAGCTTTTATGTGAGTTCAACTTTTTTTGAATAAAATCGGGTTGAGTTTAACATTTTTGTCTGTCTCTTCCGGTTCATAGCTGATGTTATAAGGAGTAACTTAGCTACTTTTATTTTTGAAAAATGATATGATGAAACCGTACGCGGGTGAAACCGCGGGGGTCTGCTAGTAGTTACTAAATGAATTTTAGTTAAAAGTTTATTATTATTTAGATTAAGTTATTATTTAGTATAGTTTTATTATTTCAAGGTTGGATAGTAAATAATTAATATTTGAGATTGATCTGATCGATCAGTAATAATCAGTTATAAATAATTATTATTATTATATATATAATTAGCAGAGGCCTGACAACACCAGTTTGTAGCGACGTCACTACCCCCAACATTGTTTATAAAATGACTGCGCATACCGACGAACATTTGCTTGCTGGTGTTCGGATCGTGCACATCGCTCTCGGCGTGTTCCTCGGTATACGTAGTTTCGTGAGTCAGTCTTCGTATTTCTTATTGTTAGATAAGTATTTTCTATTAGTGCTTAAATAATTGGTGTATCGTTTTGTCCCATTTTGTTAACCTAATTTTGTAGTAAAGTAGATTGTTTTCAATATTGTTCTAAGTTGTTTGTTACAATTTAAGTATACCGTTGTTGATTCCAATAATTGTTTCTTTTTAACAAATACCTGCTTCTGAATCTAATTTCAGAAGTGGGATTGATTAAAGCACCCAGGCCCATTACTATCGCTTACCAATTAGTCATGCTTTGTTGTTAGTTTACAAAGCGAAGCACCAATTTTTCCTAATTCATAATTAAAATTATTTCGTAACCACCCACAACGGGTATGTCCGATCGACAGCGGATTTCATTTGATAGGACACGCCGAGGTGATTGCACGCGCAGGTCGCGTAGTAGAACACGGGAACGCGCAGATGTACGTAGATCATTGAGTAGATCTCCTAGGAATTATGCGGATAGGTCACGTAGTATGACGTCGCGTGCCAGGTCGACCCACCAAAATAACGCATATACGTTGCGTAGTGGGTCCGGTAGACGGGATAATGTGCGTAGATCACGTAACCGAATGCGTACGCTACCTATATGTTGCGGGATTTTCTATAAACCTACGAAAATGTTAGGTACATTCCTTGTGAATGAGGTGGAATATTTAGGCCGTCTAGTTAGTCAAGGTCAGGTCAAGCCGAGCATCGCCCGCACAGCCGTGGCGAGCACCGCCAGCGCAGCCGTGGCAAGCACCGCCCGCGCAGCCGTGGCGAGCACCGCCAGCGCAGCCGTGGCGAGCTCCGTCAGCGCAGCCGTGGCAAGCACCGCCAGCGCAGTCGTGGCGAGCACTGTACAGATGTATTGGGCACCGCTCGTGCAGCCGAGCTGGCCGTCGCCATCACTGCCATCACGGCCGAGCCGTGGACGTCATGACAACCAGCCATGTGCAGGCAGAGTTGTGATTTGGCTTGCCATGAGTTAGATGTTTTAGGTGTAGGCAACTAGTTTATTATTTTACGTGTAGGTAGCTAGTTTAGTGTTTTACTTGTAGGTAGGATAAATTAATAAACTTACACACACATACATACATACACCCTTAGTATCTACGCATTCGCATCATAAATTTTTAGGTTGGTCCGTTACTTAGGGTTGTACGTTTTACCATTTCTCTTTCGTTCGTATGATCATAACAGCTGGCTTGGCAAGTTAAATCATAAACTCTGTAGAGGTGGGCACCTAATAAAATTTACTGTCGTGTCAGAACCTCGAGACAAGCGGACCCTATGCCTCTGTCTACCCGAGACAAGCGGACCCTATGCCTCTGTCTACCCGAGACAAGCGTACCCTATGCCTCTGTCTACCCGAGACAAGCGGACCCTATGCCTCTGTCTACCCGAGACAAGCGGACCCTATGCCTCTGTCTACCCGAGACACGCGGACTCTACGCCTCTGTCTCTTAGATATGTTCACAGATGGAGTTCCAGAACATCAACCCGAGATCGAGGTTCGAGTAGATGGAAGCCGGACACTTACTAATACTTTGGTTTGATAAAACGAGAGCTCTCTATTTATTTTTCTTTACTGATTTACTTATGTGTACTAAATATGGCTTAATACAGTATGAAAGAGACGAATGAAAGTGTTTACTCTTAACAACTGGTTGGTTACATTAGATAGCTACGGATGACTAATGAGGGTCAGACTCCAGCATCATACGAGATGGATCTGCCTATTGCTGGCTCATCTTCGGCACCACACCAGAGGGCAGCGCGACTGCTACGTACGCCAAGCCGATCTCAGACGTCCGAGATGTCGTCGAGGACGACTCCACGTCAGGAGAGGCCGAATTAGCAGAGGCCTGACAACACCAGTTTGTAGCGACGTCACTACCCCCAACATTGTTTATAAAATGACTGCGCATACCGACGAACATTTGCTTGCTGGTGTTCGGATCGTGCACATCGCTCTCGGCGTGTTCCTCGGTATACGTAGTTTCGTGAGTCAGTCTTCGTATTTCTTATTGTTAGATAAGTATTTTCTATTAGTGCTTAAATAATTGGTGTATCGTTTTGTCCCATTTTGTTAACCTAATTTTGTAGTAAAGTAGATTGTTTTCAATATTGTTCTAAGTTGTTTGTTACAATTTAAGTATACCGTTGTTGATTCCAATAATTGTTTCTTTTTAACAAATACCTGCTTCTGAATCTAATTATATAAATATTTTTTTTTTTTTTATTGGTACTCCACTAGCCGCTGGCGGTCTCCTCACCATATACTACGCCCCCCCTTTTTTGCTGGTATCAGAAAAACATTTCTAAGCAATAGCTGTCCAGTCTTAATCGCTTGGCTCGCGGTTAAAAATATAACAATGACATCAATTGTTATAATAGGACGCGCGTCCCTCGCTAGAAGCAGCGGGTTAAGGGATTAACTGCGACATCAATAGAATTTTTCCACTAAGTATAGTCATTCTGTAAATACTGTGGTAAGGACATAAAATTACATAAAACTATCGTAGCTTCTTGTATTTAGACATGCGCGCCGATGTACAATCAGTCGGCGGCGTCGGCGGCGTGACCTTGATATAAAACTTTTACCATACATACTATGAATTTTTGTTTTACAAATACATTTTATACAAAATAATGTAGCACACAAATCTCGACAGCCATGGAAAGTAGGATTATTGCTACTATTGATACTGATCGGCGCGCTCATGTCTACTTATATTACACAAGATGTATTAGCAAGATATTTGCATCTTTCCATTTGCTTGGTAAATATCCAACCTACTGAATTGCAGGGCAAGATGAAATGATAAGGCCTACCAAGCGCGTAAAATGTCTGATTTTGCAACGAGATTTCAATTTGAAATTACAGTAACTCATCTGTGACTCTTGTTCGACTTGGCTGATGGGGCACTGCCGTGATCCTAGATGGTAACGCGGCAATAGTTCACAAAAATTGGCACGTGACTATTACCATCTTTTTCAATCTGATGAATAAAGTGAAGGTAACATTCCTTTGAAATGTACATAATCACTAACAATAACCCATTATTTGGGATTCCAAATGAAATGAAGGTAACATCCCCATAAGATGTACACAACACAGTTTGGAATTTTGACGATATGTCAAAGTGAGATACGGATATAGTCCTTATTAAACTATTCACAATATCTTTAAATAACGTGAAGGTAACATTCCTTTCAAATGTACACAGTCACTAACAATAGCCCATTTATATGGGATTCCAAATGATATGAAGGTAACATTAGAATTTTGATTATATGTCAAAGTTTGATACGGATATAGTCCTTATTAAACTATTCACAATATCTTTAAATAACGTGAAGGTAACATTCCTTTCAAATGTACACAGTCACTAACAATAGCCCATTTATTTGGGATTCCGAATGATATGAAGGTAACATTGGAATTTTGATTATATGTCAAAGTTTGATACGGATATAGTCCTTATTAAACTATTCACAATATCTTTAAATAACGTGAAGGTAACATTCCTTTCAAATGTACACAGTCACTATACGCATAAGCCCATTATTTGGGATTCCAAAAGATATGAAAGTAACATCACCATAATATGTACACAACACAATTTTAAATTTGACGATATGTCAAAGTGTGCTCGTATCCTGCGTAGATAATCACTATCGTTTCTGTGTCTACGTTTCGACATCGTTTTAAAACTTTTTTTGCGAAAAAACAAAGAATAACGTGGTGATCGACGAGGCACTAAAACGCGAATGAGTGTCGGTCAGTCCGGGCGGCAGGAGGCAGATATCAAAATACCCACAAAAAAAAATATATAGAAGCAGTTTCACTCTGCTTTCAACTTAGTGGTAGATTGGCGATTCCTAGACGTGGTACTACAAATTTATGTATCTAATCTCGAGGACGAAGCAATGAAGTATAATATTCTCTAGCTAGCCGAAAGGTAGGTACCATTTTTGTTCCCATTTTAAGAAATCTTATTGAAAAGTATTATATGTACATGTATCTAGAACTAGCTTTCCCTTGTATAAAAACACTATGTGAAAAATATCTAGTTTCAAAAATGCACAACGTTAATATTCAAGTTTTCACTTCTGCCGGCACTCCCGGAGTGCAACCCGTTGTTTTTTTTGGTTTATATGTTAATTTGTATGTGGACTGTAGTCATGTATAATTAGCACACTCATACATGACTACAGACCTCTACGCTATTCACAGGTGAGTTGAATGGTTATTATTAAAAAATGCTACTAGAACAGTCTCTTTTAAAAAAGATTAAAAGTATTTGACTACAATCTCACCATGGTCACATTTGATATAATCAAATTCAAATTCAAAATCATTTATTTAAATGGACCTTCGCAGGCACGTATGAAAAGTCTGACTCTAATACTCTAATAACGGTTCGGAAGGTTGCATTTGCTGAGAAGAGCCGGCAATAAACTCAGTAATTACTCTTTTCAAAACAAGCTTAGATTCATTACATAATATTTACATTCTAATCGCACTGACAACAATAACGTGCCCCGGCGCGGCGGCAAAACTACAAAGTAGACTGAATCTATATTTAATAAGTAAATAAATAAATGGCAAACTTAAGCAGACCAGCCACCACAAGCAGCACCTATTCACAAGTATGACGCGTGTGGCAGCCATCGCCCTCCTCGCCATATTGGAGGGAAGTGAGCGACCCGTCACACGACGCCGCCGCAAGCAAAGGCCTTAAATCGAAGGTGGTAAGCACCGTGCTATATTTAAAAAAAGGTAAGGGTCTACGGATAACCCATGAGAGTATGTACCAGATTCTGGATGGAGATGGCTAGTGATCCAATCGGCTATTTTCACGAAAAAAGAGCCCAAGCGCCGTACTCAGGGAAAAAAAGCCTCCTAACCTCATATTCATAACTTTGTATACATTTTTATTGGTGCTTTAATTCTATAATTAATAGTATGTTATGGGAATCATATCCGCGTCCCAACGTAACGTACTGAAATTATGTAGATCCGCCAGCAGGTGGTAATATATAATCACTGGCCGACTGTATGTGAACCGATCGTAAAGGCGTAAACTTTTAACTTAGTTTTTATACACAGTGTCTATTTCAGACATAACAATACTTCGTTCAGTAACTTTGTCGTAATGAAACTCAAAGAACTTATTTAAATACAAAACTGGCGCAAAAAATAAAAAAGTCCTTTGTCCCAAATATATTCTAGAATTCTGGTCACGTTAATCAAAGGTGTCCTTGCAAGTGAAAGAGCTTTTTTGCCCTTTAACGCTTTTCATGAAAAAGGCTGAAATTGTTCATTGTGTCTTTTGAAATTATTTTTATAAAGGGTTATTGTACATTATTTTATCGGGATGCCATTTTTTTCTAGCTGTTACCCGGCGATATTACTCAAATTCCAAATGAAATTAATTACTTTTTCACTGTAATTAAAAGTCATAGTGGCTTATTGATAAACTCACACTTGAACTTTGAATTTCAAATTCTAATAAATTCTCATACTTTTATTTCTAGTTCTATTGCTATGATTGTAAAATATCGTTAGCTCAATAATATCTGAAATATGTATTCCACCAATCAGTTCTAGGCCCGCATAGAGTATTTACGACCTTTCTTTCCTTTGATGATATATTGTTTGTGTTTTTCTCCTGGGGAAATATTAAATTGCAGGACAATATTAAAATCTAGACTCATTAAAAAAAGAATGTTATTTATATTTTCTTTTTTAACAGACTTCAAAAAAAGGAGGAGGTTCTCAATACGAACGTATTTTTTTTTTTTTTATGTTTGTTACCTCATAACTCCGTCATTTATTAACCGATTTGGAAAATTCTTTTTTTATTTGAAAGGGTACGCTTCCGATTTGGTCCCATTGTTATCAGATCAGGATTTGATTACTTCTTAGTGTACTTTGAAGTCGGTTTAAGGTTTTTGTAAAACAGTCCAATTATGTCTTTTAGTTTAGAATTTTGTAATACTGGCCAAAGAAACACCTTAAACCGGTGACTAAATTCACGGTATTTCAATCTACATGACTTCAAAATTAAATCAACATCACTACCTTTTCAAAATTGATATGTTTACGGCACTGCTAACAATATTCCAGCTATTACATCAAGACAAAATAAAAGGTTTATCTAAAAATCAGTCCGTTGCGCAATCTTGTCTTGTCTGAGGGAGTCGCAGGCGTTTTGTTGCAATTTGTTAGAGTAATACCCTCATTTGTTACCACTGTCGCCAACTACGCCCGGCCATCATTCTAGCTTGCCTAGCAGATAGAATTTAATAAGGCTCTAGGTATTTCTTGCTATTATTTATGGTCATTTTAGAACGTGGTTTATTAATATTTTCTTGTGATGGATTGTGTTGCCTTCTTGCATACAAATAAGGAAAGGGGTACGAACTTTTTTGTATGGGAGCTGGCATAGCCACCCGGCGCCATTTTGTTTTTTTTTTTTTTCAATGTGGCGGCGCACGGTGTAATTGGTATATTTGGGTAGAGGACACTTATTCAAACAAAAAATGTTAAGCAATATGGTGACCTAAAGTGTCACGTTTCCGAGATATTTGGAGGTAAAGATCGCCATATGAGAATAACGACAATCATTAAAAATGAACTTATTACGTGTTTATATGCATTAGATTGTATTCAAATAATAGTTCCCAGGTTGATTTAACTTTTTATTAGAATATAGCAAAACAAATAGCACGAAAAAACAATATTCATTAATTGGTTACCTACTAAACCGCATCGCTATATTCGCAATGAAACACAATGTCGTCAAGTTGCTCGGATCGTAGTGGTTAACTTGTTTTCCATGTCTCCGTTATTAAACAAAAATTACAATACTTGTCTTAAAATATATGTAAATATATAATGTTACCGAGATTTTGGAATATCGATGTATAAATAATATGAGAAGAATGACAATAGTTTCAAGTTGATTAAGTACAATTTATGTTATTGTTTTTAAGCAATAAACTGTGGTCAACTAATTATTGCATCACGGTTTTAAAAATAAAATAATACACATAATAGAAACAAGCCGTGACCTCAAACCTTTAAATAAAAGGATTTTTTTTAATTACTTAGGTAGCAAACAAACATATATACGGCACGCCTAAGCGGTAAGCGCTTACCGTAGCCTATGGACGCTTGCAACACCAGGGCTATCACTCGCGCGTTGCCGACCCTACAGAAATATCTTCACACTTTTTTTAAAGAACCCCACGCTTCTTTGGGAAATCCACGGCGGGAGCTTATTCCATAGTCTAAGCGTCCGCGGAAGAAAGCTCCTTTCAGACCGCATAGTTCGAAACTATTTTGGTTCCAATGTGTGAGGATGGACTCCCCGTCAATGGCGAGACTTGCGATGTTAGAAGGTAGCCGTGGGCATCAGGTTAAACAATTCTACAGAACATCGTCCGTTGTACAAGCGGTAGAACACACATAAGGAGGCAAAATCTCTCCTCAGATTGAGGGGCCCTAAGCCGCTTGTGAGCTGGGGACCGTCGACAATTCTAATAGCACGTCGCTGAACCAAGTCTAAGGGCCCAAACTGGTATCCAGGAAAGAGCAGTACTCCATATAAGGCCGGACTTGCGACTTGTAAAGTTGCAGCGTTTGCCCCGATGTTAAGTACTGCGTCGCTCTGTTGAGCACTTCCAGTTTTTTGGAAGCTAGCTTAACCTTGTCTTCTAGACGGCCTATTGACGTCGTTAGAAATGTCGATGCCGAGGATCCCGATGCTTTCACTGATGTTCGTGTTCTGGAATTGTGAAGTCACAGCAAATGGGGTTTTCTTAGCGGTGAACGACTTGAGTCTTAGTGGGGTTGAAATAGACTAGGTTTAGTCGACCGTAATCGGAGACACTAGTTAGTGTGCTTTCGATTTCAGAATATTTGCAATGAGCGTCCTCTGTACAATGAATGCCTTCAATAGACAGCATTTCATTGATATGCAGCAGGAACAGTATTTGGGACAGTACAGACCCTTGCGGGACGCCAGCATTTATGTCTCTCAGCTCGTATGCATCTGCTGGACAAAAAATAGGCGACCCATTTGCATAGTCCCTCGGGAAACCCATATGCTGGTAACTTCGTTAGAAGACCCTAGTGCTAGACCCGATTGAACGCCTTCGCCACCTTGACTCTCGATGGCGAGTGACCACTCGGCTGGTGACCTTCTAGTGCATACATAGACACATCACATAGAGATACACTAGAAGGTCACCAGCCAAGGGACTATGGTGGAAGCCATATTGTCGGTCACTCAACAAATCGTGATCCTCCAGGTATCTCAAGAGCTGCGTGTTGATCACTCGCTCCATGACATTGGAGAGATGGCAATAGGCCTGTAATTCATTGGGTCTGATCTATCGCCCTTTTTGGGTATTGTGTGCATGTGAGCAGTCTTTGATGAAGACGGGACTTTCATTTAGGTAGAAGTTTTATTAGGTCGGGTCGGGCCGGCCGCGGGACTTAATTTTTTGCTGAGTTTAATCGTTAATGTCACTACGACACATTTGAAGTTTAATTACGTGAATAGGGCCCCAGAGTCTCCGCGGAACTCTTTTGGGATCGGACAGTGTGAAACTTTAATTTTAATGTGTGAGGATGGACTCAAGAATAGGTGCGATGGTAGAAAGTACCCTTACAAATTTCCTTTCTTTCTTTCTTCTTTCTTTTTTCCAAAAGAGTTCAGCGGAGACTGGGGCCCTATTCACGTAATTAAACTTCAAATGTGTCGTAGCGACATCAACGATTAAACTATATTGTATTCCCGTATAATCAAATGAACGATTGAACGTATACACTTTTGAGAGTTATTCATACAAAATATTTTACAATACACAAATAGTTAATGTCGCTACGACACCGTTGAAGTTTTGATACGTGAATCGAGCCACAGTTTGTAGAGTGAGCTTTCCATATTAAACTATATTGTATTCCCGTATAATCAAATGAACGATTGAACGTATACACTTCTGAGAGTTATTCATACAAAATATTTTACAATACACAAATAGTTAATGTCGCTACGACACCGTTGAAGTTTTGATACGTGAATCGAGCCACAGGTTGTAGAGTGAGCTTTCCATTGTGGTTCCCCAAGGGTGTACGGTATGGTGTCAAGAAGGGTGTGACGAGATTTTTGCAGGGTCAGCAAAGCGCATAACTCCTAATGTTGTAAGTGACTATGGTCTACGGTAGCCATACTCAAATTGTGCTCCGCAGCGCCCTAGTGCTCCACGAAGCCTCTAACTGGGGCTCCGCGATATTATTAGCTAAAATACATTCTTCAGGAAGACAAGCTCAGTAAATAATTTATATTAAATAAATAATTCGAAGAAATGGAATTTTAGGAATGTATAAATATAGGTATAAATAAAAATAAAGTGTACCTACAAAAATTTCGCTTTCTAAAAGGAGCCCTTTTAGAGACCAAAATATTTCATCGTCGCCAAAAAGTTTGAGAACCACTGGTCCACCGTAAGCAATTATCATCAGGTGGTTCGTATGCTTATTTAGTACCTTTGAAGTATAAAATTAAAATTAAAAAAGGTAAATATTGTTTTGTTTGCTTTATTACGTGTATCGACACTAAAAAAAAAACTAATTTTTAAGTACTTTTATACCGTAATTGAATATGATTATGGCATTGCCTTTGCAAATAGACACACATTTAAAAAAACCTACTTCAAAGTAGGTACACTAAAAAGTAATCAAATCCTGACCTGATGACAATGGAACCAAACGGGAAATATAAAATACAAAAAAATAATATTTCAAAATCGGTTAATAAATGACGGAGTTATGAGGTGACAAACATAAAAAATACAACCAAATTAAAACCTCCTCCTTTTTTAGAAGACCTTAAAATGCCTAAAGAAGTAATTCGCCCTTTGCATAAGGATATCCTTAACAAGAACGGCAGTTGTCGATAAAAAGCTCATTTTCCGCACTGAACGACACTGGGCTAATGGGCTCTCGAAAAACTTTCAGAGCTTTTTTAATACGCCTAGATGGTGCTTTCCCGAATGATGATATACGGGCTCGTAAGCTTAGATTTAATTTAAATAAAATGTGCCATGTACTAAAGTTTTTGCTATCAGTTGAGTTTCTTGCCGGAGTCTTCTCAGTTTAAGTGTATTCCGAACCGGTGGTAAATTCAACTGTATGTACCAATTTAACGTTCATAAGTGCCTTACTAGGGCCTAAACTGACCCGTGTGGTGTTTCTGGATCACCCATCGGGCGCGTCCCCGGGTTGCGGATAGGGGAACGCCCCCCAGATATGGGGGGTACCGGGTATACAGACCCGGCGCGGACAAAAACCAGAAGGGAGAAAACACCCCAGTGTTGGGGCGAGGCGGGCCTGTGGCCTATAGGTTGCTCCTCGTATCCCTCTTTCTAGGAGAGGGAACAGAGGATGTGACAGGTGCGGTGCGTTTGCCTAGTGCACTCGGCTTTTGCCGACGCCGGACAAGAGGAAGGAAACCTCTTTTAAAAAAACGCTCCCTTGTGCGACGATGTGCCAGGTGCACCCGGCTTTTGCCGACGTCGGACCATCCGTAATCCCAGTCGGGACCGGAAGTCTTGAGCGGCTGCGAGGAAGAAAACCTCTATAAAAATTACCCCAATCCTAAGGTCTAGCGTGCCGATGGGATGAATGGCTGGTGGGAATCCAGTCTCAAGCGCTCGGTCCAGGGACCTCACCCTTGTAATAAAGGACAATAATGAAATGGCAGATCAGAAAAAACAACTACCCCAGGGTGGTACCGGCATAGCCGGAGAATCCACCCCCGGGCCTAGCCCGGGCTGCCCCACCGTATCTGGGGGGGGCAATGTTCTGCTTCGCGATTTAATCGCGAATGCTTGTACGGAAGCCAATCAAAAAGATGGAGTCATGCCGGGGGGACCAGCGGTCCCGGCGCGTAATAAACGAGGGTGTTTTAAACGCCCAAAGACGCCAGTCAATCTGGCCGAGGTGAGCGATGGGGGCGAGTCAGATGGCTCGGTTATGTCGTTCGCATCGGGCATATCGGACGTCTCTCGAGGCGGAACCCGTGGGCGCAAGCGGCCCTCACTGCCTACGAACGCGGATGCAGCGCGTGGACCCAAGGTGAGGGCTGTTTCGGTCGTGCAATCGGAACCGGAAGCGCTCGACACCGAGGACGATTTGGAGATCACCAACACTAGGACAAAAAAGAACCTCCCGAGTCTGGAAGTGCTGGCCCAGGGAATGCAGTCGCAAGCGGGTCTCCAGCTTGAAGAATGTATTGACCAGCAGCTAATAAATTTAGAGAAGGTTGCGGACAATTCTCGCAACCTGAAGAAAAGCTTCGTCCATACGATTAGGGTGGCCGTGCGGACGGTAAAGGCTGCCGCTATGGAGATGTCAAAAAGAACAGCCACAGATGAGAACGTGGCAAGGCTGGAGAAAGAGAACGTGAATTTGCGCTCTCAACTCTCCAGTCTCATCACTAAGGTAGATAAACTTACGGAGGATCTCAATCTCCTCCGTAAGCCTTCAGATACTGGCATGAACGGGGTGGCCGCTCGACCTAAATCAGCCTCACAGTCGGTTCCTCCATTGGTGGCTCCACTAACTTCGGCTGAGCGTTCCTTGGAAGTCACTCAGCCGCGCTTGGCCGTTCAGAGTGCATCGCCCACTCGTTCAGCTGCACTTCAAACTGAAGAGCAGCTTTTCGACCGGATCGCGTCAGTGGTAGACGCCAGGCTGGCTGCTTTCAGGGCTGAAATCTTTCCCGATAGGGCCATTAGGCCCCCATTGGGGAAGCGTAAACCTGAGGGTGGGTCTCAGCCACAGCCGGTCCCACTACCACAGATACAGCCGCAGCCGCAAGTATCAGGGAAGGGCAAAAAGAAGAAGGCCAATAAGAGGACTAACCCTCCACAACAACCCGTGGAGGAGTTGCCCCCTGTAAAGTCACAAGTGGCATTAGAGCCTTCAGTCACTACCCAGCCTAATCCAAGCTGGTCTGAAATTACTCGACGAAAAAATAAGACAAAGACCCAAGGTGGAGCTCCTGCAAAACCAGCGCCCCCTGCACCCAAGCAGGGCAGTAAAAGCATGCGAGGAAAGGTGCCTAGGATCCCAACGACCGCTGCAGTTACAGTGACGATCCCGGAAGGGTCCCCAGTGACCTACCAGCAGGTGACGGACGACGCCAAAGCCAAGATCCGATTAAATGATCTTGGCATTCCCGCCGTTCGCTTGAAAAGAGGTGTTACTGGGGGCATTCTGATGGAAGTGGATGGTCCCGAATGTGGCCTCAAGGCAGATGCTTTGGCTGCTAAACTGAGGGAGGAACTAGTAGACCTTGGACTGCGCATCTCCCGTCCCGTTAAGACGGGTGACCTGAGGCTACGGGACCTCGACGACGCCGTCACTCCACCAGAGGTGGCAGCGGCGGTAGCTGAAGCGGGTGGGTGTGTGGCGCACGACGTCAAGGTGGGTGAAGTCCGCCGAACACCCACCACGATGGGAACTTGTTGGGTTCGCTGTCCCGTAGCGGTGGTTCGGAAACTCACCACCGCTAAATGCATTCGGGTGGGTTGGGGGCTTGCTAGGGTCGAGGCCCTGGAAGCGAGACCCCTTCACTGTTTCCGGTGCCTCGAAAGGGGACACGTAGGCTGCAGGTGCAGCACAGGCGTGGACAGAAGCAATCGCTGTTACGCCTGTGGAGAAGCGGGCCATAGGGCTCGCGACTGTACCTCGAAAGTCCTCAGGTGTCCCTTATGCGCCGATCTAGGTCGTCCCTCAGATCACCGTCTGGGACGACGGTGTCCCGCACCCACAAAGAAACGGAGCAAGCAGGCTCCCATCACCGAGACGGCCGCGATAGCTACCGCAGGGCTGGGTTCTGGCCCGGAGATGGATATAGTTGTTGAGGCCTAACATTCCCGCCCCACAATAAGATCCTTCAGGGCAATCTGAACCACTGCCGCAATGCTCAGCATCTGCTTATGCAGACCATTGTGGAGCGGCAGATTGCCCTGGCAGTAGTAGCGGAGCCCCACAGCGTCCCCGACCATCCTCGCTGGTTCGGTGACGACTTGGGTTCCGTTGCCATATACTGGGGAGGCGGAGAGGGTGCTCCACCCTGCGCTCTTTTGAGTAGAGGGCAGGGCTTCGTTGCAGTGCAATGGGGCACCCTTGCTATTGTGGGCTGCTATGTCTCTCCCATCAGGTCACTCGCCGATTACGAGGTGTACCTGGACGAGGTGGCTGACTGTGTTCGCAGGTGCCCATCTCGTTCAATGATTGTCCTGGGGGACTTTAACGCCCACGCTAGGGCATGGGGGAACCCCAGAGATAGTCCAAGGGGAGAGACTATACAGGAGTGGGCGGCTGGTCTGGACCTCCGGTTAGTTAACCAGGGGTCCGTGAGCACATGCGTGCGATGGCAGGGGGAGTCGATCGTAGATCTTACATGGGCGACTCCTGCTGCCATGAGCATGCTATCGGGATGGCGAGTTGCAGAAGAGGTGGTCACTTTATCTGACCACCGCCACATCCTCATGGATGTGGCATTCCGCCGTCCCGTCACCAATACCAGCTGCCACGAAGGCAGCCATCCGCGACGTTGGTGTCTCAAGCGGCTAGATCGAGACATGCTCGAAGCCGCCGCCAATGTCGCGGCATGGCCAGAAAACAACGAATTGATTCCATCCGATCCAGAAAGAGAAGCGGACTGGTTCCGCGGCACGATGACGCAAATTTGCGATGCATCAATGCCGCGGTCCAGTCGCCCCAAGTACCGGGCCGTGTACTGGTGGTCGGCAGAAATCGCGCAAATCCGTGCGGTTTGCCGCCTATACACAAGAGCCCGGAGGCGAAGGCGAACTCCGGCCGAGGAGACAGCCAGTCTCTATAGGGCATATCGAGCGGCTACAGTTGCGATGCAGATCTCCATCTCAGACGCCAAAAAACGGTGCTGGGATGAGCTCCTGGAGGGACTTAACGAGGATCCGTGGGGGCGCCCATATAAGATGGTACTGGGTAAACTCAGGCCATGGGTTCCCCCCCTGACGGAGACCCTAGATCCGAACCTGCTGGGTCGAGTAGTGAATACTCTTTTCCCAGCGGGGCGGTCAAGTCGCTCAGTTCACCCCCCGACGTCGTGGGAGTGGAATGATGAGATGGGGGTGACCGTACAGGAGCTTGATCGAGCCGTGAGCCGCTTGAAAGCTCGAAACACTGCACCTGGACCCGACGGCATACCGGGTCGAGCGTGGGTGTTGAGTCTGGCTGCCCTGGGGGACAGGCTGAGGCAGTTGTTCAACAGCTGCCTCTGTTATGCCAAGTTCCCCAAGGCCTGGAAGGAGGCAAAATTGGTCCTCTTGAAGAAGGTAGGCAGACCCGCAGATTCTCCCTCTGCGTACCGTCCCATATGCCTATTGAACGAGGCTGGCAAGCTGTTTGAGCGAATAGTTGCCGCTCGTCTCAACGGGCATCTGTCGTGCGTCGGTCCCGATCTGGCCGATAGCCAGTTCGGCTTCCGGCGGGGGCGCTCGACTGTAGATGCAGTCTTGCGCGTCCGCTTCCTGTCGGAGCAGGCAGTGTCTCAGGGAGGAGTGGCGTTGGCGATAAGCCTAGACATCGTCAACGCCTTTAACTCTCTACCTTGGGATGCAATCAGGGGGGCACTAGTATATCATCAGGTGCCCTCCTACCTGCAAGGCGTGGTCGGTGACTACTTGCGCGACAGGTACATCCTGTACATGGACCAAGACGGTACGAGAATCCAGAGGGAGATAACGTGTGGGGTTCCACAGGGGTCGGTGTTGGGCCCTTTGCTGTGGAACCTTGCGTATGATGCGGTTCTGCGGGTCGACCTCCCCACTGGCGTAAATGTCGTTTGCTATGCTGATGACACGTTGGTGGTCGCCAGTGGGGATACCTTCCAGAGGACCAAAGAGCTCGCCGAGCTTGGGGTAGAAGTTGTCGTTGCCAAAATACGCGAGTTGGGTCTGGAGATAGCGCCTCATAAGACCGAGGCGCTATGGTTCCACAAACTGCCTAGGAGCAGGGAACCACCCGACTCGCGCGTCCAAGTGGGTGGGTCGGAAGTTGGGGTGGGGCGGTACATGAAGTACTTAGGCCTCACCCTAGACAGTCGCTGGGGCTTCGAGGAGCATTTTGATCGCCTAGTCCCCCGGATCGAGAGGGTAGCGGGTGCTATGCACAGACTACTGCCCAATCTCGGGGGACCGAGGGAGGAAGTTCGCCGCCTCTATGCGGGGGTCATACGATCCGGATTCGCATCGTCCGCCAGAGTGGTAGAGGCGACCCAGAGGAGGCGATCAAACGGCAGGAACGAATTATCGCGTTCGCGACGTGGCGCGCGAGGCTCCGCGAGGAGCGGTATTCGCGCAAACGCGTCGTCGAAGCAGTCCTGCCAGTCTTCGAGGCCTGGATGCAGCGACAAGGTGGACGACTCACCTACAGACTTACACAGATAATCACCGGGCATGGGTGCTTCGGTGATTATCTGTGTAGGATCGGACGTGAGGCAACGGCAGCCTGCTTCCACTGCGGTGGGAGCGACCAGGATTCCGCATCACACACACTCGCGGTGTGCCCTGCATGGGAACCCGAGCGGCGGATCCTGGTCCAAGAGATCGGATGGGATCTCTCCCTGCCAGCAGTCGTATCGGCGATGCTGAGCGGGGATACAGCATGGAGAGCTGTAGCCTCCTTCTGTGAGACCGTAATGGTGCAGAAGGAGGCTGCTGAGCGGGATCGGGAGAGGACCGATCCCACCCGGAGGCGAAGCCGCCGGGGCGCAAACGTGCCTCGTCGCGGCCCCCCTGCCCTGTAGCTCGGGCTTAGAATAACAGCTACGGTGTTCCCCTGCCTGTCGTAAAAGGCGACTAAACGGGGCCTTTGGGGTCGTAGGCAATCAGAGCGGGGGCTCTGTGCGCCCAGAAGCGACCCGAAGGAGAACGATGAGTCGATGTGGTCACGACTCATCGTGCGATAGCACAGCGAGGGTGCTGGGGGGAGGTGTCAGACTTCCCCCGGGACGAGCTATCAAAGCGCCGCGCTTGGAGGGGTGAGCAGGTACGCGTTCAACACGAGAGCCCGTCCCCCTCTCTATAGCGCAGATGGCGACCACCGTGGGGTTTTAGCCGGTACAAGTCCGGCATAACCTGGCCGCTACCCCCGAGGCGGTCGGGTATCCTATGAGGATTTCCCCACGAAAAAAAAAAAAAAAAAAAAAAAAAATGGCCTAAACTGAATAAATGACTTTTTGATTTTGATTTTGAGTTGAGCCTAGTTCAGATTTTAAATGTATGAGATGAGGTATAAAATTTGCGTACAGTCTACTCATTTTAGTAGCAATTTTCTTGTTTAGCTTTTCATCCCTCATTGGAGCCCTTTAGGAACCTTTATAAGATCACTTTGAATTTCGTCTGTCTGTTTATCTATACGTCATCATCATCATCAGCCTATAATTTCCCACTGCTGAGCACAGGCCTTCTTTCCGGATCGGTGCGGAACAGTGGAGATAGGCTAGTGGTCAACCTACTGTTGGAGTTTTCAAGCCGCCTAGAAGGCCTCTAACTAGCTTAAGTGATAATCGGGACCAACGGCTTTACGTGCCTTCTGAAGCATGGTAAACGTTCGAGTTGAAATACCACTAGGCGGTCACCCATCCAGGGACCTGCCTCAACGGTCAATACGTCAAGACCCTCTTTATTTGCAACGGCTTTAAGTATTATTTTGAAATTAATTAATTTCATTTTAATGTGGTTTTATGTTGAGTGCGGTGAGTAAGGTCCCCAGAGGTCCATGAGGAGGCGCCATGCTGGCAATGTGCCAACATCTGTGTTGTACAGTCGACT
This sequence comes from Polyploca ridens, assembly GCA_951394255.1. NCBI lineage: Eukaryota > Metazoa > Arthropoda > Insecta > Lepidoptera > Drepanidae > Polyploca > Polyploca ridens. The sequence continues at coordinate 2,576,474 of OX596259.1, read as the reverse complement.
ACAAAGAGATGTATCCATTATAATGTTACATATTGTATAGATGGAATCTGATATTGTCATGTTTTCATACTATGTGCAATAATTATATATACCACCCACCATATTTCCCCTGAAATGTATATGTTAAGCTTACTTTAATTATGTATACATCATTGAGTATACATTGTGAAAGAATAGTGTATAGGTACTTCCAATATTCTAAATATATATGTATTTTATATACCTACTTTTAAATTTAGAACATAAATCAAGATACTCATCTATATCTCATTAACATATTATCATATCCTTTTTATATCGTGTATGACGTCAGTGACATGTCATTTGCTTGACGAATGTCAGCTTCTTACTAATACTACAGTATTATCTTCTTCTCATGCGTGTCACTCTTGACAGAATGGTCGTGGTCGTCATGACGTGTGATTTGTGGCGCGCTTCACAACACGCCGCCGTACTTCCCTAACTGCTGCCCTTCTGGTGCAGTCGTTGATGAGACCACCTATTGCGGCCTTAACTTGGTCGGTCCATCGCATGGGTGATCTCCCAAGTGCTCTGGTATTCTCTACTTGACCAAAGTTAACGCAAAGTTAAGCTAACACCGTCGTGGTCGGTACCTGGATGGGTGACCGCCTAGTGGTATTTCAAATCGAGCGTTTCCGTGCTTCGGAAGGCACGTAGAGCCGTTGGTCCCGGTTGTCACTTAATTGTGATAATCGTTAAGCTAGTTGGATGCCTCCTAGGCGGCTTGAAAAATTCCAACAGTAGGTTGACCACTAGCCTACCTCCACCGATCCGCAGTGAGCATGCGTGGTTCCCTTTCACCCTCATTTGTGAAAGGAGGCCTGTGCTCAGCAGTGGGACATTATAGGCTGATGATGATGATGATGATTATATAGTCCTACAAACTTATCTGGCCCGGTGGTCAAAATAGGAACTAGCGACGCCATTTTGAAATATCAAACGCCATTGGTAAAAGAGAATATAAACACTACGTTCATTAGTTGTTTGCTCCACCAAATGCGATAACAGCGACTCTCTCATCGGGCCAGATAAGTTTGTAGGAGTATACATACATCCTGGAACATTAAAATGGATACATATGTTTCTGGTTGACTGTACCAAAAGACACTGCACTTTGTCCATTTCGCTCCCGTCTCAGCAACTTCTCTCTTAATTATGAAGAAATTATGTATTTCCCAGTCCTACCTGCCAGATCTTACAGGTCATGCCCAGAGTATAAAAATAAAATCCTAATTAACGTCACAAAAGTTTGTTCCCATTCAACGGTATTTCGACACAACTATTTGGCTTCAGTTTTCTATGATAAACATTTTGTGTTGGCTTTGTTCGCCGAATAAATAAAGGAGTATGTTGTTACTCGCACGACGCGACACCGCGTTGCGAAATGTGTCGCTTTCAACATTTTAATTGCGGAAATTTCGCCGCTGTGTCTATTCAGTTTCGGTTGCGGTATAAAATGGGAATTGCTAAAAATGTGTCAGTTTTAACTACGTGTTATTTATAATTCTTAAAAGAAATTTCAGAGTTATGAAATAATAATAATAATGTTTGTGTTACTAGCCGTGGCTTCGCTTACGCAGATGTTCGTCAGTCAATTTGAACTAAGTAAAGCCAGTACAATATTATCTTTTGAAAACCACATGAAAATCCTTTGTGATTTCGGAGGGTTTTTCCATCAAAACACAACAATTCTGGAATGTTTCGATTTAGTAATAGGTAAGGTCTACTAACAAATATTAGATATACAATTATACTTTCAACAAAACTAATACAAATTTTTTTTTTGCTGCACAATTAATAACTGAATGAAGGCATTTGGAATTTTGACCATGGAATTTATTTTCCGAAAAAAAAAAAACAACATTACATTGAACGCAGCGTTTATGGGAGTCAAAATGGCTCTCGCATAACCACTCCATCGGTTTATGCTTTTTTTTTAATCAGGGTTATTTTATAAGTTCTACTCATCTAGTATTTGTATTAACCCATATATTTGTGGAAAGTTTCCGTTTCTAATTTGAAAAAGAAGATCTGAAAACTAACTTTATGAAACGAGGCCAAAATAAACAAAATTAGTACATTATTTTACTAGGTGTACATGCATACATATTAAATATTAATTAATAAATATTTATAGTTCGGTCGAGCGGTGGTGAAACTGCGAATTTGGACTGTAATCTAGGATGGAAAATATGTCAGCGAATCGGATAGAGGAAAAAAGGTAAGGTATTGTGCACGCCTACCTTTCTGATATACGTTGCGGGTCCTTGCGATCAGCGTAGAATTCTTTAGTAGTATTTCCAGGTATTTCGTAATTTTATTTATTTTATTTTCTTTTGATAGCGACTGCGACTTTTCCTCTTCCAATTTTCTTCTTGAATGTCAATATTCAAAATGTTATTTCTTCATCGGCGTTCAGCGCTATCTGCAGCCAGTCCTATGGCGCGGCTAGCGGGCGCGTCGAGGGCAACGCGCATATGCAGGTAAGCGTGCGTGCGATAAGGAGAAAGGATAGGGAAGGAAAAAGGATTGACCGCCAACATATATGAAATTTTGATAAAGAGTTCGGATATGGCGGCACCATTTCCCCCCGGCCTTAAAGGGTTACCTTTAAAAATTTAGAAATATTAATGAAAATGCGGATACTGAACCTATTTAGAAATATAATTTTTAAATTAAGATAAGTTGAGCAGGTATAAGTATTAAACACTAGTCAATCATTGGCTTGGCAATGGACACAATCGCACCACTGGGCGTACAAAGCTCCCTTTACTCGTCCTAACGGTGACTACACGCGTCGTACCATCCTTCGAGGGGTGGATAGCTTCAACTACACCGAGAGGCCATGAAAGAGGTGGAGCGTTGTCTACAATAATAACCACCACCGATCCTAGCTGAATCGGAGTGGATGGTATGGTCCACTTGGCACGGGCTTGCAATTTATGCAAATACTCGACTCTCCATCGCCGCCAGAATGACTGGACTAATCTATCTAATAGCGAATGTCTCTCTAGCAAGTTACCTGACTCTATGTGAGAGGCGGGTAGCGAAAAAATAGGTGCGGTATGTAGAAAATGAGCCGGCGTAAGAGCAGACGGCTCTGCGGGATCGCTACTCAAAGCAGTGAGTGGACGCGAATTAAGAAGTGCCTCAACTTGAATAAGAACTGTCAAAAGCTCTTCATAAGAGAGTATCTGTTGTCCTATGACTTTAAATAAATGAGACTTAACTACCTTAACCATAGACTCCCAGCATCCACCCCAGTGAGGACTGGCAGGCGGTATTTGCTTGAAATCTATGCGGCTTTCAGAAAGCTCAAGCTCGAGACGCGGTCGATACTCATCTAGTAACTTGTAAAGATCTCGCAAGTATGATCGACAACCTACGAAATTTGTGCCGTTGTCAGTGTAGAGACACTGAACCGGACCGCGGCGGGAAAGAAAGCGTTTGAGTGCAGCGAGAAAATTGACAGTACTCAACTCCGTGGCTATTTCAATATGTATACAGCGTGTTGTAAGGCAAGTAAAAATACAAAGCCATGCCTTGCGGCTTTTAACTCCTCTACCACGAACTGGCGTGTATTGTAGAGGTCCTGCGTAATCACAGCCTGTATGTGAAAACGGTTTGATAACCTGGTTCACTCGGTAAGCAGGCAGATCCGCCATCATAGGAAAAGATGGCTGCGGTTTTGCTCTAAAGCAAGTATTACACTTGTGTATGCGGTGGCGAATAACTCGCCGCGCGGAGAGTATCCAATAACGATGCCTGAGTAAGGACATCAGCAGTTCGGGTCCGGCATGTAAATGCTTCCTATGATAATAATCGATAATTATATCAACCACGTGATCGTGTCTCGGTAGAACACGCGGATGTCTTTGAGAAAAATCTAAATTAGCATTCGATAGCCGTCCACCGACGCGAATAATACCATCTTGATCCAAAAACGGTTTTAACCTTTGTATAGCGGGTGAACAATTTTTATTATTGTTTAAGTTATGTATATCGCGACTAAAGTGAATATATTGCAAAGCCTTTATGACTTCTTTTTCTGCAAAATCTAAATCGGAACATGTCACGATATAGTTGCGGGGTAACAATTTTAAATATCTAAAAACGAAAACAACAATTCGTAAAAGCTTCGACCATGAAGATATACGTTGAGCGAGTGTATAAATTGGCGATTCAGTTGCGGCTGTAGTTACAGTATGTACAAGCGGCTTTAGATCTGGCATTTCATTATTATCGCCAAGATCAAACTCTGCGATAGGCCACTCTGCTGGATCTTTAGAAACCCACGGTGGGCCTGAAAACCATAGCGGATGATTGATGAGCATCGCTGGAGAGAGGCCACGCGATAGGCAGTCAGCAGGGTTTTCAATTCCTGCTACGTGATGAAAACTACCGACAGGAATATTATCAACAACCTTGGCAATGCGATTAGCAACGAACGTTTGCCAACGGTGCGGCGAAGAGTTTATCCAACATAAGACGACTTTAGAGTCAGTAAAAGCAAATATATTAGTGATTTTATACCGCGGTTCAAAATTATCAAGTACCTTACGCATCAACTTTGATAGAAGAAGAACAGCACACAGCTCTAACCTAGCGATAGTAATAGTTTTAAGCGGCGCAACTTTGGACTTAGAGCATACTAGCCTAACCGTTCTAGTATCCCCAACGATGACCTGAAGGTATATTACACAACCGTAAGCGCGTTCACTTGCATCAGCAAAACCTATAAGATTAGCTACGCAACCCTGAACAACCCCTAGATGTCGCGGTATGCGTATGTCGTTGAGCGAAGGCAATTCATTGCAAAATTGTAACCAAAGTTTCACGATACTTTGAGGAGGCGTGTCATCCCAATCACATTTCAATAACCAAAGCTCTTGAATAAGTAACTTGGCATATAATATAACGGGAGCCACTAAACCCAAATTATCCCATAAGCGTGCGACGACTGATAAAATAATTCGTTTACTGCATCCTGACTCAGGTGTGACAACCCTAAATTTATAGACATCATCAGCCCTATCCCAATGCATACCTAATATTTTTTGCGGTGCAGCGCCTCTGTCAATTTCAAGATCTAAAGAAGCTCGATGTGATGCGGGAATGTTGCGCAGAACAGCGACCGAGTTACTAGTCCACTTCACCAGGTCAAATTGACCACACTTAAACATGTCAATCAGCTCGATACAGGCAGCTACAGCGACGGCTTCATCATTCTGCGATGAGTCATCCGCCATTATGCTGAAGCATACATCATCCATATACGTCGAACTGGATGCAATCGCAGCAGCTGTGGGAAACTTATGCCTTTCATCGGCGATGAGCTGATGAACGACACGAACGGCATGAAAAACACTCGACTTCATTCCAAAGCAAACTCTATTAAATTGAAAGACCGATATAGGATCTTGCGGATGAAATCTAAAAAGAATTCGTTGAAACCTGCGATCTGATTCCTGCATACCAATCTGCAAAAACATCTGACGACAGTCGGCAGAAATCGCTATATTAAAAAGGCGAAAGTTCAAAAGTATGGCATACAAATCACCCTGTATATTAGGGCCTGTATGTAACACCTCATTCAGAGACAACCCTGTGCTAGTCTTACAACTGGCGTCTAAAACCATACGTACTTTGGTAGTCGTCCTATCTTCACGTTGCACGCAGTGATGCGGGACGAAATAGGATGCGGTGGAATCGCGAGCGATATTATTAAAAGGTCCTATTTCACTGATATAACCTTTATCAAGATATTCACGAATGATATCGCTATATGCGGCGCGCAATGTATTTGACGACTCCAACTTGCGTTCTAAGCACAGAAAGCGTTTATGTGCGGTAGAGTATGAATCTCCTAACTTGTAGACATCGTCACTAAACGGCAAAGCAACAGTATACCTACCACTAGAATCACGTGTAGTGGTAACGCGAAAATGATTCTCACACTCAATATCATCTTGACTGTGTGCGGGCGGAGCGGTAACCTCCTCGAGTTCCCAAAACTTCTTGAGAAGGTGGTCCAATGAATGTTGGACGACAGCACAACATGCCGATGTAATTTTAATATTATTCGGTAATAATACGGGAGCAGAACCCATAATAATATAACCTAAGACGGTTTTGATAGCGGGCGGTATTCCATTCACCTTGCTATGTACCTTACCCGGTAGCAACAAGTGCGGAAACAATGATGCACCAAGAAGTACGTGCACCTCAGCAGGCGTAGCGAACGTATTGTCCGCGAGCGGGAGTGAAGTCATGTGCGCGAACGCTGACTCGTCCACGGGAACCGACGGCAGGTTATCCGTGATGCGGTCGACAACATGTGCCGATACGTTAAAATTAACGTTATAAGAAAAACGCGAAAATATTTTAAATTCAGTGGAACCTCTAATAGGTTTTTCAGAACCACCGAAACCGCGCACTATTATTTGCATATTTTTATTATAATTCAAACCTAAACGCACGCAACATTCGTGTGTTATGAAATTGCTCTGAGATCCCGAGTCTAATAAACATTTTACTAAGTGTGCCTGTCCCATTTGATCATATATAACAACTTGCGCGGTTGACAGCAATATCGTTGTAAGTTGCATACATTGCGCGTTGTGACCATCACTACTCACAGATACCGGAATTGACGCAGCAATAGAAGTATGCAAAGATGATACGTTCGTGTCGCATGTGACGGGCAACGGCGGAACTCGCGGTAGAGCAGCACTAGCAGACTGTGCGCTCGATGCGGGTTCGATTCCAGACGCAACAATCATTCCACTAGTGTTGGTTTGCGATGCGGTCTGATTATTGTCATTATTAAAATGCAGTAAAGAATGATGTTTTTGATTGCAACTGCGGCATTTAAAATTTGAATTACAATCGCGGGATCTATGTTTTAAACTTAAACAATTAATGCATGCGTTATGTTCTTTAATACATTTGAACCGTGCGGATGGAGTAGAGTCCATGAACTTAGGACACTTGTAAAAATGATCATGTATGATATTATCACAAATACATTTTTTCTGAGAAGCAGAGACTGCTAAATAAGATTGCGGGTTTGGTACATGAGTTCGCGGCTTATTCGTATTTCGTGAAGAACTAATAGTACTCGTACTCGTGGTCGGTTTCATACTTTGGTAAATCCTAAACTGTCCTCTAATAAAATCTGTCAGCTGAACGAAAGTAGGCATCTTCTCTTCGCGATACTGTGATTCAAATGCTCGGATCGTTTCCTCATCTAACTTCTTCAAAGCGATATGCAACATCATGAAGTCGGACAAATTATCAAGCTTCAGGTTTTTAAGTGCGCTCGCTGCGGTGGCAAATTGATCCATAAATATTTGAAACTTAGATGAAGAAGCGGGACCGCTCAACTTTAGATTATACATCTGATCTAAGTAAGTAGATGCGAGAGTACGCGTATCTTGATACCTATCAATGACACATTTTAATATTGCGTCATAATTTTCGGCACACGGCGCGATACCAGCGAACACTGCTTTGGCCTTACTTGAGAGCTTCCCTACTAAATAGTACAACCTCTCAGCGTCTGTCAGCAATGGATTGTCGTGTATCATAGACTTAAAGCTTGAGTAAAATAAAGGCCAATTTCGAATGTCCCCATCGAATGTCATAATTTCGATCGGCGGTAAGGATGGCTTCTTACATTTTAAACCTAAACGATCAGTTGACCCCTTCTGATCCTTCTGATCATGATCAGAGTCCACACTCGAAGGTTTGGGTTCGACACGCTTTAGTACACGCTTGATACGACAGTATAAATCTTCAAACGAGATTAAAGATTTAAAGTTAGGTTTACTAGTAGGATCACATTTGAGTAGAGTGCGATTGTATTCATTTACTAACTCCCTAAATTCCAAGCGAATGTCATCGATAGTTTCGACAGAACTCAGGAAATTTTCCATACATTCCTCACTATTGTCGATTGTTTTTGAACTATCATAGACTATTTGAACATACTCGAAAAGGGTATCTCGTTTAGTTTCTAATAAAATTAATTCGTTATTTGTTTTAGAAACTGAACTCTCCGTGTCCCCTTTCTTAGGCATATTGACGGAGTAGTTGAACACAAAATTATGAAATAAACGAAACGGGATAGAATATTATATTTCTACTAATAGAAAATAGCAGTTTTATGTAGGTTAGGTATCCTAAATTGAAGTAAGCGGTTTTATGTAAGTATTATATTTACGACAAAATAGGTAGGTAACCTCAATAAGGTGCGGTTGAGAAGAAACTAGGAAGTTGCTAGAAAATCTAGACTGAAAAAATATGCGAGTATCTAGACGAATCTAGAACGAACAGCGGGTGTATCTAGAATAATCTATAACAAACAGCGGGTGTATCTAGACGAATCTAGAACGAACAGCGGGGCTAGGTATTTAGACGAATCTAAACCTATATATGGATGATCCCTAAGGATATGAAAAATGAGAATCCGGCTCGAAGGACCAAAAATGGTGAAACTGCGAATTTGGACTGTAATCTAGGATGGAAAATATGTCAGCGAATCGGATAGAGGAAAAAAGGTAAGGTATTGTGCACGCCTACCTTTCTGATATACGTTGCGGGTCCTTGCGATCAGCGTAGAATTCTTTAGTAGTATTTCCAGGTATTTCGTAATTTTATTTATTTTATTTTCTTTTGATAGCGACTGCGACTTTTCCTCTTCCAATTTTCTTCTTGAATGTCAATATTCAAAATGTTATTTCTTCATCGGCGTTCAGCGCTATCTGCAGCCAGTCCTATGGCGCGGCTAGCGGGCGCGTCGAGGGCAACGCGCATATGCAGGTAAGCGTGCGTGCGATAAGGAGAAAGGATAGGGAAGGAAAAAGGATTGACCGCCAACATATATGAAATTTTGAAAAAGAGTTCGGATATGGCGGCACCAAGCGGCACAACGCTTGGCTAGTAGAGATCAGCCCCCCTAGACAAGATGGTTGTCGACAATCATTATCGTTAGTAAACGATCAACCTTTGGAACCATTTTGTCTACTGGCCCAGAGATCACAGGTTCAAGACAAACATCGTAACACTTCACCTACCAAGGTACGTAAACAACTCACTACGAAATAAATATAAAAACAGATATTAAACATTTAAAGCATGACCACAAAATAAAATCCAAATCCCTTTTAACGAGTTTACCAACTCCAACGAGAAAGAAATTAAAATCTTAAAATAAACACCCATCGTTAATGATAAATGGTACTCAGGACAGTCCAATAACTTTATATATAAAATATAGAAGAAGAATATAATCTTAACACTTCCGCTTGCAAATGAGGTATGCAATTAATCAACCGACGCTGCGGCAAGAAGCTCTTTGATATTAACGAGCTTTGGTAATTACTTAAAAATCTTGGCCACCGGATGGAATGGTACAGAAGGATTATCATATAAAGGAAAAGCTGAAAATCAGCGATGACAGTAGTTAGTAGCACTGAGTGTTGAGCTGAATTTATTAAAGGTGAAGGTATTAGAGTATTAGAGTCAGACTTTTCATAAGTGCCTGCGAAGGTCTATTTGAATAAATGATTTTGAATTTTGAATTTTAAATATCCTGTTTGACAATACAGATAACACACTGAATTATGCTTTTTATTTGATAATGATGATATTCGTAGAATATAACGAGTATGTATAAAGTTGCCAATATGCTCAGATTCCAAATTTGTCCAATCAAAGAATACCAACTTACCATCATAATATAAGCAAACTCGAAAACTATTACAATTAATTTTATTTTATTCTTATTCTGATGAGTCAATATGACATTTGCTCTATCGCCGCGGGTAGAGTGGTTGCATTTGATCGGTATTTTTCTGTATGTACCTATTTTGTGGCATGATGAAGTAAGCCAACGAGATTTTGATTTAGTTTTCCAAAATACTTATTTCTGAATTTGAAGATTAAGTTTCTTTCATGAAGTAAACTTACCAAACTAATTAACTGACATGCATTTGTGTGCATGAACATGTCTGCATGTTCTGAGTTTGGGCATATTATTATTATTTATTATTAACTTTATTTCAATGAAATTCAGATTGAAATAACCTCTGAATCGGTAAAAATATTACAAAATCGGAAATGGTTCCATTTCTAATGAACCATTGTTTGTATTTGCAGTTATCAAAACGTAAAAAAGTTATCAGAAAACCGCTACAATGAACCGATTTCAATTCGAAAATGATTGAAATTTAGTTACGTAATCGCCCCACTGATGACCGTATGAGAGGAATGTCCCAGGATATTTATTTATTTAATTTAACCATTTCAATACATAGTAATTCGGTGGTTAGGCTCTAAACCATCAACTTATCTATCTTCTACAATAAAACTCTTGCACTGTTTAACATAAAGACTAGCCTAAGTCTGGTGGTAAGCGGTTACCATAGCCGTATGGATGCTTACAACACACGAGGCATCACTCACGCGTTACTGAACCTTCCATCCTCCACAATGAGTTCTGGCGAACTTAATCACGCACAGGAACACAACATAAAGTTATTTGACTGCGGTATTCTAAAAGGTGGAGGCACATGTCGAGCTGCTCATTGAGCGAAATAACGCTATGCTCTATCTCTCTTCAATCTCTAAATCTTATTCAATCTTATTTTTCAACAAAAATACATAATTCTATATTCTTACAGGATTTAATTCCATATATTTCACAAGTTTTATTTAACTTGCAATGTATGTTTGTATGTTTGTTCGGGTAGAATCTTGCAAGTCGAATTTCACCCACTTCCAGTGGTCGGATTGACTTGATATTTGGTATACATTTGTATATTGGATGACAATCCAAGTACAGTCAAACAAAAAAGCTTGTATTAAAAATTAAATTTTTAACAAAGATCTTATTTATATTTACTTCACAAATACTAATAGAAACGTAAGCATCCAAATTCAAATATCAAATGTCGATTTCAAAAATAATGTGCCTACAAATTAAATTCAAATCACATTAAAATACGGGAAACAAAATAAAAACAGTCCCTCCGCGCAATCCTGGCAAAGTTTGCAGCCACTTGGCAACTGGAAGCGGTGTGGTGGCGCTTGGTGCAAGTCTAAAGAGATCTTATAGATGTTTACCTAACTCACCTGCCACTGGTTTTTCAAAAGTCACAAAAAAAAGGAATTTAAAAAAGGTTTACTTGCTAGCTTTTACAGGCAAGTTTGTGTAGAAGTTTGAGGGTCTGATTCCCACTCAAGACAGGAATTTGTGTGTATATTTATTTCCGATGTAAATCTACACATAAAATAAATATTACGTAACTTATTTGTCAAAATAACAGCTTTTTACCAAGTGCATGTAAAAAAAATATACGGTACTTATACCTACCAAAAAACTTTTTTTTGTCTATCGGTCTGTTTGCTTTGGCTTATAGCCGAAACAGCTAGACCGATTTTGACTGGAATTTCATTGGCCAATAACTAAGGTTTTTTTTGTACGTACAAAAAAAATTGGGTTCCGTGCAATAATAAAACTGTACGCGGGTGTCAGATAGTATCTAATAGTTATTTATGCAACTGTTGTATAATAAGGGGTATTAAAATACGAATGTGAGTTTCATATGAGGGTTAGTAGTAACTAATTATGTACAGTTGCATATAAGACTTTATTTACATCCATGATCATTTTTGTAAACAACAAAGTAATAAATTTCTGCAATTCTAATATCGAACCAAGACGATCGATACGACGTGAATTCGAATAAACTCAAAGTTTTTTTTTTTATTACGGCGCTGTGATAGTGAAACGCGCCTGCATGAAAATGTTATTTTTTTTAAATTAATAAGGATACCACGGTGAATGTGGCTGTTTGATGTGTAAGGAATGGAACAAAAAAGCAAAAAAATATGTGTTTTAATGTTGGCCATAAGCTAACTGTTTCAGGAACTTTAATAGAGGATTTATAGCATGTAAATAAATAAGTTTATATCATGTAATCTGCTCTCCAGGGGGGAGGCCTATGTTCAGCAGTGGACATTCATGGGCTGATATGATGAATCTGCTCTCCATAGAAAAAGTTTTGATTGGTTTCGAGATTAGGATGCTTACATTCGGATCTATTGCATTATTAAGACACAATAATTTTTAAAAGCGATACGAACTCGTTTGAAAAAAAATTAGGTTTTGCAAGACGGGCTTATTATGCTTATTTGCCATCTTAGTCTTTTTTTTATAATTTTGAATAATAAGGCAACCGCTTCCTCTCATACCTTGTACAATCGCTAACAACGGTGCTCCGCTTGGAGTCGGTCCAGCATTGACCGATTATAAAATCTATAAAACGTGTCCAAGTTTGTTTTCAACTGTACCGCCGAACGATTTGGAGTCGCCGTGGCCATTTTATTCGGCAATATTGTTAACTAAACCCAAACATTTTGCGTCGTATCAATTTTTGTAATGGAAGCCATTTCTTTGCCACATAGCTAAATGTATCTACTTGTTATTATTTTACACTTGCGATTTCATTTAGGCAATGAGTTATTTTGCTTTGAAATATTAAAGAATATTATTTATAAATGATAATTTATAAATAAATACCTTATAATCTAAGTGAATTAAATTACCTATATACTCCTTTGCTGCAAATGAACTAAAAATCAGTGCTGTTACCCAATTTCTGAATTATAGTATTTTTCTGATTCACTGACCAATTTTGATGATACGCATCACAACTTTTATTTATGTTATGTGAAATGTTTTATGTTTTATTTGTCTTTTTTACTCTACTACACTACACATAGTATTGTCAAAATCAAAATCAAAGTCATTTAGGCCCTAGTAAGGCACTTATGAATGTTACATTGGTACACACGGCTACACATCAAGCTATACATTTCCATTATAAGCTGATCTCGCATTGTATAGGATTTCCGTAAAAAGAGAGGTCAGCTTATATTGGAAATGTATAGCTTGATCTGTAGCCGTGCGTACATACAGTTGAATTTACCACCGGTTCGGAATACACTTAAACTGAGAAGACTCCGGCAAGAAACTTTTTTTAAAAAAGCAAGGTTTTTTTTTTGTGTGGAAGATCTTTTAACATTACAGTTTTTTTTCCAAATACTTATACAATATATACATTATTATTTTATGCTTATTCGTACAATTGTCACTTAACCAGGGGGATGCAAGTGCAGAGAGAAGCTACTACAACCATATATTCTTCTCTTCCAAGTAATGAGCCACCTTATAGTAGACTTTGTCAATTACTCTTTCTGTCTTTCTGTCAATTAAAATTATTGTGTGTAGAGTTTTTTATTATTTCCTAAAATACAAACGCTGTTGAAAATACTACATTATTTTATAAGGTTTTTGTAAAAGAATAAAACTATTTCACGATAAACATAAACAAATATAAAAGAAGAATTTCCACGACCTAGCCCAACCTCATGTAACCTTGCACGGACGTCTTAATTTCCGCTCGCACCGCTTCCTAAGGAAATTCACCCCATTCCGAGGTTCAACGTAGCACCCGCCGTCGACGTGACTATGAACGGGTGCTTTTGCCACCTCATGAAATGTCTTTGGTTTGTAAAATTTATGGCGTATGAATTGAATTAATTGAGCGATAAATGGGGGTAACAGCTGCTTAAATTGCTCGTTTCTAAAATGCCACATAAATATAAAACTAGATAAATAAATAAATATCCTGGGACATTCCTCACACACGGTCATCTGATCCCAAACTAAGCAGAGCTTGTACTATGGAAACCAGATAACTGATATAATACATATACTACTTTTTGTTTGTAAATACATACTTAATATACATAATTACACCCAGACTCAGGACATACAGACATGTTCATGCACACAAATGCATGTCCTGTGTGGGAATCGAACCCACGACCTGCGGCGCGTAAGGCGAACCTTAACCAACTGCGCCAACTGCGTCGTCAAAGGATGTCGAAAGATGGATAGGATTTAGAATTTTGATATTCTGTTTGACCCATAGACTTAGGATTTCGCTAGTGCTGATCTCAGTGGTAATGTAAGGTAAATTTAAAACTTAAAATCTTATTTCAAATAGGAATTTATAACTCCTCCAATAGCCAACATTTCTTAAATTCAAATTAATTTAATAAGTTTAAATTATATTATAATAATAAGTTATAATAACCCATTTCTTAAGGACTAGCTTCTGCCCGCGGCTTCGCCCGCGTCACCTATAGGAAACAGATGACATATTTTCTTCAAAAACAAACATTATAAGTACCCTCTCTCCCTCTCATTTGTTTTTTTTTTCTTGTGTGAGCCCTATTGACTCTGTTAGGCAATCCCATGATATGACCTTTCTTAGTGGATACTTACACTTCACAAAGAAGACACGCTGTAAATTTCATGTCTCTAGGACCAGCACTTTAGGCTGTTCGTTGATATATCAGTCAGTTAGTTCTCATACACAACTTAATCCTGCATTTCATCCCTTCGAGGGTGAATTATCAAAAGCGCTGTGACACTTAAAAAATAATTCTCAATCTTTTTTTACTGTTTATAGGCCTGTGTTTGACCGCAATCTTCAGCCTAAACACAAAATTTGATAATCCTAACTTAAAAACTGACGGACTTTCATACAAACTTTCATCCCCTATTTTAAGGGTGGAATTTCAAAAAACTCTTTCTTAGTGGATTCCTACTCTTTACAAAGAATACATCCTCCAAATTTCATGTCTCTAGGACCAGCGGTTTAGGCTGTGCTTTGATATATCAGTCAGTCAGTCAGGACTTGGAATTTTATATTCTGACTGATGATTACTATAATATATTGGCTTTTTTTTCATACTTTTTTTTTATTTACAAAATAAAATTCAATCATAAAAACGTATGAAAAAACCAAAAACTCACGTGTGCAATAATATGTTTCTCAGAAAATTCAGCCCCCGTTTCACCCTCTTAGGGGTGGAATTTCGAAAAACCCTTTCATATTTGATACGTACACTTCACAAAGAACACACCCTCCAAATTTCATGTCTCTAAGACCAACGGTTTAAGCTGTGCATTGATATATCAATCAGTGAGTTCCCATACACAACTTCATCCTGCTTTTCATCCCTTCGAGGGTGGAATTATTAAAAACGCTGAGACACGTATCAATTAATTTTTAATATTCAGCCTTAACACAAAATTTGAAGATCCTAACATCGAAACTGACGGACTTTCATACAAACTTTCATCCCCTATTTTACCCCCTTAGGGGTGGAATTTCGGAAAATCCTTTCTTAGTGGATACCTACTCTTCACAAAGAATATACTCTCCAAATTTCATGTCTCTAGGACCAGCGGTTTAGGCTGTGCGTTGATATATCAGTCAATCAGTCAGTCAGTCAGTCAGGACTTTGAATTTTATATTTATAGATGTCATTAATTTTACAATTTTTGGTTCCAACACATTAAATACCATTTTCAGCATGCATAAAGAAAGGCACATACATTTTTGTGATAATATAGAAAAAGAACCTCTTAAATAGGTGGAATGTCAGATCTTATGTGAAGATTAATAAATTATTATAAACTAGACTATTAAATTATTAAATACTAGACTATTAAATTAGTAGGTATATGAAATGTGTGATATGAAATTCCAAACAAATAATTAAAATTTACTAACCCGCGGAATAAACTTCAAAAGAACAATATGTAAGCCAAATTAGGCCACCAGGCGTAACTCGAAACTGAGTAATGGCAAAATTTAAATTTTCGACGCAATCTTTCAGGCAATAAGCTATATAATAGCTTGGGGAAGTTAGCCGTTTAATGGGAAAAGTTAAACAATTTACGAGTCCTGAAGTGTGTTAATGGTTGTGACATTTTAATTTCCCGCCTTGGTACTAAAGTGGCGGATTAAGCCTTCGAGGGCCTAACACGGTTGCGCCGAGACAAAGCTTGCTGGAAGATTGATTTAGGTAACTTCTAGTTATAGTTTTTTGTATATACGACGATTTAGGTAAAGAAGCATAATGCCCACCTGATGGTAAACGATTACCGTAGCCACATGGACGCTTGCAACACACGGGGTATCAACTCACGCGTCCCTCCTCCCCAATAAGATCTGGCGACCTTACTCACGCGCAGGAATACAATATTAAGTTATTTGACTGCGGTATTCTGTAAGGAGGTACTTGTTCTCTTTGAGCGAAATAACGTTACATACTGAGCTTACGTCGCTTTAAGAGGAAAGGATGGCTGCAAGAAATTTGAAAAATAGGTTTTTAACATATCTATTGCTGTCGCGCTGTGCCCGAGCTATCCCGCCCGAGGGCGATAGAGACAACTACAGCTTGGATCGGATATATCTATTTAAAATAGATGAAATCGCTATTTCGTAATCCCCAGTTTCCTCCTCCAATACTGGATCGTTTTTTTCAAGAATAGTATTAAGAAGGGCTTTAGCTATATTTGTCGGTTTTCCTTTTATTTTTTATATTCGTCAAATTTGTTTTCTGGGCGTCTGATAAGGGCAGTTAAAAATGGTAAGTTTTTGTGATTTTAGAATATTTTTAGTTTTTATAATAATTAATTTATGAAGAAAAACAAAACCGAAGGACATACAGTGGCACTTACAGATTGCATGGTAAAATAATCATTGCTCTAGTGTCATTATCCAAAGAGGAAACTGAGGATTACGTTTGTATGGACCAAACGCCACCAGCATATCCTCTTAAAACCCTCCAGTGACCTATATAGAAACAAAACAGTCTAAATCGGCAATCAAATAATCCCACATAATAATATATCGGAACCAAACAAGTGTGTAAACGGTACCGCAGGCCACAAATAATGCGATTTAGCACAAATTACGTCGCGCGATGCAATAACTATATCTCTAGTGGATTATTGCGCTGCATCCAGCTATAACGAGCTGGTTATCTCTTGTATAACGCGCTCCGCTAACATATTAACATTATCTCTTTAATACCACTAGAAATCACTGTATGGTGGATTTGTGTTATCGGTTTTGTTGTTGCATCATTGATCTTGAATTCAAAAATATAATGATAATATAATTTACTAGCTATTCTTCCCCCCACCCCCTGGTTACACCCGTGTTCCTGCAATGAAAGTAGCCTATATCACTCGGGGATAAAGTAGCTTTTTGTTAGTAAAGTTTATGAAAATCGGATCAGTAGTTCTACATATTCCTTCATAATATTAACCACTTAACTTCTTTATAATAAATATAAGTATAGATTATTTTTCAAATCATCAAAGCTTTGATGGTATTTAAAGCGATGATATCTGAGGTTGACGTCGAATGCCGTGACGAGTTGTAGGTTAGACTCCTACAATGATCTTTTGCGTATAGGAAAACATTGTGCGCGTTGGTAGGATAATTTGTAGTACCCAGCTGGCTGACTACCATATGTTTTTTGCCTAAATCCTTATTGGATACTCGACGGAGGGAGCAGCCAGGTTATGCCGGACTTGTATTGGCAAAACCCCACAGTCATCTCTCGTGTTGAACACGTACCTTCTCCGCACGTGGCGCTTAAAGCTCGTCCCTGTATTATTTCTGACCCCAACACTCTCGCTGTGCTATCGCATGATGAGTCTCGGCCACATCGATACATCCTCCTTGAGGACCTGGCTGGCTACCACCCTCAAATTGAAAATCTATTTTCGATGTAACGGTATATTCTGTAATAATACACGCTTACATTCCAAATTTCAGCTTTCTAGGCCTTCAGGAAGTACTCAAGAGTTTTGATAATCATCAGTGAGTCAGTGACGACATCGGGGTTTTTTAGGTATCAATAAAATCTAAAGTATAAGAACTATGTTATTGAAACTTAATAAGTTTACTATTGACATCATATCCCGGGAATTTTGTTTATCTGGTATAATCCAAACCCAAGTTATGAGGGTTCAAAAAAACGACGAAGCGAAGAACCCTTGCGCTTCGCTTGGCTGTCTTGGCGGGGGACACTCCCGTGCCCCCAGATTACATAAGTAACTACAGGAAAAGAATAATTTCCAAGTGAAGTTGTTGGAATACATCAGGTACCTACATGGTTATAGTTTGTAAGGAAACACGGGTAACCTTTCAGGGTACTACAAAGTACCCTACCGCTATGGACTCTTAACACTACTTTCATTTCATCAAACTTTCATCAGTCCCAGTCAGATAACGTAGATGAAATCATCTACGAGTCATTCCAATATGAATAGTCCATTGACCCTTGAGTAAAGATAGAAGCAAACAAAGTTCAGCAAAACTTGGGAATTTCATTCAATTTGTACCGCGGCCGATACGATCCCACCGGGAGTTCCTATGATTTCTTATTTATTCTTGTTTTGTGTTTGATAGTTTGTGCTTATTTTTAGTTTACACGTGTAGCATTTTATTTCATCAAAGGGTGTGGTATTGCTTGTGCTCTTCGTGTTTTCTGGCATCCCCAGTGAATCGAATATTTTCTCGGACTAAAAAGAATCCTATATTTTTTTCTAAGATACGATTTTTATATGTTAAATTTCATTCTAATTTGTATACGTATTATTACTTTATTTTCAATGTTTTCAAAACTAAGGACCCGCCGCTAGCTGTTTCGTCGCCCGCGTGCAATACCGATTATGCCGCCCTACGACTACTTACTCTGAGTTTTGTCAAAAAAAGGATAATTAATGTTTTCTCAAGATGCCTATTGGTTGCGCGACTCAAGCGCCGGCTAGCCGGCTAGCCCGCTGCGGGCGAGAGGCCCCAAGTTGGTATTCTATGCGCGCCCACTGCGTAGAAGTCGACCGGCCAGGGGTACAATGACTTGAATTAGGTATGAGTCGCTCGATTTGCCGCCCCCTGGGCGTGCCGCCCGCGTGCGGTGCACGCTTTGCACGCCCGTTTATGGCGGCCCTATACACTAGAACATTTTGCAAAAAAACCTTCTTCATACAAGTTAACAGTACTTACCGCCATTTGTTTAAAATCGATCGAACTACGAAGTGCCGCGTTGAATAGGCGTACGATGTAACCTTGTATGTGCACACATAAAAGAAAAAAATAAGCAATAAACGAACGAACTGTTCCGTGGACCGCAGATGACTGAGTCGCGTTAGCCCTAAACTGACTTTTTAGGGCCAGTGAGTTGGTGCCAATCGTCTGCCTAGTCCTTACGCCAGTACAGTAGTACCCAATTAATATGGCTTACCGATGTACCTGCGCAGAAGATACATTTTCAAAGCGCGGGAAACGCTATTCGTCGGCAGTCATGTTAGCGCGCGCCGTGCGGAGGGGCGTGACTTGCAAGTGAGACGGAACTAACAGCTGCAGTGTATTATGAACCTTATAGTAGGGATCTAAGGTTGATTGTAAGTTTTAAGCATTCTTTCGTTAATTTTCGGGACCATACTTTCTTTTCTGCGCGAACGAAGATTCACGACGCGCCATATAAGTTGGGTAATACTGTAATATATGTGTCAATGTTTATAATAATATGTATAAGCTTGTCTAACCATGGTAAGTGATGATGTAGCCGAAGGTGGTAAGCACGCAAAGCCTAGAAGGAACTGGCTCTCAAGCGCAGCTGTCGGAACAAACCGATAGGGCCCGGCGATTTTCAACTTGAGGTGGCCAGCCAGGTTGGTACTACAAAGTATCCTACCACCGTGCTTTCGTTCACTGAAAACTCAAACTCATTGTAGGATTCGAACCTGGGACCTTCGTTTCGGCATTCAACGTCATTACCGCTGAGCTATTATCGCCTTAAAAAAACCGCTCATCACATGCTCAATGTCGCAAGCGTCTGTAGGCTAAGGTATTCGCTTACCATCAGGTTAGCCGTATGGCTTGCTTCCTAAGTAGTAGGTATATAAAAGAAAGGCATTTTATAAATTCTTAAGTAACTCTGACAGTATGTCTGTTACTACTTCATGACTAAGCCTCTGGACAGGAGCCCAAGTCTGCTATTACAGTTGTAGTCCAATAAACTATCAGTGGTGTCAAAATTGACACATTTTACAGTTTTGGTAGTCTACTAACACAATATCGTCATAATGGCGCCATAATAGCTTTCCGATGATTATCCACTGAAACTACAATCGTGCCATAATGATCTTTTAGTTGTCACAGTTTTGGTGCTAAAATTCTTTTCATTCATTATGAATTAGTAAACTGCGCACATTTGTTCAATGATAATGGAATTGCAATAGTATCGTGTCAGTATTACATTTTAGCAGACTTAGCCCCCAGACCGCTATTATATTTGGTCCTCAGATAGCCTATGGTATTGAGACATAGGCTACTTTTTACCCCGATAACACGGGTGAAACCACGGGTAAGGCTAGTAAATAAATAAATAACTATTTACCCATCGAACAAATATGTATATTTGTCAAACAATTCAGCAATCACATGGCAATCACGTTCAACAAATTTCATAAAGCAAATCATAAATATTCGATGCTGCCGAAGATATTGTCTAGACTCGACAATTGATGAACTAGACATATAGCGAGGCCGAATGTGATCGTATCTGTCTCTGATATCGATAATATTCGATATCTGAGACCATCGATAACCGTTGTGATGTATTAAACTATACTTCGAATAGCCTACGGGTAGGTATGGTTTCATGTTAACGTAATTTGTCAATTTCTCGTGTTTGTTGTATTGTTTATTAAGAGGACTCAATTCGTCATACTTTTCATACAAAACCTCTGTACTTATTATGGCGTTGTTAAACATTTTTCGTTAGGTGTTTTGAACAAATTAGTATCTTGTGCACTATATCTAGCCATATATCTAGGCGTAATTTAAAAAAAGTGTGAAACAAATTCAGTCAAAGCCTCCGAAAAACAGCGTTTATAAATTGTAAAAGTAAAGAAAACATTCAGATACCAGGCTTGCAAATGTATTGGAGATTCTAAATAGCTAACTTTTTTCACAAACTTGTATGATTTTTTCACAAGAAGTATACTCCTGGAACAAGTTTTATGAATGCGAAATCATGAATGACGACCTAGCGAAGCGGCCGCGAGTGATCAGTGGAATTTACCGACTGATAACCGACGGCTCTGATGCTGTCTCTCTTTTTTCGCAGTCAAACATTACGTTGGATGAAACAACAAGCTTTTAGACTATGCTTGCGTTGAAGTTGCGCCGGCCACAGAAGGCCGCCTTAAATAGTATTTTCGGGAATGCAGTAATGCTGTTATAGTATATTATTAGCTTAATATAACAAAATTTCTCGAATCCTACAATTAGCTTGAGCTTTCGATGAAGGAAAACATCGTGAGGAAACCATAGCACGGTGGTAAGGTACTTTGTAGTACCCGCCTGGCTGGCTACCACCCTCAAGTTGAAAATCTTTCGCCAAGTACCTTTCGGTGTGTTCCGATAGCTGCACTTGAGAGCCAGTTCCTTCTAGGCTTTGTGTGTGCACCACCTTCGGCCACATCATCACTTACCATGGTGAGATTGCGGTCAAACAAAGGCCTATAAACAGTAAAAAAAAAAAAAAAACAATATGATCTCATAAAAATAAACTATTGTATTTGCGTAATATTGGCCCTGATTCTGTTGTTCACAACTAAACTAATTTTAATGTCACTATGTCTCTTTCTAACAAAGAACATAAGAAAAGGATGTAAGAAATTTAGTCCTGTCAAATTAGTCCAATGATTGTTTTCAATATAAATTTAGTTGCCATCTACAGCGGTTACGCCTAAATACACGCAAAATAAGACGGCAAAGATTAATTTGACAACTTAAAATATGTTCCATCCTTTTTCAATCATGTTCGTAAGAAAGAGATGAGATGTGACTAAAATTAGTTTAGTGCGATTTACAACAGAATCGGCACCATTAACCCCCAGTATCTCGCCATATACGCGTAATGCATTCGCGGCGAATTTCTTCTTTCTGGACAGGGTCTAAGATAGTTCACCCACAGCCAAAAAAATCTCCGTCCATGTTTGTATCATATCATTAAGTTTATGTATAGCAATAAATTTCCATAATAGTAAATAAATATATAAATCAGATAACAAACATAAATGCGACCCCACGAATTTATTATTATCTCCAAAGTTATGTTAAATAAATAACAATCTAGCGAATAGCCCCTTAATAATTTATAACAGTCCATTCCATCCCCTTTCTTAATATAAGAAAAATGTATCAGGAACCATGGTAGGAACAAATAGCGTTATGTGTCATTGTTTGTTCGCGTCTCAGGAAATAAAACTACAACGATTCGTTTGAAATTTTATCTTGGAATTGTATACGAAGTTGAAATGAAATTGTTGAGAAAGAAAACTTTAAGAATTTATGAATTTTGAAGCTGGGATTTGTCAGTTTATTTTACTGAATTTATCAATCATGAGTGAAGGTGGATTGTGATGAATAATGGAAAATGCTGACAGTTAGAGAGATTTTTTAAAAACTTATATTAAAGACTTTGAACTGTTATTAGTCATGCATGCACCCAAACATTTGAAGCTCAAATACTCAGTAACTCAGCTGTTATTGTGCTGACATTTTGGTAGGTAGCGCAAAAACCGGCATGAGTCGTGAGCACAAATTGACACCTGCGTAGTAGTTAATTTTTTGGTCAGTTTGGCGGAATGAAGAAAGGGGAGCGCCGAGCTACACACGATTGGTTCGTCAGTCGATTCTCGTCTATTGGATTCTTGCGTGTCATTTGGCTACTTGAAAGTGTACATGCGCGAGCTTGCCCCCACTACTGCCTATCTATGCTCAAGACTCGTGCCTTATAACGTACGAAAATTACAGTTATTTTTTTTTATTCTATGTTATTCGTATGGAGTTTATCCAGTATCAAGGCAAAAACTCCCTCAACGCAACGTTTAAAAACAAATCTAAATCTAGTACTACAAAGTTGTACACTATCAGAGAATTTTATATATATCGATAAATCTTGATAATAAATTCATATATCAAATATTTCACATCCCAATGTGCTCAAACGAAAACAACTCCACAATCACCCCCTAATTATATTTTTTTAAATATTACCCCTATTTAAAATCTCAGCTACATTCGTAAACAATATAAAGACATGCCCCATCCCAAGTAGCCGGTACAAGGTTGCACTAACCCCTAACGAATAGGCTTGGTACGTGCCCCGCATGCCAGCTGCACCTATTGTGCCCCTACTAATAATGTTAGCAGCGACGTGGGGATCGGTAAGATTCAGATGGGCGCCTAAGGCTTGTGGGTATTTAATTGTATTACGAAACGATTGTAGAGTTAATTGCTGAAGTGACTGTCAAGGACTGATTTCAATTTGGGGTATTATATATTTTTTTCTTTTTAAAAACATGTCCGTGCTCACCACACAGACAGACAGAAGTTAAGAGGTTAGTTGTACACACTGAACAGTCCACCTTTTCCAACCATTGCTTAATGTCTGGATTACTAGCTGTCCCGCGCGCATTCCGCCCGCATTCCCGAGAGATCGTATGTTTTTTTTTATATAGAACTAAGGTAGTAAACAAGCATACGGCCCACCTGATGGTAAGCAGTTACCGTAGCCTATGGACGCTTGCAACACCAGGGGTATCACTCGCACGTTGCCTACCCTAAAGAAATCTCTTCATGCTGTACTCCGTTGGGAAAACCACGGCGAAGAGCTCATTCCAAATTTTTTGTACATACATATTTCTTGTACATCTATAAATATGTGATTCCACACCCCTAAGTCTAAGGAGAGACTTTGCCTCCTTATGTGTCTTCTACCGCTTGTGCAATGGACAGTGTTCTGAGGAATTGTTTTTGCACCTCTCGCCTTCGACGGGCAGTTCATCCTCACATATTGGAACCAAAATGATCCCTCAATGTGCGGTTATAAAAAAGCTTTCTACCGAGGAGATTCAGGTAGTGTTTAAGCTCCCCGCCGTTTGTTTTCCCAAGGGAGTTCAGCTTCAAGGAGGGTGTAAAGAGATTTCTGCAGGGTCGTTAACGCGCGATTGATACCCCTGGTGTTGCAAGCGTCCATAGGCTACGGTGACCGCTTACCATCAGGTGAGCCGTGTTTGCTACCTGATTAGTATAATTTTTGTTTAATGAGTGATGATTAGTACCTAGATAAAACAAAATATTTTTTCCTACATTTTGTTAACTCAAATCGTCCATCCACTGACTGAATTTACCACCTACATGAAACAATGCAATTATAATTGAACAATAGCACTTAATTATGAGTGAATAGCGTGCCATACCGTGGTGTTGCCATATCACTGTGAAAAACTCATTAAAAGCTCGATTTCGATACAATAGTTCATGCAGACATTTTAAACTGCATTATTCATATAGTGGAATAACAAATTGTCTCCCTGCTTGTTATGTTTTCACGACAAAATCTCTGAATCGATCGCGATGCATTTTGGCAAGCAGGTAGCCTAAGGGATGGAGAGGGTCTTAGGTAACTTTTTATCTCGGAAACGTGGGTGAACCACAGGAAACAGCTAGTTATATTTTATATGATACATTTAATCTTAAGGTCTACACTACGCGATCTGAATACGAGTCGAGCACTCAGAGCTCGTATTCGCGTAGCGTAGACGGTCTTGGGCTTGGGACGGGTTTGAAACGCTTGTGGTGTAGCATGATTAGCCGTTCTTAATCGATCGGCAAAGTTAAGCTACCACCGTCGTGGTCGGTACCTGGATGGGTGACCGCCAGTGGTATTTTAAATCGAGCGTTTCCGTGCTTCGGAAAGCACGTAAAGCCGTGGGTCCCGGTAATCACTTAATTGTGATAGTCGTTAAGCTAGATGGATGCCTCCTAGGCGGCTTGAAAAATTCCAACAGTAGATTGACCACTAGCCTACCTTAATATATATTATAGCTACGTCTGTGACGGGCTTTATAGGCTCGTTGTACATCCACACTTGACATCGCTAGCAACGAACAAAGAGCAGCTCGGCTTCCTACTATCTACTTACTAATGAATTTGTTGTACATGTTATGACCTTACGCGCCGCAGGTCGTGGGTTCGATTCCCACACAAGACATGCATTTATGTGCATGAACATGTATCTCGTATGTCTGGGTGTAATTATATATATATTAAGTATGTATTTCCAATATAAAAAGTAGTATATGTATTATATCAGTTATCTAGTTTCCATAGTACAAGCTCTGCTTAGTTTGGGATCAGATGACCGTGTCTGAGGAATGTCACAGGATATTTATTTATTATTTTTACACACATTAAACATTTTGAATAAAACTTAACATACATTATGCTAAATACCAGTCTTAACTTGAACAGAATCAAAGAAAAGTTCGCCAAAAAAAGCAAAAGAACACCTGCTATTCAGGAACAGAAAAGACTACACAGTTACTCTGAATACTGCTCTTTAACTTGAATATATGGGAGAGCAGGAATGTCCGACTAAACTTTCCCAAGTTGGTTGGTTGGTGGCGTATGAATAAGTTCTAATTACACGGGTTAAGATACAAAGTACCTCAATGTATATTTCGTTTTTGCAAGTGAATAGAGTCGTCTTTCATAAATGACCGAACTCTTTGAGTATAATTTTTTTTTCTCTTTACAAAATCTTCACCAATTTGTAATTGCTAATGGTGCCGATTCTGTTGTAAATCGCACTAAACTAATTTTAGTTACATCTCATCTCTTTCTTACGAACATGATTGAAAAAGGATATAACATATTTTAAGTTGTCAAATTAATCTTTGCCGTCTTATTTTGCGTGTATTTAGGCGTAACCACTATAGATGGCGACTAAATTTATATTGAAAACAAGCATTGGACTAATTTGACAGGACTAAATTTCTTACATCCTTTTCTTATGTTCTTTGTTAGAAAGAGACATAGTGACATTAAAATTAGTTTAGTTGTGAACAACAGAATCAGGGCCATTGTATGTTATGGTGCCTTCTCACGGCGCGTTGTAGCCAGAGCCGCGCCGCGCCGCGCCGCGCCCCGCGCCGTGTGAAGGCAACGGCTCGGCGCGACTCGGGCATGCGCGTCCAATGCTCGGCGCGACTCGGCTTGGCGCGTCCAATTTGGTCGCTTCACACGGCACGTGGTAGGACGAGTCGCGCCGCGCCGCGCCGCGCCTCGCGCCGTGTGAAGGCAATGCTCGGCGCGACTTGGGCTGGCGCGGCCGATCCACTAAATGTCGGTAACTTCAAAGGCGCGGCGCGGCGCTTCAAAGGCAGGGTTGGATTTCGTAGTATAATAAATATAAATATAGTACTTATGTAGTATCGTAATGCCAGGATACTTACTACCTACGAGAAAATACCATAATTGTACCTTCAGGTCGATTAATTCTGTTATTTGTTGAAATAAATTAAAAATATTACTTTAATTATGAAATAAAGTTGTAATAGTTGTTTTAGTTGTAGTAAATCGGCCTATTTACTCCTGATTCTTTCATGCGATGCTGTGAAAGAAAGTAAATGTAATTTGTATTGAATTTATTCCATCTGACGACATGCTATGTCGTGTCAATGCCAAAGACGAAGTTTCGATTGACGGATTGGCTGAGATAAACATCTACTTGCCTAAATTTGGTCAATTTATACCTACAATAACAATAAAACTAAAATGTCCTTACAAATACATTTTTATTTCAGTTAAATAACAAAATGGACGATAAGCAAAATGCAGTATTATTTTCGACAAGTATCTAGTATAATTTTATTTTCCATATAAGTACAATAATATTTTGAGGGTCTGAATGCAACCCTGGGCGCGGGCGCGCGCGTGTGTGGCTCGGTTTTGTGCGGAGTTGTGTGTGCGTTTGAGCACGTTCATTTCATCTCGAAGCGTTCGAACGTGAGGTACTCTGCGAGCTTAAATATGGAGTGGTCGAATGACACGATTGCCGATTTTTTACATTATTACGAGAACGAACCATCTTTGTGGAACACGAAAAATGCGGAGCACAAAAATAAGAATTACCAGCACGATGCCTGGATCAGAATAGTTTAGTTAAGGACAAAAAAAACCCGACTGCGTAAAACAAAAAATAACTGAAAAGAGTACAACAGCTATAGAATTTTGAAAATATAGTATTATAATATATATATATATATATATATACAGGATGTTGTTTTGGTCGGCGACTAGCGATCCAGGAGCGGTAGTACAAAATATATATTCCCAAAAATATGTTGAGAAATACCTTATTCAATTTGAAATAAAATTACCTCAAAGTATGGTTACTAGGCACGTGCACAGACTAGAGCTAGGCGCAAGCCGCCATCGCCCCACCCTGATTACATTACATGATTTTCAAATTTTTTATTTTTTTATTTTTATTATTAAAAAAAATTATTATAGTATTTTTTTATATTTTTTTTAGCACCAGTATCATTTGTATTATCGATCCTAAGTCGCTCGTCGCTGACCAAAACAACGACCTGTATACCGGGTGATTTTGAATTTCTATTTTTTTTTTTTTTCCTCGGATCAGAATCACTAATAGAACACATCCGTGCAAAAAAAAGGACCTTTTTTTTTCATAATTTTGTCGTAAGAATATCCTAAATACTCCACATTGCTGGATAACGTTAACAAGTAGGTGACCTTGAACTTCAGCTGGCAGACGTCACCAGAACATTGAAATATACTGCGGAAATACGTGAATACTTTCGTAACGCGCACTAGGTGAAAATTGTGTTTAATCTATATATATAAAATTCAAAGTCCTGACTGACTGACTGACTGATTGACTGATATATCAACGCACAGCCTAAACTACTGGTCCTAGAGACATGAAATTTAGAGGGTATATTGTTTGTGAATAGTAGGTATCCACTAAGAAAGGGTTTTTCGAAATTCCACCCCTAAGGGGTTAAAATAGGGGATGGAAGTTTGTATGAAAGTAGTCCGTCAGTTTCGAAGTTAGGATCTTCAAATTTTGTGTTTAGGCTGAAGATTGAAAATTAATTTATACGTGTCTCAGCGTTTTTAATAATTCTACCCTCGAAGCGGGATGAAGTTGTTTTGTTTTGTTTTATTGTTGTAGAAAAATATGTCATTTGTTTCCGGTAGGCCACGCGGGCGAAGCCGCTAGCAGAAGCTAGTACCTACTAAAATTTCACCATATTATTTTTCTATTTTCCATTTACAAAATTAAGTAATATCAGGAATAAACTCTTCATAATGTTGTTTACATTTCGAGTATTTTGATTAGTAAAAACTGTCATTGAATCGAATCTGTCATTAATTAAAATCTTCTAAAATAATTTCTATTTTTTAATTTTCACCAAGGAGGTTTCTTTGAAGGTGACTTATCTTTCAATAATTATCAACAATTTAAGGCCTGCACACACCATACAATCGCAGGCCAACTTTATGTCGGAAAGAACAGAAAACTTGAATCCCATAGTCTATTAAATGTCCGCTTTGTAAGAAGAAGGTAAAATAAGATAGTAAGTTAATTTTTTATTTAATTGATAATAACTTCAGAAATCAGGATAACTTTTTAAAACGTTTGACTTGGTTAATACTCCAAAAAGAACGTTGTCAAAAACAAAACTGGCAGTTTGCAAAAAAAAAACATATCACAGGTTGGCGGGAAACTGTCAGTCGAAAACGGCAGATCCTATTCGCGACACGCATTTATTTGAAAGTACCTCGTGCAAATGTATACGTACAGTAATCGTGAGTACTACGAGATGGTGAGGGTGTATATCGAAAGTGGAGAGAGTCTCTATGAAGCCCGAAGATTGTACGAGTCGGAAAGCATCCCCCGGCTTCGCAATCAAGGATTCGTTAATGCAGCAGTTCCTCACCGAAACACAATTTTAGCTGCGAATCAACGGCTTCTCGACTATGGCCAGTTTACCGTACCGACCCACGTACGTGGAGCTGGCCCATCACGTATGCCATTTGAAGTAGAGCAAGCTATCTTCGATTTTTTCGAGCGAGACCCGAGGGCTAGTACTCGAGACGCAGCACGCCGTTTTGATATCAGTCAAACAATGGTATGGAAGCTACTGAAATAATGAAATGAAATGAAATGAAATGAAATAATGAAATGAAATAATTTATTCATTCAAATAGGCCTTCACAGGCACTTATGAATAGTCAAACTCTAATACTCTAATGCACTAATGCACGGTTCGGAAGGTTGATTTTGCTGAGAAGAGCCGGCAATAAACTCAGCAATTACTCTTTTCAAAAACAAACTAAAATTTATTACATCAGATGTTTCCTGCGAGAGCGAGCGCTACAACCACGCATTTTTATCATTTAAATATTCTTTAATATTGTAGTAAGCCTTCTGTACTAAAGCGGCCTTTATACGTTTCTTAAACTTTAGTGACGGTAAATTTAAAATTTCATTAGGGATCTTATTATAAAATTGTACACTCAGTCCTAAAAATGAACCTTGCACTTTTTGGAGTCTATAAGAAGAGGTCAAAAGTTTATGCTTATTTCTAGTATTAAAAGAGTGCACGTCACTTTTTTTTACAAAAAGATTAATATTCTGATGTACAAATAATATGTTTGCATAAATATACTGCGATGCTACTGTAAGGATACCTATATTTTTAAACTTATCTCTGAGGGAAGCTCGAGAACTCATATTATAAATAGCTCGCACTGCTTTTTTTTGCAAAATAAAAATGGTTTCTATATCAGCAGCTTTACCCCAAAGTAAAATGCCATAGGACATAACACTATGAAAATAACTAAAATAAACTAATCGAGCTGTGTCTACGTCTGTTAGCTGTCTAATTTTTCTAACTGCATAAGCAGCTGAACTGAGCTTTCCCGAAAGACATGCTATTTGGCTGCCCCATTGAAGTTTCGAGTCTAAAGTAATCCCTAAGAATACTGATGATTCAACAAGACCTAAAGGTTCATTATTTATCATTAAATTACAGCCTACTTTTTTAACATTTGGAAGCGCAAATTTAATACATTTAGTTTTCTTTGCATTTAAAACTAGATTATTTACAGTAAACCAATTTAATACCCGAGATAATGCATCGTTTACATCGTCAAAATTAGATTTCAGTCTATCAACACTAAAAATCAGTGAGGTATCGTCAGCAAACAGTACAATTCCACAGGTATTTTTGACATAAAAAGGAAGATCATTAATATAAATTAAAAATAGAAAAGGGCCTAAAATAGAGCCCTGCGGCACCCCCATATGCACAGGAGAACCAGATGATTTAATACGATTGACATCAACACTTTGAATTCTTTCCCCGAGATACGACTTCATCAAATCAAGTGCTGCACCCCTAACCCCATAATAATTTAGTTTACGTATGAGTGTCTGGTGATCAACACAATCAAAGGCTTTAGATAGATCACAGAAGACTCCAATAACATTCTGTGAGTTCTCCCAAGCGTTAAAAATATTTCTTAAAAGTGCTACCCCGGCATCAACAGTTGAACGACCCTTTGTAAACCCATACTGCTCACTATGTAATAGTTTATTCAAATTAAAGTGAGCGATTAATTGCGTTAAAATAATCTTTTCAAATACTTTACTCAAAGCTGGCAAAATGGAAACTGGCCTATAATTAGTAGGATCACTGGGATCTCCCGCCTTGAACAAAGGTATAACTTTGCTATATTTCATTAAATCTGGAAATTGGCCAAAATCTACGCATTTATTAAATACTAAAGCTAGATGGGGAGCAATGTCATCAATGATACCCTGCAAAACAGTCACGGATATATCCCATAAGTCCCCGGTGCGTTTAAGTTTCAGGGTTTTAAAACTTAAACGCACCGGGGACTTATGGGATATATCCGTGACTGTTTTGCAGGGTATCATGAACATAGCTCAACTTCATCCATACCATTACCAACGGGTGCAGCAGTTAAATGACAACGACGCGCATGCCCGCCGAGCCTTCTGCGAGTGGTTGATTGAAAATCAAAACGTTACCATTTTGTGGACGGATGAGGCCCTATTTACTCGTGTGGGGCTTTATAACCAACATAATCAACATTGGTGGTCATACCGCAACCCATACGTAATACGAGAAGACCATCACCAAGTGCGGTTCAGTGCAAATGTGTGGGCGGGCATCGTTAGGGATAAAATACTCGGACCGTATTTTATTGAAGGTCATCTGACTGGAGACACGTATCTTAATATGTTGCGGGGTGTACTTGCAGAGTTTTTGGACGATGTGCCACTCGCGTTTCTACGTGACTTTTATTATCAACAGGACGGTGCACCACCTCATTTCGCCCGTGATGTACGACAGTACATGAATAGTGAGTACGGAAACCGCTGGATAGGCCGCGGCGGACCCGTGCCTTGGCCACCCAGGTCACCGGATCTCACTCCGTGTGATTTCTTTCTATGGGGTGAAATCAAACGGCTCGTTTATCAAGATGAATCTCGAAGTCTCGAAGTGCTAAAGGTAAAAATAATAAGTGCATTTGAGACGGTCAAAAGTGATAGTGCATTGCTAATGAAAGTAAGAAGGAACGTTATGAAACGTGCTAGACTTTGTTTAGAAAGGAATGGACTTCATTTCGAACAATTGTTAAAATACTTTTAATTTTTTTTACCGCAGTGTGGTAGCGTGCAGACCCGCCTTAATATTTCATATTTGAAATAGTTGAAAATAGCTAATTAAAAAAAATAGTATGAGTTGCGCACGCATGTATTCTTTGGTTACTGGTTGCTAGGGCAACGTTTTAGAATATCAACAGTCGTTATTGGGTGATACAAAATATTTTTAAATTTAATTGAATAATTATGGGACTCTCTGGAGTACACTATCAGTTTGATCAATGGAGGGCTTCTGCCTCACACACGGTGCCGCGCGGCGCGGGCGCCCGCCACCCCACCCAACTGTGCGCTCTGTAGCTGCAGATCACTGGAAGTGTGTTATTTAAAACCAAATAATAAGTTAACAATAAAATGCAATATTCAGTTCAATGTGATTTTGAATTAGCTTTAAGTTGGCCCAAAAGTTTTAAAGTGTTACAACGATACAGATGTTAGAATTGTGATACGATGAGTATGTTTGTAATTGAGTTAATAAAAAAAGTGAGTTACTGTATTTTTGTGGCTTCATTTTATAAATTTTAATCGGGTAAGAATACCTAGAGTTATGTATAGGATTTAATTTGGATGATGTTCGTGTTTTCGCATACATAGGCAGTATCTCACATTCTCGGTTGTTGACAGCTATGTGACGTAGCGCATTGGCGCGCGGTACGACCAACGATTTCGATTATTTGAGAAAACTTTGGATCGTCATAACTTCATTTTTTTCTATAAAAATTATATCTAAAAATAAAACATGTATTTTTTATTTTTTATTAATTTGTAGACTCCTTTAAAATAGCTAAGTAATTCAAAATCACCCTGTATGTATGGAATGGGCTTACTCCCATACCCATCCCTTACTCCCATAGTTAAGACGAATCTAACGACACCTCATGTTTAACTCCATCAAGCCGTTTAGGCTGCAGAGCGTGCCAAAGAAAGACATACATACACTCGAAAAACATAACCCTCCTCCCGGTTCAGTCGGGTAAAAATAGAAATTGTCATTTAAGGGGGCTCTTCATGGCCAACGCAACTTCAACGCAAGCATAGCCTAAAAGCTTGTACTTTCATCCAACATAATGTTTGACTGCGAAAAAAGAGAGACAGCATCAGAGCCGTCGGTTATCAGTCGGTAAATTCCGCTTATCACTCGCGGCCGCTTCGCTAGGTCGTCATAACTAGATATTCATGATTTCGCATATCATAAAATTTGTTCCAGGATATACTTCTTGTGAAACAATCTTACAAGTTTGTGAAAAAAAGTTAGTTATTTAGAATCTCCAATATATTTGCAAGCCTGGTATCTAGATATTTCGTTACTTTTTCAATTTATAGGTACATTAGATATTGCCAAAGTTCAGGTAAAAATTGTGCAAAAACGCTGTTTTTCGGAGGCTTTTACTGAATTTGTTTCACACTTTTTTTTATTTTTGCCTAGATACACGGCTAGATATAGTGCACAAGATACCAATTTGTTTAAAACATCTAACGAAAAATGTTTAACAACGCCATCATCAGTACACAGCTTTTGTATAAAAAGTATGGGCGGATTGACTGCTCTTAATTGTCGTTTTAAATTTCTCCATGGCTGGATGTGCGACATTGTGCGTTGCGTGTCTCGATATGCGGCAAATTCCAATCAAACGAGCGCCGCGCCGCGCCGCGCCCGTGTGAAGGGGTGACTCGGGCTCGCGCGTGGCGCGTGCTTGCTCGTAGAAATCGGCGCGGCGCGGCGCGGCTCGGGCTACCACGCGCCGTGAGAAGCCCGAGCCGATTTTGATTTTTGATTTGATTTTGATGTAGTTTAGGATGAGTTCAGTGACAAAGACACGTACAGTAGAATTAACTCACTGGATGGTTTAGATAGGGTAGGGTAGGGTAGCACCACAGGGTATGGTAGCACCACGCGAACGAAGTTGCGCCGGGCAGCTACTCCTAGAATAAAACAGAATACTTTTATCCTCAATTAACATGAGATCTCACATTTTGCTTCGTTTCAAAGGAGAAGAAAAAATTTTGACAGGAAAAACAGCCTAATGATATATCAGTACTGAATATAAACTCAAACAATAGATGCTATTATCCAATTCCTGCAGTTTCCTTTGTTAACTAAAAGGCATGCAGCATGCAGATGGCATATCTGAACCAATTAGGTTTTGGTTTGTTCCTTTGTGGGTTACTTAGACATTGATATCGTTCCAAATTGAAGCGGAATTGGGTTATATTTTCTCCAATAGCCAATATAGTGCAAAACATATTAAAAAATGTTACTTTGATGAGTTTCTTACCAGTTCTTCTCAGAAGGATGACTTCCGAACTTCATTAAATTTGACCTACCTAAATTATAAAATGGGTTTGACTGTGAATAATAATCGAAGTTATTTTTATACTCAACATTGTTCCATGACATTGGTGCCGATTCTGTTGTAAATTGCACTAAACTAATTTTAGTCACATCTCATATCTTTCTTACGAACATTATTGAAAAAGGATAGAACATATTTTAAGTTGTCAAATTAATCTTTGCCGTCTTATTTTGCGTGTATTTAGGCGTAACCGCGATAGATGGCGACTAAAATTATATTGAAACCAAGCATTGGACTAATTTGACAGGACTAAATTTCTTACATCCTTTTCTTATGTTCTTTGTTAGAAAGAGACATAGTGAGTTTAAAATTAGTTTAGTTGTGAACAACAGAATCAGGGCCAATATCCCTCTAAGCTATTTCAAGAGAGCATATAAATCGGACCCAAGCACTACAGGCTATGAAAAATGGACACAATTCATCACGTGAGACCGCAAAGATATTACCTTTTGAAAGAAAATAAATGATCAGCTCATATTCAGAGATAACGTACTGAAAGAGCCTGTTTAAAAACTGAAACTTATGTTACACATTATTTTTTTGTAAAAATGAAAATGCTTTTTTCAATTCATGAGAAATGTCTGATTTCAGAATCGGATCACGGTTCGGCAATTTTTTTCTAAAAACTTGCTTTTAGTTGTCTTAAAAAAATTGATGTTTTTTTTACTATATTAAGCCAACGAGAGGAGATAAAATATGTAAACAACCGACCTCTACTGAGTTACATTACGATAGCGAGCGATCATTATCTCTCGCATGCAATAATGATGACAGTTAGTCGACGACAGCTGTCGTTATATGATTCGTGGTACTGGAAAGCGGCCGGTAAAGCAGCTGTCAACATTATTTCTTTAAATAAAAATCGAAAGTTTGTTTACATTCTTTATATCGTCTCGTTGGCTTATCTTTACAAGCTTTTATTTAGTTTCGCTTGTCTGTTTTATTTTTGTCTCTGTAATCAAATCTTGAATGGTAAATTTAACCCTCTTCCCGGTTACCGATTGAGCTATATATGCATATATAAAGCGGATAATAATGTATTATTACGACATGGAGCTGATTTGATGAGGGAGCCGGTAAGTGGCCATGGGAACTCTGTAAAAAACAACGCAACCCCATCGAGTTTGGGCTCGTTTGATTTGACAAGGACTCTCGGAACGGATAATCGAAAACAAATCAATTAATCAACAATGTACCTAAGATTCAAATTGTTTCTCAATGTCGACTCAACATTGTCTTTATTCTAACCGACTTCAAAAAAGGAGAATGTTCTGAATTCGGTTATATGTTTATTAATTTTATGTTTGTTACCTCTCCGTCATTTGACACAAACGATTTGTTTTTTTTTGTTTTTTACTTCCCATTTTATCCCATTGTCATCAGGTCAGGATCTTAGTACTTTTTAGTGTACTTTGAAGTCGGTTTAAGTTTTTTGTAAAACAGTTTTTCTTTTAATGACATTCTTTATTAAGTATAGACCTTAGATCATACTCAGCCCGTTCATATAGAGAGTTCGTTCGTAGATTGTGGTCACCGAACAATAGCCATTGTGACATTTCTACACAATTCTAGAAAAAAAAACTTTACCTTATGATTGCTAATAAACTTGTAACACAACCGCCATATTTTAAACGCGGAACCGTTGGATATGTCGCCGTATTTTTGTGAAAACCGTTAGTTTATAATCTACCTAGCGAGATTATAAACTCCCCGATAAATTGTGAACTGTACCATACTGCTTACAATATAACGTATAATTTCCGATAGGTAGTAGAGTAGTTTCCGATAAATAGTAATCTATCCGCAACAAACCGTTAAATTGTGAATTAACATCATACTTGAACCCGACGGAATGCTCTTTGCGCGCTGATTGGTTGAACGTCATGTGTCCCGCGCCGCCATCTTTACCTAGCTGTCATTTAGTTATCAACGAACGTAAACAATTTTTTTTTTTGTATTTTCAATAGATTTTGTGTTTAAAATAAGTGAACGTTATCATAAAGTTACAATTATTTGTGAAAATAAACTAGGATTTAAATAATAAGTCAAGTTTCTGTGAAAAACAACTGTTAGTAGCCGAACATAACCTGAGTTATACTTTTCATGTTTTAATATACCTAATTCTCGTGTATTACTTACACTAGTGTTTTGATTATATTTGTGACTATAGTTTCACAAATCCAATCCATATCCAATTAAAAAGTTCGGATATTGATTCTAGTATTCTACAAAACGCTCTACCGCCAAGACTGACCAATCAGGGACGGTTCATAATATTACGAGTGATAAAATCGGCAAGTGCTGGTTCGTTTGCAATATGACGGTTTGACATGGATAGATTATAAACTATCGGAAATGAATATGTAATATTATAAGCAGTATGGTAAAGTTCACAATTTATCAGGGAGTTTACAATCTCCCTAGGATTATAAACTAACGGTTTTCACAAAAATACGGTGACAGATACATAACTGAAAAATCACTGGTAAAATATATTATGATAATTGTGTTATTTTAAATAGTTCATACAGACATATTTTATTCTGATAAGTAATAAAATAATAGGGATGATTCCTGGGTAAAAAATAATAATTCCATTGAGTCCGTCAGTTAGATTATGAAACATTATTGGACAAGTATTTTTTGCTTTACCAAATCATTAAAAATTGACAAAGATAAAGCGAGTCAAAGTTTGGGAGTGGGGGACTCCCACGTGACGTCACTTTAGTTAGAGTAAAAAGTGTACTCTAACGTGACGTCACGCGGAACTTCAATCTTATCACACGGTATCTTCGTATTTTTTGTGAAAAAATACGTGTCTAATATTTTTTGATATTGTAAAAGACGGACTAAATAGATTTTTTTGTCATCTAGCCCATTGAGAATTTCATATATTTTTTGTAAAAATACATTCAAAATAATATTGAAAATAATAAAAAGTTTTTTTTTTCGAAATTACTTTCAAACATATATATTTCATAGTTTATTTCCCATTTTCATAACAATAGCGTATACCTAATGGACAGGCCTCATTAATAGCAGTTTCCTAATTTTAGTGTAACGCGTCGGTGTGCTTAGAGCATAAGTCCTCACTTTATAGTTATCCAGCAAATTGGAAAATTGGCCGCGGGCTATTTTCAATGAATGAAAAGCAATTCTCAAATGCACCAATGAAATACTGGAGTTTCTCCATTGTCGAGAAGAGAGCTCAATGGATAGTTTTTGAAAAACTAATTTGAAGCTTAATCCATGCAATTATTTTTATAAAGGATTCCAACTAGCATTACAGAAGCATTGTCATTTGTTAAATTTATTTTATTTATTAATCACACACACACAAAATCCACAGCTCTTAATATATTAAGCGATTATTCATTTTAAATGAAATTACTTTATAATTTACAAAAAGAGTGTGTGTCAGTGTGAATGGGGTGTGTTGGTGTTAGTGTGTGTGTGAGTGTGTAATTAATTTAATTTTGAGTATGCTTATTTTTACAGTTTAATCTGTAATCTAAGGCTCTTCTCACACATTCAGAAACGGCTGATCTTATTAAGCCTATTTCTAAGAAAATACTGGATCATTCTGTGACAGTCCCTTCGTAATAGGATTACCCATTTCCGAGATTAGCCCAGTATTAACAAATGTCAGAAACGCATTCTCTCAGCGGCCGCACTGTAGCTACTAACTCAAATTACTAACCAGTTATCTCACACGGTGCTAGAACATCAATTAAATTAGTAGACATCATGACAAGACTTAGAACCAATTTTATCGACAAAGTGAGTAAAGAAAGTATGGCCCGAACATTAACGAAAGAATGCTTAAAATTTACAATCAACCTTAGATCACTAGTATAAGATTCATAATACACTGCAGCTGTTAGTTCCGTCTCACTCGCAAGTCACGCCCCTCCGCACGGCGCGCGCTAGCATGGCGTCAGCTGCCGCGCTTTGAAAATGTATCTTCTGCGCAGGTACATCGGTAAGCCATATCAGTTGGGTACTACTGTAGCCGTGATTTAAATGGCTTCATATGCAAAATTTAGTAACAGATTTGTTAGTAATTTGAGTAGTTTCAGTAGCAACGTCTGAGGAGGGTCTAAGATTAAGTCCTGACATTGTCAATACTAAGCCATGTTCGGATGAATCTAAACGCAAATGAATCAATCTTAACGGGATTATGTGGCGAAAATCGACTTGTGTAAGCAGCCTGCTTTTGCTTGCTATTGTATTCTGAAACTTAGGGTGATGTAGTTAGGTTACAAAATTATGTTATAATAGTACATTATGATACATGTGTGCAAAGTTGGTTATTACAGACGATATGTGCATAGACGAAGCATTGCATTGAGGTACAAACTTAACATAATCGGGATTATAGCGCATACGCATTGATGATTCATTATCTTCATGGTGTAAAACTACTGCTGGTGTACCTCAGGGTGGCGTCCTATCTCCACTTCTATTTTCAATTTTTATTTCTTCTATAACCGACAACATTTCTTCTCTCTATCACCTTTACGCAGATGATCTCCAAATTTACAGACAATCTTCTTTTAATTCTCTATCTAGTGCCATATTATCAACTAATGACGATCTAAATTATATATCTGACTGGAGCAGACGTTATGGCCTTGTTGTTAACCCAGCCAAAACAAAAGTAATTATTATAGCCAGTAAATTTTACATTTCAAAAATAGATTTTGATCAGCTGCCTCCAGTTACATTCGATGGAGTTAATATTCCCTATAGTAATGTTGTTAAAAATCTTGGAATTCTCTTTGACTCCACCTTATCTTGGGCACCGCAAGTTGCGGAGGTCAGTAGGAGGATGTTTGCTGTGGCTGGCTCGATCAGACGTCTACGGAATTTCCTTCCCGTTGACACTAGAATTGCGCTTGCTAAATCATTACTTCTCCCTATTCTTGATTATGCAGATGTCAGCTATCTTGACCTAACTGAAAGCCAACTAAACAAACTTGAGCGACTTCAAAATTTATGTATAAGGTTTATATTTGGTTTGCGCAAATATGACCATATTTCACAATATCGTCATCAGCTCAAGTGGCTTCCTATTCGCCTTCGCCGGAATACACATATTCTTTCTCTTCTTTATACTATTTTATTCAATCCTTTTGCTCCTACTTATCTCAAGGAACGTTTCAATTACTTTAGTTCCCAATTACACCTTCTTCGCAGTTCTCTTGTGCTTACATTGAAAATCCCTTCCCATACTTCCAGCTTCTTATCTCAGTCTTTTTCTGTGGAAGCTGTCCGACTTTGGAATGCTCTTCCTTTGAAAATCAGACAAGCTCAAACAGTGGATTCTTTTAAGACACTTGTTTTCTCTCACTTTCTCTCCCTTTAAACTTTACTTCTTACTTTTACACCCCTATGTTGTTACTGTTACATTCTAAGTAGATATTATATTTTATTATTTTCTATTTATTTACTTTTCTATATTTTCTAATGTAATTATAATACATATTAAATATTTATTTTTATATGATTTATATATTAGTTTATCATAAATATTTTAATTTAAGTATTAGGTTTTTATTAACTTTATTAAAGTATTTTATGTATATGTAGTACTTATACTGCGCCACCTATCTTAAATTTATCCTATTACCCTAGGTTGCCTGGAAGAAATCGCTTCAGCAATAAGGCCGCCTGAATTGTTTACACTTTATTTTTGTTTTGTTATTTTTATATTGTGTGTTTTTTGTGTAAATAATAAAGAATTTTGTATTGTATTGTATTGTATTATACCTGTCATAAAGCTGTGCGGTAATGTAAAGTAAAAAGCACTAGTGCGTAATAAGCTGCATTAAGATACTAAAAACGGTGCAATAAGTGTCACTACGATCAAATGTATTAAAAAATTGTTTATTTATCAGTAGATACTTGTATATGCGATTTTTATGAAATATTGACAATAGACAAAATATAACAGAGCTTGGATCTCGGGGAGCTTTTACTAAGTATTATACTTGTGTTACGTCCTTCTTTGTCATCATACGTCAAAAAAGGACATAGGACAAGGTTATAATAATATGGTAGTTGGACCCCTTGTCACCACAGTTATTAATAAGTAATAATATCCTGGGACATTCCTCACACACGGTCATCTGATCCCAAACTAAGCAGCCCCCCTAAAAAGGAAGCTAAAGCAATATTGCTAACGCAATTCATTTTTTCGAATTTACGGCAGATCTTATGCAATTCATCAATTCCGAATCTTTTATTGAATTGAATTGTATATAATGAGTGACTAGTATACCAAAAAATATTGAAATTACGTAGGATCTGACGAGAATTCGAAAAAATGAATTGCGTTAGCAATATTGCTTTAGCTTCCTTTTTAGCCCCCCAGAGCTTGTACTATGGAAACCAGATAACTGATATAATACATATACTACTTTTATGTTTGTAAACACATACTTAATATACATAATTACACCCAGACTTAGGACATACAGACATGTTCATGCACACAAATGCATGTCCTGTGTGGAAATCGAACCCACGACCTGCGGCGCGTAAGGTGAACCTTAACCAACTGCGCCAACTGGCCCGTCTCTTAAAACATGTAGTATAAAACATGTCTAAAGTAGACACCAAGAAGCTGATATAAGATTTTTGGTAGACACTCAAAGAGATGGGACCACATCGGGACAATCAAGCGTTTTTGAATATTTGAGAGCGAATATTAGATTACAAGTGATTGGAGAAAAACAAAAGATAGGGGAGTGGCGTCAAAGTACCCTCATGAATCTATAACGAATTGTGCAGCCCACAAAGAATTGTTACGTAGCTTCAAGTATACTAGAAAAGCTTGTGTTTTTTTGATACTAATATATAAACCAACAGCCCCCTTAGGGTGGATTCAACCAAATTACCTTAGAGTTATTGAAATTTGCATTTTTCCAAGATAAAAATCAAGTCGAGAGTCATTTCAAAATTAGTCTATAGTCAAAACTGTTGGCGTATTTTTCATTTCAGACGGCATTGACAGGTACACTTTAAAATTTTCTTTTGTCTTTCAGAAGCTTGGCAGTAAGGTTCAGTTCACACTGAGACGAGAACTACGCAATGCGACGAGATGCGACGCGACGATGTTTGAAGAGGCAAATTGTTTCACAAAGACGCATCGCGATACCTCGAGGCGCAGCCCGACGCCACGGGACGTACTCTAATTCTCTCGTTGAAGTTTTTACTTTTTTGTGTACTAAATAAAGTTTTATTTGTATCGCTATCTTAAAAAGTGCGCGCCGGACTGCGTCTCAGTGTGAATTGGTCCTTAGTAATTTGATGTCACGACACGACCAATGAGCTATCCTAAAATATTCAATTTCATACGTCAGTTACAAATAAAAGAAGTCTAGAAAATAGAGGCCAAATTCAATGAGTTCACATTACAATTTTCTTACGCCCGGAGAACCTCTGATTGTTATTCAATAATCGTTTATTCAATTTAGTACCTAATATACAATTATAGGTAAAAAAAACTCTGTGCCCTTTTACGACTAATCTGGCTTACTACCATAAACATACTTCATACAATTATCAAGACGCACACTAATAAACTAAGCACACATTAAACGCGACCCTACAATTGGCTGGCACACAGAACCAGCGTTCGTGTGATGGATGAGCTTCCGTACATGGCTGCGGTTATTCTGAGGAAGTATTATCTTTTCTAGCTTCCTCTTGTATCTTCGGATACCTTAGCTAAGAAATCGCAGACTTGATAATAGTGCTAATTTTCCTCCTTTCAGACCATTAT
Source organism: Polyploca ridens (assembly GCA_951394255.1). Taxonomy (NCBI): domain Eukaryota; kingdom Metazoa; phylum Arthropoda; class Insecta; order Lepidoptera; family Drepanidae; genus Polyploca; species Polyploca ridens. The sequence goes on along the minus strand of OX596259.1, from coordinate 2,534,780 downwards.
CTACTTAGATTGGACATTTTCCGACCATTTTATTTTCTTAGACAAGGGTCGGTAACGTATGAATTGCATTTATAAAATAGATTTATATTATTGAAATCAGTGATAAGATAAGGAATTATTATATAAGGGGAATCTTGAAAGTAGCGTCAGTGACTGAATAGTTTTGAGGTAACCGTTGCATGGACATGTTATGAGGAGGAAAGGAAGCCACATAACGAAAAGTGTTATGAACATAAAAGTGGATGGATGAAGAGGAAGACCGAAAAAGAGATGGATGGACTGTGTGCAAGATGATATGAGTAAGAAAGGAGTGAATACTGGTATGACGAATAGAAGAGCCGAATGGAAGAAGCGTACATATTGCGCCGACCACAAATGATTGGGAACAGAGCGGTTGGATGATGATAACTAGCAGTTCCTTCTTTCATATTTATTTGGGTCCAATAGATAAAGAATTACTTAGGAATTATTAATTAGGTGAAGCGCTCGTGGTGTAGCATGATTAGCCGTTCTTAATCGATCGGCAAAGTTAAGCTACGCCTGTCGTGGTCGGTACCTGGATGGGTGACCGCCTAGTGGTATTTCAAATCGAGCGTTTCCGTGCTTCGGAAGGCACGTAAAGCCGTTGGTCCCGGTTATCACTTAACTGTGATAGTCGTTAAGCTAGTTGGATGCCTCCTAGGCGGCTTGAAAAATTCCAACAGTAGGTTGACCACTAGCCTACCTCCACCGATCCGCAGTGGGCACGCGTGGTGGAGTATTGCCCATTCCCTTTCACCTTCATTTGTGAAAGGAGGCCTGTGCTCAGCAGTGGGACATTATAGGCTGATGATGATGATGATGATGAGATAAAGAATTGAATCCTCCACTTTAAACCCCATCCGAGGACTAAGCACGAATTTTTTACCGATTCGATCGCGTTAACTTTTACTCTAATAAGTATGTTATTGGACTAGCGCCGCCTAGCGGCAACTAGCGGCGCCTGGTTTTGCGCATACACATTAACGATCGATTGGTAAAAAACTCGCAATACGCCCTCTGATGTGAAGAGATTTTTGCAGGGTCGGCAACTCGTGAGTTGTGCCCGTCGTGTTGCAAGCGTCGAGACGCCACGATAACCGCTTACGCTCAGAGGCCCAAGTCGAAGATAGGATCGCAACTCTCGCCATCGACGGGGAGTCCATCCTCACACATTGAAACCAGAATTGTTTCGAACTGTGCGGGCTCAAAGGAGTTTTCTTCCGCGGACGCTCAGATTGTGGAATGAGCTCCCCGCCGTGGTTTTCCCAATGGAGCACAGCATGGGGTTTTTCAAAAAGGTTGTGAAGATATTTCTTCAGGGTCGGCAACGCGCGAGTGATACTCCTGGTGTTGCAAGCGTCTGTAGGCTACGGTAACTGCTTACCATCAGGCGGGCCATATGCTTGTTTGCCATCATAGTGGAATAAAAAAAGGGATCCTGAGACGAACATTCCGGGTTCTACCTACTACCTACTACTACCTACAATAAGCTTGAGATTTCTGGTACTTTATAGTACCCACCTGGCACCTATAAAACCACCACCTGAAAACAGCAGACTTGGTCCCCAGGCAGGCCGCATGATTGTTTGCCACCTAAGTGGTGCACATTTGAAAAGCACGACCAAACAATGTTTGATCAAATATTTGCATTGTAAAATGTATTTCCAACTACAAACGGTTTCATTTGCTAATTGTGTTGAGCGCTGCGTGTTGATCGTTCATTAAACAACATTATCGTATTGTAGAGAACAAAATTGTAACCGTATAATCAGGTCAATTAACATATTGATGAGCGCCCAGTATTTGTAATTACTGAATGTTACTAATTGCTCACCAACGATTAAGCAATTTGTCATGTTACTTTTAATGACTTTACTACATACTAAGAATAATTTGTTTACTGTGTGCTAAATGTTCTATATTTAGGTACTAATACTATTAACATGATTGCTATGATTTTATAGGATAGCAACAAAAAGGTTATTAAAAAAGTTATATATAATTGAACTGTTTTACAAAAAACTTAAACCGACTTCAAAGTACACTAAGAAGTAATCAAATCCTGATCTGATGACAATGAGACCAAACGGGAAGTGTACCCTTCCAAACAAAAACAGAATTTTCCAAATAAAAATGATGGAGTTATAAGGTAACAAACATTAAAAAAATACAACCGTATTGAAAACCTCCTCCTTTTTTTTGAAGTCGGTTACAAATAGGATATTTTTAATTCGCCGACTAGTGTAAAATCGTGGATCTCAGCTAGTCTGAAAATGACTACAGAGTTTATTTACAACAAATATGTACCAATTACTATATACAGGTGATTTTTTTTTTCTAGCCAGTGATGGCAACTTCTGAACTACAGGTCTTAGAGAAAAACGCTGAAGGGAACCCCGAGCTAAATTTTGAAGAAAATAAAATTGCCATTAAAAAAAGTTAAAAAAAAAAGGTGATTTAAATTTTTTTCAATTTTTTTTTCTTTTTCTGCTTCTACTTCACAATACGTACAAAATTATGTATGACAATCTTGGTATGAAGTTGCTAGAAGTTATCAAAATTGACCAAATTTTTTTTGTCAGAATGCTAAGAGCCTATTCTTTATGGCTAAACATAGTGAGGTCCCTGCGAGATCTACTCCACCTCGTCAAACTTTACGCAGCATAAAACCATGGTCAAGGAAAATATAAAATAATATTTTGGATAACTTCTAGCAACTTGAAAGCAAGATTGTCTTACATAATTTTGTTCATATTGTGACGAAGAAGCAGAATATCGAAAAAAAAAAATTTTTTTTAAAAATTCAATATCTTCGAAAATACTATTTTTTTAAATAAATTTTAATGGCATTTTAATTTTCTCCGAAATTCAGCTCGGTGTTCCTTTCAGCGTTTTTCTCTAAGACCTGTATTTCAGAAGTTGCCCACACTAGCTAGAAATAAAAATTCGCCCTGTATAGACAATTTTCTCAAGTCTGCCGCTGCTTCACAAGGTTCCCAGAAGGCTGGCAGCGTTTACTCTTTGGGTAGCCAAGCTGATGCATTGGCGGAAAAAGCTCCCCGCCCGCTGGTATCCGGAAGCCTCAATAGATTTTAGAGATAAGAAAGACAGAAAGACAGAAAGAACCCCAACAAGATTTAAAGTGAGCATACCTTATAATTTTAATTACAAAATATTATATAGAAAATTTATGATCATTTTATGGTCATTTTAAAATACCCATCAGTTTCGTTAAAAATAAAATAGCCTAAAACTAATGGGGATCGGTCATACTAATGGTATCACAGAGATAGAGTGATAGCGATAAACAACATTACCTTGTGCGGAGCGTGAGCAGTTTGCATATAGATGCATTCATAGATATATCGTAAACTCTAGGGATTTACTGGCAGAAAAAAATACGATATGAATTCCTTGTTATTTGGTCTCGGTAAAAGTATAGTTAAAAATGAGGAATTTTATTCATTCTAGTTGTTGAACCTATAAATGCGCAGTTCGTTTTAAGGCATCTTTGATCATACCGTGTCACGGCACATACTCTAGTATAATCCCTCTATTAATATTTTATCTCAATCATTTAAAATAATTAAATATTATATAATATAATAAAATAATTTGAAAAATAAGTAAATTAATTGTAAAAATCAAGGGGCCAACCACAAGCTCTTAAAATTATTGCAAAAGACAAAACAAAAAGACAGGACAAAAGACAAGTAAGGTTATAATAATATTGTTTTTAGAGCTTGTAACTGGCCTTCTGGTGGTGGTGAGCAAACAAATTTCTAAAATATGGTATTCATTTAATAACCATGAACATAAATCATTTGAACGAGTAATAATAAATCAGATTTTAAACCATGTAAGTACCAATAAAATCTCGTGCATGTATGCAATCGTAATAGCCAAAATGGTAATAAACCTTTACGACGAACCAGCTGTAAGAAAGTACTTCAAAAAACACAACTTAAGTACATAATCTAAAGTTAGGTCAAATTTAGCTTTCATTCGACCTCTGATTCTGTCACGAAACTGCAATAAAAATAAAGTAATTTCAAAACTCACTCAAATCTAAACTTTAATATAAAGCCATAAAAATTTAAATCTGTAAACAGTTGCGTGAGCTACAACGAGCCACGTCACGACATGGCACGTGTTGAATACCAAGAGGTCGCAAGGCATTGATATGAAATTTACTAGATTGGCCATCGAAGACCAAAATGCTATCCTTCCTCTTCTAATTCGAGTTTTAAATATCACTGGCTTTCCAATGAAAGAGAACTCTCTGAGTAACCCTTTATACTCTTGATGTTAGACAAAAGCGTGTCAAATGACGGACGGACGGACAGATAGCGGAGTGGATAGACGAACGACAGACGGACGACGGATGGAAGCATGGACAGCGGAGGCTTACTAATTCAAAGCATAATTATTCAATGTCAATATTTAAAAAAACAAAGAATATGTACAAGTCCATTAACAAGCATTTTATAGTACTTTACACATTGAGCTATTATTACTACGTATAGAGAAGCTGTCATAAGCAAAGGTTATGTCCCATTTTTTTAGAGTCAACTAATGTTCTCTTTAGCGTGAAATAATAATTAGTCGTGTACGCAGACAGTAGAAACACGTAGCGCTATCAGAATGCTTTTAGGAGTATTTTTCTCGCAAACACCAAGATTTTTCACGGCGCTTATGGGTTTCGTTCATAGTTCTACAACAACAAGTGTGGCCAGGTGGCCTCAATTGAACGGAACATAGTGATGTGTGGCGTCTTCTCTATAGTTATAATAGCTCAATTACTTTACATTTAAAAGTATTCTTCAATTTTAAGTATTTGGACTTTAAACATTTTCATTACGATAAATAAGTGGGTATCTATTCTTATTATACATCGAGGCCGCAATCAAAGCCGGCGGGCCTCGCTCGGTCACACTTTGTTACTCCATACGAACCCAAACTTTGCTGGTACCTTACAAACTTTATTCCTTTGTGGATCTTGGATGCTGGAAACTAAACTTGAAAGTTATGGATGTGTTCAGCCGGTAGAGCTTGCTCGTTCTTAGAAACTTGTGTTGAGAATACTGTAATGAATGAATAGTCAGCTCAGTTGCTTGCTGAAGCTGGGATATGAGGCTCGAAATTATTATTAATATATTTTACAACACACTTGCTGGAAAGTGATATTTATTGCACCGTTTTTAGTATCATAATTCAGCTTATTACGAACCATTGCTTTTTATTTTACATTACCGCACAGTTTTATGATAGGTAGGAATCCCGATTATGTTAAGTGTGTACTTCAATGCAATTGATTTGTATGTAGACGAAGCATTCTTATTTTAAACGGGCAAACAGTTTGACAGTGCATCGCTGTCAAAAAAAACCTGCGCGCAATATTTGATCACGTTCTCATTGGTTGGTTGATTATTATCAAAAAACCTACTTCTAAATAACTTTTTTATTTTTGGTTCTAAAGCCGGCTTTTCACTATGAGATATAATATAATATAATTTGCTGTGAAGAATCGGCAATAAACTCAGCAATTACTTTTATCAAAACAAGCTTAGATTCATTACATAATATTTACATTCTAATCACACTGACAACAATTGCGTGCCCCGGCAAAACTACAAAGTAGACTGACTCGATATTTCGCACCCCCCCTGGAACAAAGATGCAAGTCGACTTGCGTGATTTTTTTTTTATTGCACTAAAAAATCAAGAAAAAGCTAATACATATTGTCAATTTTTTTCATAATTTTTACCTTCAAAATGAAGGAATAAAATACAAATATGTAAAATATTGCAACATTAAAATATTTATATTTCCATCATAAAAACGAAGTTAATATATTTGCACTTAATTATTCACTAAAGTTCCATATGACTAATAGCATATTCATACTTACATACATTTTGAACGAATTTATTTGGTGGGTATCGTAGTGCAAGTCTAGTTGCTTTATCCACGAAACTTTTATCCACATTATATTATATAACAATTGATACGTTATTTACACAAACGAGTAGCTCGAGGAAAACCTATGTAAACGACACTTACACATTAAATGCACTACTAAATCAGAATTCAAATAAAGAGTTATCTGCAATAATACCGAACAGCGAGACTTCCATAACATGTCAACAATGCAATATTCATAATTACTCCATCAAGTGTTTAATATGTTTCGAAGAATAATTACGCAACGCTCCTTTTTAGGTTTTTCTCAATACACATTGAGTAAATTTAAAATATAAACAAGTAGGCCCCTCACAGGTAGTTTTAGCTATCATTTGATGTATACTACATATTTTAAATAATGTTGATAAATTTTTAGGACAGTTTTTTACGCTCCTGAAAAGTTGTCACTTTTCACTTACAACATTCTTCCAGGAAGGGTGCGATTTAATAAGTAAATAAATAGCAAACTTAAGCAGACCAGCCCCCACAAGCAGCACCTGTTCACAAGTATGACGCGTGTGGCAGCCATCGCCCTCCGACGCCACACGACGCCGCCATAAGCAAGCCTACTGGACTTTTTTTTAACCCCAAACTGTTTCATAATGTATCTGAAATAACATACTCCAGAAACCCCTTTTATCCACTGCAAATGTAACAGATAAGGCACTCAGATACAGCGTGATTAAAATGGTCGACAGCAGAGCACGTATATCGAGGCAAATATTTGCGAGAGTCTGAATGGAGAGCACCCATTCAAATAGGATGCAGTTACGTTTGCGATGACATGTGGTTACATCCGTTCACATCCGTTGTTTGTCCTTCAACGGACCAACTGAGGACCGACTATTAGGGTAATGGAAGACCTCGTTGAAGGGGCTATCTATGAGTTTATGTATCTATGTAGGTATTTACGCCCATATTGGTGAAGATTCTGTTTACACACTAAACTAAAAAGGCCTCATGATATCTCTTTCTTTCAAACATTATTGATAAAGGATGGAGCATATTTATTTAAGTTAAGGGTTAATTTCTACCCATGACAAAAATTTGAAGACATGAAGTTGTCAATACTTATCCAAATAATGTAATAAATGCGACAGTCAGTTTCGCTTGGCTCGCGGTTTAAAATATAACAATGACATCATTTGTTATAATAGGACGCGCGTCCCTCGCGAGAACCAACGGGTTAAATACTTGATCTTAATGTTCCTGGAATTGCAAATGTCCATAGGTGGCGGCGGTAGGCGTCAGAATCAGAGTGGTTATTTCATACTTTTTAGTGTATTTGAAAATGTCTTTATTTAATTATTTTTTATTTTGAAGTCGATTATATAAATAAAATACCTTTTAATACCACATCAATTCATACATTCATCATAAACACGTAGGCTCAAAGTTTCCACAGCTCGACTGCTGTGCCCCAAAAGTTGTGGAGTGTGCACTTCAATTTATATTTGTTTAAATTTGTCTTAATCCAAATCCCACGCAAATACATTGAAGAATTTTCGTCTGACAAATCAAAGTCGATAATGGCCGCTCGAGATAATTCATTGCTGCATGGATTGTAATAATAAATAGTATCTATACAAAACAATATTTAGGTACTTAAAATAAAAAGACTTTTTCTGATAGTCAGTAGGGACAAGTCCGGCCTAGTGGTATTTCAATTCGAGCATTTTCTGAGCTTTGGAAGACACGTAACCCGTTGGTCCCGGTTATCACTTAATTGTGATACTCGTTAAGGTCTAAGATGCTTGGAATCTCCAACAGTAGGTTGACCACCAGCCTGCCTCCAATCCGCAGTGGGCACGCGTGGTGGAGTATCTGCCCATTCATTCCCTTTCACCCTCATTTGTGAAAGGAGGGCTGTGCTCAGCAGTGGGACATTATAGAAGATGATGATGAAATACTAATGTCATATTGCATCCTGCTCATTATTTCAGACTATATCGAAATAGAAACTATACCTACGTCAATTCAGCTCAGATAATTGGCAGATATTTCAAACTCAAATTGAATGCAGGGGCGGAACAATTGATGAGAACTATTAATTTTGTATTTATCTGGGAGAGATGGGCTTTATACCGTAAATATCCACTGGAATTGAATTTATTACCTAATTCAATTACAGTTAAGTAATAGTATTAGTTTTGAAACTCTTGCTTTACTTAAACAATCACTTTTCAGTTCCCTCATCACAACGCAAATCAATAGCTAGAAAGTTTTCTTAAAAAGCCATTTTTATTTTTTCATTTCTTCAATGGCTTCACACGGCTTGTGTATTTTGCCAATTTCCAGTAATATTATAAGTTCTAGTCACAATGAATCACATACTCCTCAGTCAGTCACCGTCCATAATTAATAGTCATGTTTTAGTACAATGGTGGTAATTGTACTGACACTTTTCACGGACTTCTTGAGACAACTTGAAAAGCCACGTCACACATAATTCATTTCATTTCACTTCACTGGTGCACATGTATTGATCTTTATTGGATAAAATACCACCGATAATATGCAATAAAACTCAAAATACACGAATTTATGAAAATAAAAATGAACACGCAACGTCACTCTGCAAGTTCCCGCCAAAAAGTCTAAAAAGCCATTTACGTAATATGAAAATCTTACCGAATTCTGTTGATAACATACAGGATGTTTTTTTGTAGCCAGTATGGGCAAATTCTGAACTACATGTCTGAGAGATAAAAGCTGAAAGGAAACATGAACTGAATATTAAAAAAGAGAGGCATAAAATATATATAGGTACATGAAATGAACGTTTCGATCAATCGCTGATATCCGCAGATCAATCGATCTGCTCATATCAGCGTCTCGATGAACGGGAGTTGTTTCCAACTACCCGCATTTGGTCTTGTAAAACGTAACTGTCACGATCACGGCACACCGTACTAACTGTATCAACGCACATACTCGATCGAAAGTCACGGCGTGAACATTTTCTTATCACTGGATTCCACGCAGCAGATAACCTTAAACCATCTTCCCTATTGAAAGTTGGATATTTCTTTATTTCAATAGCTTCACGAACAATTCTGGGATAGAAATGACGATCGGTGGAGAGGATTTTGGGTTCATGAAGCTCAATCCAGTGGTTTGATCCAGATTCTAATATATGCTCGGCAATTGCTGATTTATTGACTTGACGGTTCTTTACAGCTGCAATATGCTCCTTTACTCTTTCACCAATAGTTCTTTTCGTCTGTCCGATGTATGAACTATGTGGTAGTTCATACATCGGACAGACGAACTGCAGTCAATTTTATACACTCCTGGTGTTTGGAATGGTATCACATCCTTCGCCGTCCGTATCTTTTGTGCTATTTTGGATAATGGAGTGTATACAGTCTTAATGGAGTACTTCTCAAGAGCTGTTCCAATTTTGTCCGTTATCCCTTTCACATACGGCATAAATACCGGCTGACGTGTGACATCAAAATCAGTGTTATAGCCGTTCCGTTTTAGTACCTCCTGAACCACGATCAATGCAACTTGATCGAAACGTCGAGGTTAGTCAAAATTAAATTTTGATAATAATCTATGCGCGAATAGACCCGATACATTAATATTACAATGAATTTAGTTCGCGAAAGTTTAAAAAGTACTATGAAATGAACGCTTTGACAAAATGCTAGTGCATCATCGATGAAGTGAAATATTTAGTGCAAATGTTACATGATATATGAGCCAAGCTTTATGGCAAATGTTTTTTTAATAAATAAAATAAAAATATGTATATTAAACTCTCATCCTTACAATATTTTTTATACCATTAAGGTGGCAAACAAGCATACGGCCCGCCTGATGGTAAACAGTTACCGTAGCCTATGGACGTTTGCAACACCAGGGGTATCACTCGCGCGTTGCCGACCCTGAAAAAATCTCTTCATACCACTTGACCTGTTGAATACCTGTTGAAGAACCATACTGTGCTCCAATAGAAAAACCACGGCAAAATTCCAAAAATTGCAGGAATTCCAAAAAGTAGTACCTAATCACAACAAGTTTTGAAATGTAATTGCACCAAGCTAGGGCGGGATTTAATCCGACACAGTTAAGAGTGCGTACCAAGCCAGAAAAATATCGCAATGTCAGATGAAACAAACTTATGTCTAATCTTCGCGTGGAGATGAGATGGAGATATCGTGTTTCGCGGCACAAAAATGAACGAAGCGCTTCTTATCTAAATAACTCGTAAAGTATAGAATATTTTAAAAAATCGTTAGTAGCAGCCCTAGGTCATATGTTAGTGATATTATTTATCGAATTTTTGTCTTAATTAGATACACCATGAACGAATAAAACCGAAAATTCATTATTATTAGAGGTAGCTTTGTGATTTTTTTCTATCGAGGAAATTTCATTCCATTATGTTTTTGCTCAGGCAGAACCCTCGCGTATATAATGAAAATACCCATATAAAAATATTTTTTCATTTAAATACTATTTACTTGGGTAAATTTCAATTCTAAGATTGTTATTTTGCTTTATACGCAGCCTTAAGGGTACATAGAGACAATTAATCTCAGTCACCTTGCCTTGCCTTTATTGTTGGTGAATTATTAAGCTGTGAATTAATTAATATTGTACGTCAAGTGGGTGAACGAACGAGATGATACTTTATTGGATAGGGTTTAGTAAAATGGCGCTTGATTATCACCCAATGTTTATAACTGTGCACCTGTCAATGTCAAAATATTGTCACAATGGCTGCATTTATTGGTAACGTCATTCAGCCATAGTATTTTTACCAGACTGCGGGAGTTACGAGAAAGAGTTAGTTAAATGATACAAAAGCATTGTATCATTTAACAATTATTTTATTATGTTTCATAGTTTTTTTCAAGTTATATTGTAGGTACAGTAATTTAAATGAAGCTATTTTTTTTAAATATAAATAAGCCCTCTAATTTTCCTTGGAGATACAAATAACACAATTATAACAAACAATAACAAATATACAACAAAGAAATGTATAAAAATACAACTAAAATGTTCAAGAAAATATCGAAGTGCAGACGACAAGACGGTGCTGACTGTACCAATAGGCGTCAGAGGAGAGGTAAGAAGAGAAGCGGGCGGGTGAATTCAATTTTGCCAACCTAACGACTTTGACAGCTCCAAGTGCACAGTTATAAAAATCGAGTTATAATAATAATGTGAATATTTTAATAGTATTTTTTTTACTTTGTATATGTGCCTGTTTTTGACAACAATCTCACCATGGTAAGTTATGATATGGCCGAAGGTGGTAAGCACACAAAGCCTAGAAGGAACTGGCTCTCAAGTGCAGCTGTCGGAACACACCGATAGGTGCTTGACGACAGATTTTCAATTTGAGGGTGGTAGCCAACCAGATGGGTTCTACAAAGTACCCGACCACCGTGCTATGATTTCCTCACGATTTTTCCTTCACCGAAAGCTCAAGCTCATTGTAGGATTCGAACCCGGGACCTTCGTCTTGGCATCCAACGTCACTACCACTGAGCTATCTGTCGTTGACAGTGACAGATATACATCTTCTAAAAACTGGAAGTTATAGCGCAACAAACTTATCAGGCCCGGTGGCCAAAAGAGGAACTACCGACGCCATTTTGAAATTTCAATCTGCCTGACATTCGCCATTGGTTGTTTGCTCCACAAATGCAATGACAGCGCCTCTCTCACCGGGCCAGATAAGTCTGTGAGACTGTAGTCTGGTAAAAAGAGACATTTTAATGCCCTCTATCTATCGAGTGGGTAGTTTGGCGATATTGCGTTCATTCAAAGTGTTTGTGTTATCACTGGTAGCTTATAAAGTGGTGCGGAGTATGGGGACGTACCAATAACCAATATATCTTTATTTTGCTTAATATCGCGTTCATTTCAGAAATGAACGCTTTGACAAAATGCTAGTACATCATCGATGAAGTGGAATATTTAGTGCAAATATTACTTGGTATATCAGACAAGCTTTATTAAAAAATACGGTCAGTAGTAACCTCACCGTTTTTGTTTTTTGTGGTACTTGTGACATAATCTGCTTCAATATCTGCCATTGTCTTACGACTCTAAAACCAGTGCACTGATTTGCAACTTTCTCAGTAACCTAGGGCCTATTTACCTTGGGCAAGGATTTGCGAGGTGACTAATAGAAGTGGGCTGTGCAGTAACTAATTTAGTGTAATAAGTCAAAGATGAGAGAGGTAGAGCATAGCGTTTATTCTCTTGTGTTCCTGCGCGTGAGTAAGGTCGCCAGAGCTCATTGGGGAGGAAGAAAAGGCGTGAGTGGTACCTCTTGTGTTGCATGCTTCTATATGGCTACAGTAACCGCTTACTGATAGTCAGCGTTGCTTGTGTAGGTACCGACAACGATGTGTCAAAAGAAACATGCTGGTGGAACCGCGGCTGTTTGATAATAAGTAAGTATAATTCAACAGTGGTGCTGATTCTGTTGATTACAACTATACAAATTTAGTCTCACTATGTCTCTTTCTAACAAAGAACATAAGAAAAGGATGTGAGAAATTTTGTCCTGTCAAATTAGTCCAATGCTTGTTTTCAATATTTTAGACGCCATCTATCGCGGTTACGTCTAAGCATCTAAGTAAATACCCGCAAATGAAGACAGCAAAGACTAATTTGACAGCTTTAAAAATGTTCTATCCTTTTTCAATAATGTTTGTAAGAAAGAGATGTTATGTGACTAAAATTAGTTTAGTGCGATGTACAACAGAATCGGCACTATTGTCAGTAAAGATAAACTAAGTTTACATTTCTACTATAAACAAACTAAGCTAAGATTACCCTCATTAGTAGAGCGAGCGGGACAGCGATATTTCTTTGTAACATATGACCCTCGGGCCGAATAAACAAAGGGCTAACGGGAGGGCGACTAATTAACTAATTAATCATTTCGCTTAATTACTGCACTTGGACTTAGTTGGGGTTATTGAATGGGATTTCGGGTTGAAAGGGACTTGATTTTAATTCGATTTGGTATTGTCTTGTTAATTGTACTAGATTTGGAGTATGTTACTATGTCCCAGAGTTTAGGGAGTCCTTCTTTGTGTAGGTATTATTTCATGTCAATTGGCGTGGTTAGTACAGTACCCCCTACTTTTTCTAGGGGTACCGGTTGGTTTACGAAAGCTGGCACGTTCACAGTACTCACACATATGCAATTTCATGATACAATATGTTTAATGATATTATTTCTTCTGATTAGTTAGTGAATTCTAAAGGACAAGTGCAGAAAATACCACTCTATATTTATGAGCAGTAACAAAAGCAAAACAATAACTGACTCCTACATACTCAAAATTTAAATTTAAAAGAGACGCATTTATACATTTACAAAATTTACCCAATATAACTTCTCCTTAAAAATGTATCAATCAAATCACTTGATACTTTATAATTATATGTATGATTTAAGCCCTAGATTTTGTACAATTTGTGTTTTACTTGTTTTATATTTACACTTTTTAAGCATCACTTGAAGCCTCTAGTGGCACATTTGATCTAATTTCACAATGTGTAGTTGGCTGCAATACTGTTATTATTCTTAAGATTGTCAAATGTATCATTTTATATTATAGATGTTTCATCATCATCATCATCATATCAGCCCATGGATGTCCACTGCTGAACATAGGCCTCCCCCATTGATTTCCACTTCGAACGGTTCTGGGCCGCTTGCATCCAGGGGCGCCCAGCGACTCTGACCAGGTCGTCGCTCCACCTGGTGGGAAGTCGTCCCGCTCGGCGCTTTCCAATGCTACGATTGATGATTGACTTTGTAGATGTTTACGGTTCCTAAATAAATAAAATAAAATAAGCTTGACCGCGTGCAAGAGAGACGGACAGACTTTTCATGATGCGCATGCAGTGCTACGTGACGCCGCGCGCTTATTCACAGACACTTAGGGATTGCAATCCGGATACTTCGAAATTCGAAAATGACTGAAAAATCCGGATTTTTGGGCCTATTTATAAATCCGAATATTCAGAATCAAATCCGGTTTTTTCGAATTTAAGGTTAACATCAGTTACGAGGCGGGAAATTTGTTTTTTTTACCTTCATAGAACAATATGGATAGATATTTCAGTGATTCGCGACCAGTAGTTCATTTAGAATATTGTAGAATTGATACTTTTTGTTTAAGATTAACTATTTTTGTACATTTCCCAAAATAGTAAGTTTTACGGTTTTTAGAGAAACCGCGAGAAATGTTCAAATATGGCTCATATTATACAAAAAACATTCATAACACAATGTGCCAAATGAACTTCTACTGTCGCTAATCACAGAAACATCTATTCATATTGTTCTACGAAGGTAAAAAAAAATATCTAAAAAATTCAAACATCTAAGTAAGCTTCCTTGATATGGAGTCTCTGGTGGTCTGTACGCTTGGGTTTCCAATTTCCTGAGCGAACGGTTTATTCATGTGGTCATAGACGGGTCTTCGTCAGACCTTTTGGTAATCAATGCTTCAGAGTTCAGTTCTCTCTGCAACCTTATTTCTGATGCATATTAACGATCTGGTGAAGCCTGGTATTTTTGGTTACGCAGAAGCTAGCATCGTTGTCTATATTTCCAGCGCGCGATCCACCAGTGACTAGAACGAATTGTTGCGAGAGGCCATGGTAGAGCGTTTGAACGTGACCTTACAGGCAGTCTCCGATTGGGGCAATGCCAATCTGGTCACTTTTAATGCCACCAAGAGATCATCTCATCTCACTCATCGGAGATGAGACTTTAATTAGGACGTAACTCACGAGCCTCGACGATCGAAGAAAGGTTGCTTGCCTTATCGGTTTTCTACAGGATATATTTGGAGAGTTTGTGCAGGAATTGTTCAACCTTATTCCAACCACCATACCCATTTTTACTCCGTACCACAAGAAGCCGGGAAAATTTTCACCCGTACGTTGTTGACATACCTGTCATGCGGACAGCAAGGGAGTGGAACTTGCTTCCGGCCGGCGTCTGTGTTACCTGACTCTTACAATCTAGGCACTTTGAAAGTGCCTAGATTGTAAGAGTTACGGTGAATAGGTTTCATCTGGGTAAGCGTGCTCCAACTTAGGTTTCGTCAATATCCTTAATGACGGCTCAGTGGCCAAACGCAAGTCCATATTTTTTTTAGAATATTTCCAATTTTATTTAATATTTATTCAAAAACAATGGAAAAACAATAAAATAGAACACCCATCTTCAAACTACTAATAGTTTAGCATAAAAGTACGCGTACAATTTAAAATTACAAAAGATTGCAAAAAAAATATTATTTATATGTGATGATAAACTTGGAATCCGGATTTGAAAAAAAACCGGATTTTGCAATCCCTACAGACACTACACAAGCGGAACGTGTAAATGTGTTGAACGTGCCAGCTTTAGTTAACCGACTTGTGATATACTCTATCTATCACAAAACTCGCTTGACGTCTACTAGTCCTGGCCCCATAGACAAGATGGTTATCGACAATAGGGATGTTGCCTGGGTAAAAATATAATAATTCTAATTAGTCCGTCATTTAGATTATCAAAAAATATTGGACACGTATTTTTTGCTTCACCAAATCATTAACAATTGACGAAGATAAAGCGCGACTAAGTTCGGTAGTGGGGGCTCGTGACGTCACTTGTTCCTAAAAAGTGTACCACACCGTGACGTCACGCGGAACTTCAACACACGATATCTTCGTATATTTTTGTTTAATTGACAAAAGAAAAAATACGTGTCTAATATTTTTTGATAATGTCATCGTTACTAAACGATCGACCTTTGTATGGGTTTGACACAAGAGATTGTTAAATATCACGTGATATTTCGATTTGAAATGTCAATCCCATACAAAGGTTGATCGTTTACTAACGATGACGATTGTCGATAAATATTTTGTCTAGGCACCCACCCTGCTTAGTTTGAAATCAAATACCCGTGTGTGAATACTATCTCTATAGTGATAAATTTATAGATATTCTCTTGTTTTAAATGGTTTAGTTAGAGTTTTAATAATTAGTAGGTATTCAAAATGGATAATATAACTGTATTAATTATAGTTTAGCTATTGAATACGCGTTATTAAATGTTTTGATATTGATATAATAAAAATATCCTGGGTCATAAATAAATAAAAACCCTTTTCAGCAAACAAATAGCACGAAACACGTAATTCTCATACAAAATTTCTTAGCCCCGTGCAATTAACTTCAGATATATTATGTTATTCAGATAAAGGTTCATATAGATATTAATGCCTCATTTAACAAACCATAAACAACGCTGTTTATGACATCAAACGATGTGAAAAGACATTGAAACGTTTTTATATTATCATGATAACGCTGGCCACGAGTTAGTGTTCATTTTCCGACTTGCATAGCAAAGCTACATATCATAGTACCTGTAAGATAAATGTCACAATCTCTACAATGCATTCAGCGCTATTACTATACGCTGTCTCTATCGTTACTTAAGAGGACTCAATTCGTCATACTTTTCATACAAAACCTCTGTACTTATTATGGCGTTGTTAAACATTTTTCGTTAGATGTTTTGAACAAATTAGTATCTTGTGCACTATATCTAGCCGTGTATCTAGGCGTAATTTAAAAAAAGTGTGAAATTCAAATTCAGTCAAAGCCTCCGAAAAATAGCGTTTTTGCCTGAACTTTGGCCATATCTAATGTAATAAATTGTAAAAGTAAAGAAAACATTTAGATACCAGGCTTGCAAATGTATTGGAGATTCTAAATAACAAACTTTTTTTTTCACAAACTTGTAAGATTTTTTCACAAGAAGTATACTCCTGGAACAAGTTTTATGAATGCGAAATCATGAATGACGACCTAGCGAAGCGGCCGCGAGTGATCAGCGGAATTTACCGACTGATAACCGACGGCTCTGATGCTGTCTCTCTTTTTTCGCAGTCAAACATTACGTTGGATGAAATAACAAGCTTTTAGACTATGCTTGCGTTGAAGTTGCGCCGGCCACAGAGGGCCACCTTAAGCGATCACGTGAAAGGTCCGCTGTCCGTAGCAGAGCTGCATGAGCTCGTCGGCAACTTTTTAGAAAATAGCATAGCTGTTCGTAGATGTGTCGTAGCCGTAGCATCGTAGAAGCGTCGTAGCTTCGTAGCATATTTAATTTGTCGACTAGCAGTTTTTCATAGGATGCGTTCCATTTGCGAGCCAAAGTGTAAGTGACCAAGAATATTCATTGTTGTTGTACATAAAACTAGGTGTCTCCTGTTGTTCTACCCGCAATCCCGGGGTAAAATATATAATAGTAGACTATGTACCTTTCCATACTATAGACTATCTGCCTACATGTTTCCATCGTGGCCAATTTAGGGGTTTAGTAGAGCTATGGATAAACGTGATTTTTGTGCCTAGACACTATGAGCCAGAGAGAGACGCGGTATCTAGTTACACTTGAGAGCTAACTGCCTTCTTAGTTTTATAACGGTTGGCAATATACAGGTCGTTGTTTTGGTCAGCGACGAGCGACTCAGGGTCGATAATACAAATGATACTGGTGCTAAAAAAATACATTTTTTTTAATAATAAAAAAAAACAAATATTATATGGAAAATCATGTAATTAGGTAAAGTGTAGACGTAATACTCAACGGGAGTGCGAGGGAGTAAAGGGGTGGGGCGATGGCGGCTTGCGCCTAGCTCTAGTCTGTGCACGTGCCGAGTGACCATACTTTGCAGTAATTTTATTTCAAATTGAATAAGGTATTTCTCAACGCATTTACAGTATTTAATGGAATTAAGTCCATTTTTGGGATGTGTATTTTTTGTACTACTACTCCTAGGTCGCTTGTCGCCGACCAAAACAACACCATGTATTATAAATCCCTTTGCTATAGCTAATTTACATAGGTGACGTTAACCGCTTACCATCAAGTGGGTGGCGTGATTGACAGCCTTCTGGCGTAAAAATATACATATATTGGAAGCTGAATACAATTTCAACGTAAAAACAGAAATAATTTATTCATTATCAACGAGTCAATATGTCGATCAAACGATATCACGCCTGTTGCACCCGCCACTCAGTCATAATTAATCAAACAAAAATAGCCCGTATTGACACCGCCCGAACAAAGCATGTCCTTTGTAAATGCCGCCATCCATCAAGCAACGTAGGAGTAAATAGAGTCTATGTTACAAAAATCTTATGTCGTTTGACGGGACAAATATTTATTTGATTTTGTGTTGTGTTGTAAAACGGAATATTGGATAGGTTTGATACAATAAACTTTCATCCCTTATTTTACCCTGTTAGGGGTGGAATTTCCAAAAATCCTTCCTTAGTGGATGCCGACACCGTATAATAGTACATATAGTGAAGTTTACTTTGAAATTGAAGGACTTGCATACACAACTTTATCCCCCTTTTCCTCACTTCGGTGGTGGGTTTATTATAAACGCTGAGATAACTATACATTAATTTTTAATCGTCAGCCTAAACACAAAATTTGAAGATCCTAACTTCAAAACTGACGGACTTGCATACAAACTGTCATCCCCTATTTTACCCTCTTAGGGGTGGAATTTCCAAAAATCCTTCCTTAGTGGATGCCTCCACTATATAAGGTATCTTTGTGCAAAATTTCAAATCTCTAGATCCAGTGGTTTGGGCTGTGCGTTGATATATCAACAATCAGTTTATCATTTTATATATTACTAGCTTCTGCTTGCGGCTTCGCCCGCGTGTCCTACGGGAAACAAATGACATATTTTTCTACAACAATAAAAGAAAACAACTTAATCCCGCTTCGAGGGTGGAATTATTAAAAACGCTGAGACACGTACAGATTAATTTTCAATCTTCAGTCTAAACACAAAATTTGAAGATCCTAACTTCGAAACTGACGGACTTTCATACAAACTTTCATCCCCTATTTTACCCCCTTAGGGGTGGAATTTTGAAAAACCCTTTCATAGTGGATACCTACTCATCACAAAGAATATACCCTCTAAATGTCATGACTCTAGGACCAGCGGTTTAGGCTGTGCGTTGATATATCAGTCAGTCAGTCAGGACTTTGAATTTTATATATATAGATTAAGATATAATAATATTTTATCATTATGTACCTACCCCACCAAAAACATTTTCATGTCAAATGTTGTCAAGACGCCACACTGTCAAAAAGTTATCAGATCTCATGTAGAGCCAAGCTAACTCTACAAGTCCTAAATTAACAAACTCTACACCTTAGACAAAATATGTGGCTTAGCTGTTTTGCTACAACAAGAACGTTTGTAAGGGAAACCCCTATACAAACTTCCATCCCCTAATTCAAAAGGGGATGATTTACTAAAAATCTTGAAATATGTATTTTATTATTCATAGCAAGGAGTCCCTTTATAAATTTTTAGACCTCTAGCATCCAAATTTTCGGAAGTCTATTACAAGTTTCCTAAGACTTCAGCAAGTAAGAATTTTGATGGTCATCAGTGAGATCATATCAATAAAATCTAAAGTATAAGAGCTATGCAATTGAAACTTTATAAGTTTACTTAGTCCACTATTAACATCATATCCCAAGAATTGTGTTGATCTGGTATAATCTTAACCCAAGGTAGGCAGTGCCCTTGCGCCTCGCTTGGCTGCCTTGGCGGGGAGCACTACCGTGCCCCCAGATATCCGCATACTTAGGATTTAATCTAACTGACTAATGACGAAATACTGAAAAGACACCCAAAATATAGGAGCGTCTTATACTTGAGAATTGCTTGCTAATCCCATCCAATCGAATTGTTTAAATAGTTGATTGTTAAAAGGAATGGGATTTTATTGGATTACTTTCAATCAGACATTAATAAATTTGTAACAAAGGGCAAATCACACTTATTAATCAACACCCTTCAATTTTGTGTTTACACCACAGTCCACTTTCCACGTGGTTGATGCGGTTACCGGCTATCGACAGATCTAGTACGCGTCACAAATAAGCGAGTTCCGAATTTCCAGCGCTTCAATAGAACCTACATTTCATGTACTACATTAGATATTAACCACTGCGTTTGACACTGAGTGACGTAATATTATAAACGCCGAACAATCTCCCATTTATTTATTCGACCAAACTTGTTTATTTCTTGAGGATAGAGGTCCAAAAACAAGACAATAAGTTAGAGAGCTAACTTATATTGTTTTGTTTTTATTTATGTCAATATATGATGTTACCTAAAGTGTCTGCCTATCCATAGAAAGCCTGGAAGGCACTAATACATTACAATTGTTGTAGTTATAAATATATTTATTCCAATAAGAGAGGGTAGCCTTTCGTTCTCAAATTATGGAGTGACCAAGGGAAATAGGTATTAATTTCTATATAGATTATTTATGACCACAAGATCACCATGGTAAGTGTTATGGCCGAAGGTGGAAAGCATAAAATGTCTCGAAGAGAACTGGTTCAAGACAGGCTGACTACAGCTGCTTTCGAGGGAGGTAGCCAACCATGTGGGTACTGCAAAGTACCTTACAACCAACCTATGGTTTTTTCTCGATGGTTTTATAGGTCGGAATTAGTACATGAGCGTACGGACCGCCAGATTGTTAGTGGTTACGAGAGGTAGAGCGTAGCGTTTATTCGATCAAAGAGCATCTCGACTGGGGAAGTACCTCCGCCTTACAGAATACCGCAGCCAAATAACTTTATGTTGTGTTCCTGCACGTGAGTAAGGTCGCCAGTTCTCAGTTTAAGTGTATTCCGAACCGGTGGTAAATTCAACTGTATGTACCAATGTAACGTTCATAAGTGCCTTACTAGGGCCTAAACTGAATAAATGGCTTTTTGATTTTGATTTGGATTTTGAGTGCTAATTTGGGAGGGGAAGGGTCATTAGTGCGTGTGTTGCAAGACTTGCAAGCGTCCATATGGCTACGATAACTGCTTACCTTCAGGCGGGCCGTAAGCTTACCGACTTCGTCGTATAAAAAAGTGGTTTAGCTGAAACATCTGTAAATTAAGGTCACACAACTTCGGTAATAGTAAAGTGGAAGAGTTTAAATTCAATAATCGTAATTACTTTGATGAGTCTAAGTTTCAACTGTTCAGTGTATATCTTTAATAACATGGTATGGTACTTTTTATCTCGAGCAAAACCGCGGTTGACAGCTAGTGCTCCATATTTTGATGGAGTTTTGTATCACTCACAAGATCCTTACGTTGAAGTCAATCTAAGTTTACAAAAGAAATGTTTTACCGCAATGAAGTATACCCGAAAAAGTTTAATCTCAAGTAGATACAACAGCCGCGAGTAAAATACAGTAATTATGAAATTTGCCCTCAAGGGTTTTTGATTCCCCTTTGTTTATCTTCGTTATGAACGTGTTTCATTTATAAATCTTTAAAAGCAAAGGGCCCCATTTGCTTCTTAACCCCGTTTTTGGACCAAATTCCACGTAATACGTATATCACCTCCTGAAGGAAGTTCGCCATTTTGACTTGGTAACTTAAACTTACGCCCTTACACCACAGACATAAAAGATTTTTTTTTATACCAATAAGTGGCAAACAAGCATACGGCCCGCCTGATGTTAAGCAGTTACCGTAGCCTATGGATGCTTGCAACACCAGGGGTATTACTTGCGCTTGGTTAAGACGGATCGCTGCCATTAGCAAACTGAAGCCCCTTGTCTATGCATAAAATGCGTGTGCGATAAAATGTTGGAATGCATATGTGTCACTGTCTGTAGCTATTTGGACGCTTGCAACACACAGACATCACTCGCGCGTTACCGACCCTTCCCCCCTCCCCAATGAGCTCTGGCGACCTTACTCACGCGCAGGAACACAACATAAAGTTATTTGGCTGCGGTATTCTGTAAGGTGGAGGTACTTCCCCAGTCGAGCTGCTCTCTGAGCGAATAAACGCTACGCCCTACCTCTCTTAAATGTTGTTGCGGCTTACCAGTGAACCTACAATTAGAAGCTCTAATCCTCTGTCTTTTAGGCCTTTTATCGACCACATAGTCGGAAAATAAGCAGGACATAATGGTGGGATTAAAGTTAATCCAAAACCAATTAAGCATAATTTGTATTAGTGAACTTAAAATTGTAGAGAATGTAGCCTTCAGGTGAAATGGAATCCTGAATTAGTCGCTGGGGCAGTTGGATACTAGCGATTCTGCTAATGCTACTCGCTCAATATTGATCGCGTGATATTTATCGAGTAATATTCATTGATCTATTATTACTATGTATAGAGAAGACGCCACACATCACAACTATGCTCCGTTCAAGTGAGGCCATCCGGCCACATTTGTTGTTGTAAAACGATGAACGAAACGCGTAAGCGCCGTGAATATCACGGTGTTTGCGAGAAAAATACTCCTAAAAGAGTTCTGATAGCGCTACGTGTTTCTACTGTCTGCTTAGACGACTAATTATTGTTTCAGCGCTAGAGAGAACTTTAGTTGAGTCTAAAAAAATGGGACATAACCGTTGCTTAAGATAGCTTTTCTATACGTTGTAATAATAGCTCAATGGTAATATTCTGGATCCAAGTACTCCTGTGATCCGTATCGATTCGTGGTACGCTCCATATAGTGATCCTGGATTACGCTATGAATATTCACTGGTAGCATTGGTGACATGGAACTATGTATTGGGGTGGCTTTCCTTCCACCAGAGATGGTTATCTAGGAACTTTCAACCCGCCATTACGATTGCTTCATTAGAGCCCTAGCATGAAAATTCACACAAACAGCCTTAAGCTGCATGCCACAGGCATAAATCTAAATAGATAACGCAAGTCGCTGGGGTTGCGTGGGTAAGAGTATGAGTACAAAGGTAAACGTGGTTTAGTATACCTAACTCAAATGTATGAACTTGTCAATATTACTAGTTTAATCCTCTGTGGTATTGCTTTATTCCTAATTAATATGATAAGCCAACCTGTCTGTCTGTGTATTACCTACTGTTATAAATAATTAACAAAACAATAGTCGACACTCAAAGTCTACAATTTTAAGTTAAGATAATAATTTGTAAAACTGTTACTTAATGACTGTATGTTGTCAAAATAAAATAAATAAAAATAAAAAAGTCCCTCCATCCATATGAAAACCAAGCGTGTAACTTTTTTTGTAACTAACATAATGTGACAAGATTGATTTAGTTAGGCTTGCATTAGATTTTTAAGGCTGCGTATAAAGCAAAATAACAATCTTAGAATTGAAATTTAACCAAGTAAATAGTATTTAAATGAAAAAATATTTTATATGGGTATTTTCATTATATACACGACGGTTCTGCCTGAGCAAAAACATAATGGAATGAAATTTCCTCGATAGAAAAAAATCTCAAAGCTACCTCTAATAATAATGAATTTTCGGTTTTATTCGTTCATGGTGTATCTAATTAAGACAAAAATTCGATAAATAATATCACTAACATATGACCTAGGGCTGCTACTAACGATTTTTTAAAATATTCTATACTTTACGAGTTATTTAGATAAAAAGCGCTTAGTTCATTTTTGTTCCGCGGAACACGCTATCTCCATCTCATCTCCACGCGAAGATTAGACATAAGTTTGTTTCATCTGACATTGCCATATTTTTCTGGCTTGGTACGCACTCTTAACGTGAAAATGAAGCTATCCTATTTGTCAGCTAAACATAATTGCCACATCTCTGGTGGACATGCAGTCTTATGCGAGTTCCCTGTCCGCGCGAAACAGTTTCAAAAGAAGAACATTGTGCCCCATTTTTGCACAGATTTTGACACGCGAAGTACATACACTCGCGTCATCTATTTAGATGTATATCTGCATGCTCACAAATAGGATCGTTTCGTTTTCACGTTAAACCTCTAATTAACTAACATTCCTCGCTACACATCTCTGGTGGATATCCACCCTAACTTTGAAATTATATACATGTAATTTTTGATTTCGAAAATAGACGAGAGACGTTCTTAATTTGAAATGCGACAAACAGACCACCGCATTTCAAAATGAGAACAAAAATATTTTTAAATTATCAAAGGGCACTTTTAGTTGGGTACTAGTATCTTTTAGAAATTCAAGTCGGATTTATATTTTGTAATATATGTATTTTTCAGATTGGTATAGTATCTTTCGTCTCCGGCATTGGTTGTGAACGCGGTTACCCATCCGTCTACATGAGAGTAACGTCGTACTTAACCTGGATTCGACATGGTAGATAAACAGCAATGTATAAACTATTGATAGCGCAATCAAACACTGTAGATATTTTTATAAGTAAAATTAATAATGATTGAGATTTTCTGCGAATTTTTATATGAAAGTTCTCCTGCTTACGTGTGCCGCCCTAACCTCCAATAGATAGTGTTCTGAAGAATTATTTGTATTGTACCCCATGGCTACCTTCTACCATGGCACATCACATAGGAACCAAAATGTTCTCGCACTATGCGATTTCAAAGGAGTTTCCTACTGCGGACGCTCAGGTTGTGGAATCAGCTCCCGTGGATTTTCCATGAGTAAAAGAAGTATTAATCAGAAGTATTAATAATAAAGTCTATTGGCTTAGTTTAATCGGCCACTTAAGTGATATAATGATAATAAATATCCTGGGACATTCCTCACACACGGTCATCTGATCCCAAACTAAGCAGAACTTATACTATGGAAACCAGATAACTGATATAATACATATACTACTTTTTATTTGTAAATACATACTTAATATACACAATTACACCTAGACTCAGGACATACAGACATGTTCATGCACACAAATGTATGTCCTGTGTGGGAATCGAATCCACGACCTGCGGCGCGTAAGGTGGAATCTTGACCAACTGAACCAACTGGCCCGTCAAAACTAAAATAAAAACAAAGATATAAAAAAAACTGCTACATACCTATAAAAGGTGCTAATATATCGTAATAATTTTAAATGTTCCTAAAACAAACACATGAAACTAAAATAACCGCAAATCGTACGCGTCTTGCGATCAAGATTTTTTATTAAAACAAATTCCCAGGTCACACGTATCCAGTTGCCGAAATAAGATACGCGCCAACTCGCACCTGCGTGCCATTTTGACATGTGATATAATTTTATTTACGTACAGACACAAGATATATGTATCGTGTCCCGAGAGACATAAATATAAAGGTGTGACTTGAAATGTTGTGGGGAAGAAGTTCTCAAACTTTATGAGTACACTCATTTTATGTACGTTCTTACTTATTGCATACTGCGGTCCATTGGGAAAGTGAGTTACGGTTTTCCCTGAGCACTTCCATAAGGGGCTCTTCAAAAAAGGCTTTAGAGCTCTTCAAGGTTGACAACCATACACGATGGTGACCACTTACCATCATGTCAATCATCAGCATGCTTGTAGCTTGTAGTATCAATTTTATTTTTTGATGTTATAGCGGCAATAGAAATACATATTCTGTGAAAATTTCAACTGTCTACCTATTACCACACGGTTCATGAGTTACAATACAGCCCACTGGTAGACAGACAGACGGACGGACGAACGGACGGCGGACGCTAAGTAATAGGGTCCTGTTGGCACGCTTTGAGTACGGAACACCAAAACATGTACAAGCAGTAGGAAAATGATAGCCTGGACCTTTTTACGGGAACCTGGAGAGTGAAGTTGCGTTTTTATTTTCATAAATTCGTGTATTTTAAGTTTTATTGCGTATTATCGGTGGTATTATATCCAATCCATGTGCACCAGTGAAGTGAAATGAAATGAATTATGTTTATTGTGTACCGTTACTTTTCAAGTTGTCTCAAGATAACTGAAACATGGCTTTTATGGACGGTGACTGACTGAGGACTATGTGAGTGATTTATTGTGACAAGAACTTATAATATAACTGGAAATTGGCAAAATACACAAGCCGTGTGACGCCAAAAAATGCAATCGCGCGATTTGTTGTGAAAATGTAAGACTACCCACCATCGTCACTGCACGTAAGTGAAGTAGGTGCGCCGCGCACCCGATTCATCTGCGCTGGCAGAGGATGCGGATATTCTGCGTGTCGAGTAATTGTCCAAAAGGAGCACCGACTCAAAATATGGATCGGTGCTCAAATGGGAACAAAAATTTAATTCAAAATCATTCCCTTTTGAGCACCGATGGGTTTTATAGCTTCTAGTGTTGTGGTGTTTAATAAAACGTATGGATAAAAATTAAGTTTATTTTTTTTAAGTTTATCATTTCGAATTTAATTTTTGGTCCCATTTGAGCACTGACCCAAAATATGGATCAGTGCTCAAATGAGAATAGCATCGGTGCTCAAAAAAATTTGTGCTCAAATGGGAATACTCCGTCCAAAGTGCCCACGCGCTACCCGCATGTATTTGAATGGCTACAATACACCTAAAGTAGAGAAAATCGTTGCTGAAAATCTTTTGCAATCAATTCAATGCCGGTAAGTTTTAATGACTACTAAAAATAGAAATTTAGTTTTCCACACTAAAGTCTTCTTTTATTATTTATTAAAATAGTTTATTTTTCATTGTGCAGTTTTTACAATATTGTTATTTTTTACATTACTCATAGGATTTTATACAAACACACATATAGCAGTCATTAACATTTACATGTTTGCCTGAATCCAGGTTAAGTAAGCCGTTACTCTCGTGTAGACGGATGGGGTACCGCTCTCACAGCCGATGCTGAGACCAAATGATACTATACCAACCTGAAAAACAAAAGGCGAATTTCAATTTTACATAATAGGTACATTAGGAAAAAGAGGCCGCCTTGTCTGAAAAAACTAGTTTTTTTAGTAACACGCTTACTCAGTATCAACAATATAATTGTTTTTTTTTGTTTTTAATTCATTTTTATTTTTTTATTTATTTACGGTGACTGGTAATTAGTAAACGATACTTAGACGCATGTTTGTACTCATGATTGTAAACAACTTTCCCAAAGATTTTTTTTTTAATTTACTTAGCACATGTGCCCATAATATTTAGTACCTAACAAGAATAAGAATACATCATCAGCTTTTATTTAATTTAGTTATTTATCTCTATTTGTTTCTTTGGGAAAGTTGTTTGTTATCATGAGTACAATCATGTGCCTAAGTATCGTTTACTAATTGCCAGTCACCCTATATAAAGAAGTATAGTTTGAATATAGGAGGTAATCTAATATTACAAGATATTTTTTCTTATGTCGGATCAGGGGCTCTACCGCGTAACTTTGGTGGTAATCGTAACGAACACCATTAATAAATTTCATCCAATCACGGCCCGCGAATGGTCATCGTCGCGTCATACCGCGTGCACGTCATTGGATGAAATAATGAATGGTGTTCGTTACGATTACCACCAAAGATACGCAATAGCCCGGCAGACATGCGCATACATACATAATCAGGTAGAGCATAGCGTTTATTCGCTCAAAGAGCAGCTCGACTGGGGAAGTACCTCCACCTTACAGAATACCGCAGCCAAATAACTTTATGTTGTGTAAAGTTGTGTTCCTGCGCGTGAGTAAGGTCGCCAGAGCTCATAGGGGAGGGGGGGAAAGGTCGGTAACGCGTGAGCGATGCTTCGTGTGTTGCAAGCGTCCATATGGCTACGGTAACCGCTTACCATCAGGCGGGCCGTATGCTTGTTTACCGACTTAGTCGTATAAAAAAAAAAAAAAAAAATAATACATTTTATAAGACATTTTCATAAGACACCTTTTTTTTTTATAGTTTTGCAAAAGGCCTTAGGTATAATGTAGTTAACATTATCCCCGAGCTCTATAGGCTACTTTTCATTCGAGAACGCGGGTAAAGCCGAGAGGAAAACTAGTATTTTATAAGACCTGCTCATACACTCTACACTTACCAACGTTCTGATATTATTGGTGACGACAGTCAAGGGTCCTCCTGAGTCCCCGTCACAGGAGCCCACTATTCCCTGGCCGCTGGTGCAGAGATGGCTGCCATGGAGGCTGATGTCAAAGCTCGCCTGGCATACCGTGTTTGTGATGACGTTCACGCTGGTCTGATATAAGGAGGTTGTAGTGGGGAAACTGTTTTGAGCTGAAAAAAAATACATGTTGAATCCATTGAGCTATTATTACTACGTATCGTATAGAGAAGACAACCACGCCTCACAACTATGTTCCATTCAAGTGAAGCCATCCGGCCACACTTGTTGTTGTAGAACGCTGAACGAAACGCGTAAGCGCCGTGAAAATCACTGTATTTGCGAGAAAAATACTCCTAAAAGCGTTCTGTTAGCGCTATGTGTTTCTACTGTCTACATAGACGAAAAAAAATTATTGTTTCAGCGCTAAAGAGAACTTTATTTGACTCTAAAAAGGGACATATCCTTTGCTTATGATAGCTTCTCTATACGTAGTCTTAATAGCTCCATGGTTGAATCATAGAAATAAAATAAACACAGGTTGAATCCCAAATACTTGTTTCTATACTCCCAGTGCTTGACGATAGATTGACAACTTGAGGGTAGTAGTCAGACAGGCGTGAGCTAATAGCTCTTTGGTCGAAGGTCGAATGCCGTAACCGAGCAATGATATTATTTTAAAACTCGAGTTTTATATCGCACTAGCGCGCGCTAATTGTTGCAGGCCAATTCAGACAATTGTCGTAATTTGGTTTAGCGGCTACAGATAACTACTACTACTAACTCCAAATCGCCATTGTGTTCGGGATCACCATCTAAACGAGCCCGCCATTGCACCGAAGCAAGTGGATCTAGCTGATAAGCGGATGCGCCTGCTCCGAGGTGTGAGCAGTACTCCATTTGCGGCCTAGCAAATCCTCCAATCATCCAAAAACATTGTGAGGAAACCATAACACGGTGGTACCTCCCACTTGAGAATCTTGAGCCTGACTGACTTAGTGTGCTTACCACCTTCGGCCACATAGGTACCACTTGCCTCTTATCATGGTGAGATTGTGATCAAAAACAGGTAAACAAAGCTACGATAAATATTATTACATCTAGTTATATCTACAAAAACATAATCATCACGATAATATCATAATAATAATATACTCTTGATCATATTTGGGTACAACACCATCCCAAAACCTTACATACCGTCGCTTGTCTTTCCATACCCAGACACAGTGGCCGTCAACCCGGCGAAGTCTTGATTAACATCAGATATTGAAGGCAGAGGGATCGCCTGTATGCTATCTGAAAACAAATTATTTATATCATAAGTACTTTTTGCTTTTCAGTTTTTTCGGTGGTTTAATTTTTTTGTTAAAAAGTTTTTATTTTATAATTTTTCGTGGCTATAATCTACTAATTACTACATGCTTAATTTTTGATTTCATATTCTGTAATACACAACTCTGTGAGTGAACAATAAATCACCCCTATTTTCCCACCCTTAGGGTAGGTTTTTTGTATCCAAATTTATATGGGACCAACTTCGAGGTATACCCTATCCAATAAAAAAAGAATCATCAAAATCGGACTACTCTGTAAAAAAAAAACATACGCGTCGACTTGTAAACCTCCTCCGTTTTTTCGTCGGTAAAAAATACCAACGAAGCGTGGAAAAGAGATATCACAATCCTTATGATCACTTTACGAGAGTGAAAGAGATGCATACACAATTTTGAAGAGAAATATCTAAAATAATATAAATCTACTTACTACTAAAAGTAACACTGGTAATCTTCACCATAGCGATATCATTAGTTATAGACTGAGTGTTCCACGATGAATGAACAGTCACGTCAGATGTGTCTATCCTTGTCCCTCCAGTGAAGATGGTAAGGGAGCCAAGAACGATGGTGAAGAGCCTTGCTTGACTCTGGCCGTCCCACCAGCAGTGTGCTGCTGTCAACACTCTTGTGTTTGAGATGAGACCTCCACCGCAAATGGAAGTCCATCCTGTTGTTAGTAGAGCTATGATACCTACCTGAAATATATAAAAAACTACTTAATAAGGTCACCACTCACTATATCAGCACGGCTACGCCTCGACAAATAACTTGCTAGCAAGTAAGTCCTTTAAATCGTATGTGTTAATGTAAATTTTACAATTACTACATAAAATAGTTGACGCCTCGTGGTAAACGCGCTTGCCGCTACAAGCCACTAGTCCTGCTAACCACACGCTTCTAGTAAGCGGACCGCTCCCTTGCTGCGTGACGCCAATAAGCGGTATCTTGACAAAGCCGCACCACCAATTTCACCGGCCGCACCGCCCGCGAGCTGCCACCTCGTAGGTGGCGCGCTGGCAGCTAGTGGTTGGATTGATTTGAGGCGGTGCCGGGCCGTTGCTGCGGTGCATCGGTGCTGATATAATTAGTGATGACCTTTATGATACAAATGTTCATATGACAACGTATAGAATCTACAAAGAACAACACAACATACAGATGACAAATGCAACATGCAAAATAAAACCAAAGAGTCACATTGACATTGCATTCGTCTTTCTAACATTCTTTTTCACAGTCGTAAGCAGGGAGCTAATAGTCTGTCGCCAATCATAAGAGAAAAAGTTTAAATGTGACTCCTCCAGTGAAGGCATCTACACATTTTACAATATTGCTCTTCAACTAGAAAATGCCTTTTCACTGAAGTCTTGATTCGGAGGCTGACAAAGTATTTGATGCAAATGTATGTAGTATAGTAAGGGGCACGAGTGGTGAGCACAGATTGACACCTGCGCAGTAGTTAATTTTTCGGTCTGTTTGGTGGAATGAAGAAGGGGGGAGCGCGGAGCTGCACACGATTGGTTCATCAGTCGATGCTCGTCGTCTATTGGAGTCTTGCGTGTCATTTGGCTACTGTGATTTGGCCAAAAGTATACATGCGCGATCTTGCCCCCACTACTGCCTATCTGTGCTCATCACTCGTGCCTCATACTATACATATATGTCGTTGCTGTATTACTTACCTGATGAGGAATAGCATCTGCAGTAGAGACTTGACTCCCGCCGATAATTCTTGTTTGCTCTTGACTCTCTAGCTTTAGCAAGGTCTCTGCTCTAGGTACACCCACTCTTAAGTGATACCCAAACGGTAACACATCTTTAGTTTGTGCACTATAAAAATTTAATATAATTAATAGCGCGACCAGTTTTGCGTCGGCCATTGTTCTCTTTACACTGTTTATTTGTTCTGAGTAATTATCTATCTTATTATAAGATAATACGATTATGAGTTATTGGATTTCTTATCTGCTATAATTGTTTATACTAGTTTTTGCCCGCGATTTTACCCGCCCCCCCCGAGGGTCAGAAAGAAAGTTTCCAATGTGTTATGGCTTAGGTACTCACGCCAATGGCCTTGAGCATCAATTAGCCCATGGTAGAGTAATGCCCGGTTCCTATAAACAAAAACTAATAATTTTTCTTACCAATGGTAGGTTTTTTTATTGCCAAACTGAGCATATAGATCATTTCGTAAGCTAATTTTACCTGTGATAGCTACTTCTATATAGGAGGGTCTGCTATGCAAGGCTTTGAGGTCTTTTATATAAGAGTCTTAATTTTAACCGATAACGGTCCGTAAATTATAGGAATCGGCCATAAGATACCTCTCCCCACGCCAGCTCGCCACGCGCCCGCCAAATTATGTCTTCTAATTTTTAATGGACTGTTCAAGTAGGGGAAGTCCGGGCATAGTCAAAGTCAAAGTCAAAGTCAAAGCCATTTATTCAATTTAGGCCCCAGAAGGGCACTTATGAAGGTCAGATTTACTGAAGTTACCACCGGTTCGGAACTCGGCCTTCAAGTGAATAGCCTAAGCAAAGCGAATACCCTTTACTATTTCAAAATGATGCCTCTGAGCACGCCTGCTTCATAGCACAACGCTTACTCCTCAATCATAAAACAAACAGAGCTAGCTCAAGGTCGCATGTCGTTCGAGAAAATAACAAAAAGTTATAATCTGTTGCCATATTTCAAGGAAAGTATTTTTAAAATTACTCATGGCCATGTACTGTTACTGTTTTAACTTTGTAATGTATTTAAAGTGCATAGTTTCATGTTGAAGTAACGTGTGTTTTATTGAGATTTTGTTTCTGGATTTTTGATGTAGGTTAGGTTAAGTTCAACAAGTACTTTTCACTCATCACTGGAAAACGCAGTTTTTCCGAATTTTCGAGCAAACTCGATCACCCAGGTTCGGCATATACATATTGTTGGAAACTCCTTTAATTTATTTTTTATTATAGTTTTTAATTATTTAAATGTGACGTGGAATGTCTTGTCTGAAAAAATATATGATACGAAACAGCAGCATTTTTTTTATTTTGTTGAATTTTCTAAACATATAATAATTTTTGACGGGCCAGTTGGCGCAGTTGGTTAAGGTTCACCTTACGCGCCGCAGGTCGTGGGTTCGATTCCCACACAGGACATGCATTTGTGTGCATGAACATGTCTGTATGTCCTGAGTCTGGGTGTAATTATGTATATTAAGTATGTATTTACAAACAAACAGTAGTATATGTATTATATCAGTTATCTGGTTTCCATAGTACAAGCTCTGCTTAGTTTGGGATTAGATGACCGTGTGTGAGGAATGTCCCAGGATATAGTACTGACAAATCTTTTGCGTGAAAATAAGTTGCAAAAACATGATTGTTGCATTTTTTTCATTATTACATAGTTTCACGTGGGATTTTACATTAATCGTACATTATTGTGGAAAACGATTAGATCATTTATCATTATCATGATATCTTATCTAATATTAATGTATTCATTTAATCACTAATGAATCACGAATATATTCAAAGTTATCAACTCCCAAATACACCGTTGAGACGTCAATTAAAAAACCAGACAAGTATATGTAGGACCACAGGGTTCCGTAGTATTTTTTATACCAAAATGAGTTTCCGATTGCAAACTTAATAAACGAATGGCTTGTCAACTCAAAGTCTGTAATTGGGCGTTGTTTCCTTCTCCTAGTTTTCCTAGAGCTGTAATTATTTTAGATATTCCTAAAATTATGCTGTCAGTGAGAAGTAACCTCCAAAGGAAAACAATAATTCTATTTTATCGCTTTTCATCTTTGCATGTAATATCAGAGTAATTAATCAATGATACATTACACTTACACAAATATTATCTGATTCTAAAACCCGGATATACAGTAAACTAGTTGTCCCTCGCGGTTTCACCCGCGTTACCGGAATAAAAAGCCTATAATACTCGGGAATAATGTAGCATCCTATTTGTGAAAGATTTTTTCGAATCCGACTGATTGTTCCAAAAATTTGCGCGTTTAAACAATCAATAAACAAGAATAAAAATAATGCACATGCAACATCAGCTTTATTATAAGTAAAGATTTTGGGAAGCTTAAAAAATCAAAGCCTTTTTAATTCAGACAATTTATTTTACATAGTTCGGTATTTTACAATATAAAAAAAATCTGTTTTACAAAAAACTTAAACCGACTTCAAAGTACAAAAAAATTTATCAAATCCTGGCCTGATGACAACGGGAAGTACCCTTCCAAACAAAAACATAATTTTCCAAATAGGTTAATAAATTACGGAGTTATGGGATAACAAACATAAAAAAACATACAACCGAATTGAGAACCTCCTCCTTTTTTTGAAGTCGATTAATTTTTTTGTAAAAATTACCATTTACCGTAGGATCTTATGCAAGAGATAGCATTACACATACAGGTTTGCCCGAATCCAGGTTAAGTAAGACGTTACTCTCGTGTAGACGGACGGGTTACCGCTTTCACAGCCGAGACCAAATGATACTATACCAACCTGTAACATAAAATCCAAATTTCAATTTTCAAAATCGAACATAAGTCCCTATGCAGAAGGGGCGATTTCGCCGCGTTTCCCTCGCGCGAATGCATTACGCCCGTTCGCTGGTCACCAATACATTGCGTCCACAAGCACGCGCGTAATGCATTAGCGCGAGTGAATCGCTGCGATTTCGCTCCTTCTGGACAGGCACTAAGAGTCAATGCAGTCGGAAAGAACCAGAATTCGCTTTTTGTTTTCGTTCGATTCCTTTTTGCAAAATTCAAGTACTTATGCAGTTTTAGTTTTTATCATAATCTTCCTTGAGACTCCTTTGATAATTTTTCGGGATAGTAGGTGCTTAAGCTATCCATGCCCACTTACACAAAATCACATGAATAATTTTTTTTTTTTTTTTTTTTCAAATATTTATTCTTATTCATACAAAGAGGATCAATTACAAACCAAAGTATTTACTTTTTGATTACTATGGATATATATGTATATACGGCCTACCCTCGAGCTGCTCTTTCAGCGGATAAACTCTATCTCTCTTAATCTCATTCACCTGCACTTACCAAAGTTGTTCTATAATTAGTGTAGAGGGTCAAGGGTCCTCCTGAGTCCCCGTCGCAGGGGCCCACGTTACCCTGGCCGCTGGTGCAGAGGTGGCTGTCTTGGAGGCTGATGTTAACATTAGCCTGACACACCGTGTTTGTAATGATGTTCACATTATTCTGATATAAGAAGGTTGTTGCCGGGAAACTGCTTTGAGCTGATAAAAAGGACAAGGTAAATGCCAAACACACAAGACAAAGAATGTTCTTTAAATGTTGTAGATAACAGCAAAATTTTTAATGACATTTTATTTCAAAAATATTTAATTTTATAGTCGTCTTTTTGCCCGGCTTTCTTGTGAGAAACGTGAGGACGTAAGAAAATACAATAATTTGAATTTATAACTTCACGGTCCTTTCTACTTCATCAAGGATTGCTATTGTATTGGGATGCTGCATTTGTACTTAGAAAATATAATTGGACAGTTTTAAAAAAACTTAAACCGACTTCAAAGTACACTAAGAAGTAATCAAATCCTGATCTGATGACAATTGGACCAAACGGGAAGTGTACCCTTTAAAAAAAAAGAATTTTCCAAATCTGTTAGTAAATGACGGAGTTATGAGGTAACAAACATAAACAAAAATACAGCCGAATTGAGAACCTCCTACTTTTTTTTAAGTCGGTTAAAAATTAAGGCTAGTTTATTTTTTCGTAAGGAACTCTAATTCTTTTTCTAAAATGAAAGTAACCTAAGTTACTTAAAACACCAGCTATCTTCAATTGAAAGTCCCGTCAAAATCGGTCGAGACATTTCGGAGATTAGCCCAAACAAACGGACACTTAAATCTTATTTATTTGTATAGTTGTCCCCCGGAACCTCACATACCATCGCTTGTCTTTCCGTACCCGCATACAGTGGCCATCAATCCGGCGAAGTCTTTGTTAGTATCAGATCCTGAAGGCAGTGCTACCGTCTGTATGTTATCTGCAAATAATTGATATCATGTTTTTTTTTTATTAAATGGGCTTGCGTTTGGCCCCTGACCTGCCCATAAGGGACGATTACGAAGCCTAAGATGAAACACGCTTACCCAGAAGAAACCTATTCACTCTGGCCTTGAAAGTTCCTAGATTGTAAGCGTCAGGAAACACAGACGCCGGAAGCAAGTTCCACTCCCTTGCTGTCCGCATTATAAGTGAGGATGCAAAACGCTCTGTCCGTATTTTCGGTATGTCAACAACGATAAGTTATGGTAAGATTCAGGAATATGGTACAATTGACAGCATTACCTCCACGTATGCCAACGATGTCTTGTTATCGGGAAGGTGTACCCGTCGGTTAGCAACTTTTGGTCTTGAAGATATTGGATACTTGTGTCGGGTGTTTTTAGGATCAGATCAGATTCTCTCTAGCCGAGGACCAAATCTGCTGTCTCCAATCCATGGCGTCATTTGTACCGTGCCGATGAATGCTAGGCTGAGGGGTAGTTCAGTCGCGAACAGTATCTCCTCCAAACCGAGACAACTCGGTAGAGTATTTTTACCCTTGACTGGACAAACGGAGGTTTGCCAGTCGTGACTTATAGTTTCCTAGCTTCGCGAAAAGGAAGGCATCCAAGGCAGAATATCGTTCAATCTAAACGATATTCTGCCTTGGATTCCATCCAGGTCAACTCTCTCGAAGGGCTGGTTGGAGTGCTCAAGGAGGTTGAGGGCGTTTGAGGTGCCCCATCATCCTACTCTGTTGCTGTGAGGCGTGAGAGCGATGGAGGCTTAACTGACTCCAGACTAATCATGATGCGGATCTCTAGTGGCGAGGCACCAAAACCAGACAGACAGAACTAGAATATCAGGAGCTGCTCCTGGAACTCTGGCGAGGAACCCTAGGTGCATAAACAATCTTTTCTGTGACTCAACGTAAGGTACTTTATAATACCGATGGCGTAAAGCCCAGGGAGACAATTCTCACCCAATCGAAACTGGTCCCTCGAAAAGTACTAATTCGAACTTTTATGGAGTGTAAATCACGTAACGTTATTCTGGCAATTTCGAAGTCGGCTTTTTTAGAAGGAAAAACTAGCAACTAGAGCTTTGATTCATCGGGACCATTCGAATTGACTACGCCACTTTAAATTTTACTGACGATATTTTAACCGTAAGTTCGTTTCGAAGGTTACTTTAAAGAACACGAGAATTGGGTCCCAGAGCTTGCATCGTGCTTTCAAAACATGTTAATTTTTTACCTGTTCTAAAGCTTTGTTTTGTCAGTCTCGTAGCAGCCTTTATTAATCACAAGGGGTGGAATAAGGCTAGATTAATTGCTCGTCCTATCTACCTGGAGACAAATCCGATCCGTCTAAGGTGCTAAATGAGTACGGGCCTCCTTTCACAAATGAGGGTGAAAGGGAATGGGCAACTCCACCACGCATACTCACCACGGATTGGTGGAGTTAGGCTAGTGTTCAACCTACTTTTAGAAGTTTTCAAGCCGCCGAGAAGGCCTCCAACTAGCTTAACGACTAGTCATAGCTTATAAACACAAAATACCAAATATTGCCATTATCAACTGCAAAACCCTTCAAGGGTAGTGAACCAAATGGGAATATGGGGATATTTTATCATCTCCTCAATACTCAAGTCAAATTTTGAGTCGAGATTTAAACATTTTAATTTGGAACCAGCACTTATGATATAAAGTTTATTTTCGATTAACACGATCTATTCTTGAGACTTGATCTTTGAAGATTAGAAAAATGTCGCAAAAAAAATTAAACACAATAAATATATATCTACTTACTATTTGTAGTAACACTGATAATCTTTACCATAGCAATATCATTAGCTATAGACTGAGCATCCCACGATGAATGAACGGTCACGTCAGCTGTTTCTATCCTTGTCCCTCCAGTGAAGATGTTAAGGGAGCCGAGAACGATGGTGAAGAGCTTCGTTTGACTCTGGCCGTCCCACCAGCAGTGGGCTGCTGTCAACACTTTCGTGTTTGAGATGAGAGTACCGCCGCAAATGGAAGTCAAGCCTGTTGTTAGTAGAGCTATGATTCCTGCCTGAAATATATAGAAAACAACTTATCATGTCCCAACTGAAACGTCTGTGGATGGACAAATGCAACATACATAAAAAAGTAATTTAAAAAAAATTTATCGACTTCAATATGTATATTGAAGTCGATTAAATTTTTTGTACTAAAAAGCACGACGTATTCCATTGAAAATATTTCGCTGACTTCAAATCAGTGTCAGATTAGAGTTATTTCATACTTTTTAGTGTATGTTGAAGTCGATTTAATTTTTTTAAATTACTTTTTTATTTCGTCATTTTTATTTTATTTGAGAAAAACTAAAAATGACGGCTAGAATTTGACGAAGGTTTTGAGATATTTTGCCTTTGACACCACACCACCGTCACCCATATTTGTCCATATCTTGAAAACTACTGAACCGATTTCGATGAAACTTGCACTGTTCCCTAAGTTGAAGTAAATGTAAACCAATAAAAAAGAGCGGTTGCAATCCGATTAATATCTTCGGAGATATGCGTGGACAAACATACATACATACATACATACAAACAACTATGAAATTTTGTATATTTGTTTGGAAGCCCTAATAGATCATCATATGTGAATATATTGCAGTTCCAATAATATTACAAACATACGTGTCGAATTGATAATCTCCTTTTTTTGAAGTCGATTAAAAATGAAACTAAAAGGCAATCAAAAATATTGCATTTGTCTCGATAACATTATTTAGCACTCGTTTTCGCGCCGCGGTTACACCCGCCGCGTACCCAGGGGAACATTTTGCTGGTATAAAAAGTAACAAACAAGTAAAGAATTCAGTTACCAAGCAGGGAGCTGATAATCTGTTGACAAGCACCAATCGGTGTACCCGGGCAGCAGTACTTGGAAATATTATCAAGCCTATCGGAGGTTTTTTTGAGCTTTTTGCAATCAGCGATGTCGAGCTGGCGTGGTTGGTAAAATAAGATACCCTACCTCCGACGCACGGTCATGGATTTAATTCCGTACCAAGACAAACATTTGTGTGCATGCACATGTCTGCTTGTCCTTAGTATGGGTGTAGTTATCACCTTACACTCCTCTGTGCGTGCACTCTTCACGTATTTTTACACAAATCAACCAAGACCACATACCTGATGAGGAAGAACATCCGGAGTAGCAACTTGACTCCCGCCGATAATTCTCGATTGCTGTTGGCGCTCCAACCTTTGCAAGGTCTGTGCCCTAGGCACACCCACTCTTAAGTGATACCCAAACGGTAACCCATCATAAGTTTGTGCACTACAAAAATTAAATATAATTAAAAACAGGAGCAGTTTTGCGTGGGCCATTTTATCGGTTAGCTCTTGGAAAGGATGTCTCGAACGCTGATGATCTCGTTCTCAGCAGCTTTGTAGTTCAGTTTAGTGGTTCTTAAGAAATATTATCAGTAATACGATAATAGGATCAATTGCTTCCTTATTGGATTGCTTATCAGCTTTAAGTATCTACTCATACTTATGCTAGCTATATCCTACCCTGCGGTTTCATCTAATACCCGGATTCAAAAGAAGTTTATATGTCTCTTCATGCGAATGGAAAAAAGAACGAGAAAAAAGGCATACTGCGTGCCAAATTTATATTTAAATTGATTTTATTTTTTATTATGTTGAAGTCGGTAAGTAAGCGGACGGCTCACCTGATGGTAAGCTGTTACCGAAGCCATTTGGACGCTTGCAACATACATCACTCACGCGTTACCAAGCCGTGCCCCTCCCCAATGAGCTCTCGCGATCTTACTCACGCGCAGGAACACAACTTAAAGTTATTTGGCTGCGGTATTCTGTAAGGTGGAGGTAACATATTATGTGATGACCAAAGTACATAAGTGATGATGTGTCGCTCACTTCCCTCCAATATGGCGAGGAAGGCGATGGCTGCCATAAGCGTCATACTTGTGACAAGTGCTGCTTGTGTCCCCACAAGCAGCTTAAATTTTCTGCTGGTCTGCTTAAATTTTCTGTTTATATTCAGTCTGCTTCGTAGTTTTACCGCCGCGCCGGGGCAAGCAATTGTTGTCAGTGCGATCAGAATGTAAATATTATGTAATGAATCTAAGCTTGATTTGAAAAGAGTAATTGCTGAGTTCATTGCCGGCTCTTCTCAGCAAATGTAACCTTCCGAACCGGTATTAGAGTCGGACATTTCATAAGTGCCTGCGAAGGTCTATTTGATTTTTTTTTTTTAATTTTGTGCTCGAACGTAGCAAACAAAGCCTAGTAGGAAATTATTTCTCAAGGGCAGCTGGCGGAATATACCGGTAGGTTAGCGACATACTTTCAACTCGAGTGTTTGTTTACACCACATTCAAGTACCCGCGAGAGGCAAGCTAGACGGATACAACTATAAAGTACCGTGCCACCGTAATATAGTGTGTCTGTCTGATTGAGTCTGTGAAAATAGAAACTATACAATTCTGAGCGCAAAAAGTCCGGCGCACAACCCTTTGTTTTCACACAGACTTTTTGTATGCTGCAGACTAAAGTCCGTCGTCTGCGCTGCACCTAATGGAAAATAATAGAAAAGTGTAGTAACATCGAATAATCAAAGTTCCTGGCCTAAACTGAACAATCGACTGTCTTAAAACACATTTTTGACAAAGAAGCTTGGTCTGCCATCGAATGACCCAGGAAATTATAATGACGAGGCCGTATGTCACGCTTACCTTCATAATACATATTCACTTTTACCTAGGTTGTTAGGTGTCAAGAAATAACACCCGTAACTGAGTTCCACTCCTTTGCTGTCCGCATAACAAACGATGAAGCAAAACCAAAGATATACATCTAAATAGATGACGCGAGTGTATGTAATTCGCGTGTCAAAATCTGTGCAAAAATGGGGCACAATGTTCTTCTTTTGAAACTGTTTCGCACGGACAGGGAACTCGCATAAAGCCGGTTTTTCGCTATGGGATATAATATAATATATATTACATCTTGAGATATAATATTTTATCGCTCTTCATACATTTTGTACAAGACCGTTCACACTGCGCTATTACATACATTACATCCCAAACTATAAATATTTTTTCGAGCGATATTTGAGGTATATTTTACCTCACGTTCCCGGACACCGCGCCTCCCCTGCCTCGCTCTCAGTTTGAATGGCGACGTGTCAAAATATATATCTTACAGTATGAACGGCAAACGCGAAATGTAATACACAGCTCAAGATGTAATTTATATTATATCCCATAGTGAAAAGCCGGCTTAATACTGCATGTCCGCCAGAGATGTGTAGCGAGGAATATGATTCACGTTAAAAATCTAATGCCAGCCTGACTAAATCAATCTTGTGACATTATGGTAGGTACAAAAAAGTTACACGCTTGGTTTTCATATGGATGGAGGAACTTGCGTTATCAATTTAGATTTATGTCTGTGAGCAAAACCTTATTTTTAATTAAGCCCAATTTTAGGTTCAACTCGAATCTTTACCTAACATGCATCTATAATCTA
The DNA here is from genome assembly GCA_951394255.1 of Polyploca ridens. Taxonomy (NCBI): domain Eukaryota; kingdom Metazoa; phylum Arthropoda; class Insecta; order Lepidoptera; family Drepanidae; genus Polyploca; species Polyploca ridens. The sequence goes on along the minus strand of OX596259.1, from coordinate 2,493,962 downwards.
CCTTACCAGGCCTAACGCGAGCTTTCGCGTTTGTTCACGAAAGCTTTTAATTAACTTCGTCAGAGCTTTGACACGGAGCTTCCAGTCTACTTTTGTCTGCCGTCTCTTCGGAAAACTACCGGCGCTTTTATTGACACAAAAGACCCTACATCCGGCTTTGGTGTTGATTAATTATTATTCTGAGAAGAAAGGTATTCAATCGTAGAAACGTTATTTATAGAAACCTCTTTGTCCGTATAATTAGAAAAGACTTTTTCCTGCCACGCGGTTTTACCCGCTGTTTTCCCGGAATAAAAAATACCTTATGTGGTAACCCAGAAAATATCTGTGTGCCAAATTTCATCTACATCAGTTCAGTAGTTTTTGCGTGAAAGAGTAACAAACACCCGCGAACTTTCATGTTTATAAAGTAGGATAGGATATATTATGTAGAAAAACTGCACTTTCTTCTTTTTTCCCACAGCTATCTTACGTAGGACACATATTTTAAACAAACCGGTCAAGTTCTATTCGGACTCATACACGAAGGGTTCCGTATGGGGGCCCCTTTAATTTTTAATTAATAATAATAATAACGTTTATTTTACAAAATCCTAGGACATTCCTCACTCATTATCATCTGATTCTTATCTCAAAGTAAGCAGAGCTTTTACTATGGAAACCAGATAACTGATATAATACTCATATATATACACACCGGCACAATTAGCGGAACACAAAAAAAGCAGGATTTTAAAATCTTTTACTTGAGGAACTGGCCAGTTATGATATTTTTTTAATTTATTGTCAAATTTGAAAATAGAAAATTAGATGACATACACTTTTTTCATTCATTTCTTTTATTTTCCCGAACAATACGTTTTGTCAACTTGTTCGAGTAATAACTACGTAATTGTAATTTTTTTTGAAAAATTGCACTTAATTGTTTTTTATAAATTTGTTATTCTATAGGCAATTTTGTTTATTAAAAGCTCTTCATTATGCCTGACTTAACATCACTGGAAATCATTAGGGCTGATGAAATGAGAAGAAATGGCCATACCTACAGATCGATTGCCTCAAGGCTTCGTCGAGCAGTATCAACGATTCATCGCAGCATCCAGCGGTACAGATCGTCCAATTCTCTTGTGAGGAGGAGGGGTCAAGGTAGAAAAAGATGTACATCGAGGCGAGATGACAGTTTTTTACAACTTGGAGTTCGTAGAAATACGCGATTAACGGCTGTACAAGCTCGAAATGAACTGGAAGACGTTCGAGGAGTACGAGTAAGTGAGCGTACAGTTCGCAGGAGATTTGAAGAAGTTGGTGACGACTTTATTCTAATGCAAGATAATGCTCGTGCTCATAGTGCACAATCGGTACAGGCATATCTGAGCCACGTAGGTATACCGGTGATGCAGTGGCCAGCAAATTCCCCCGATATGAATCCGATAGAGCATGTCTGGGACTTGCTAAAAAGAAGGGTTAAATCCAGAATGCCACCCCCCAACATTCTGAATGAACTTGGAAATGCATTACTTGAGGAGTGGGAGCGGTTGCCTCAAGAAATCATCGATAACATAATCTGTAGCATGCCCAGACGAATGGAAACCGTAATCAGAGCAAGAGGGGGAAACATTCGTTATTAATTTTGCTTTAATTTTATTGTTAAATCATTTAATGCTTACTTTTTTTAATTTTTTGTGATGGTTCATAATCATCTAAAAATTTCACTTATTTCAAATTTCTTTATTTTTCAATAAAAAATAACGAAGACTTTTCAAAGTCGTTGTTAAAAGATGTTAATCAATTTGTTATTTTGTGTCTAATTACATTTTCATCAAATATATGCGTTATTATCTCATAGTCTCACTTTTTATTCTGTTCCGCTAATTGTGCCGGTGTGTATATAATTATACCCAATATATAAATTTAAATATTATTATTATTTATTTCAGTACAAGTATAATACAATGAAATTAGGAAGAGCGGGTCTCCCCTAACACAGGTTTTATAAACTTAAAAGGGGAGTCCCAACCCCTGTAATTTACAAACTTGTAATCTAATAAAGAAATTTTGAATTTGAATTTGAATACCCAAGCTCTAAACAAACAGTAATGTAATGACTAACTGTAATTTAACAAAAATGCGATTCGATCCATTTCCAGACTTTATCCATAAATAGTTTAAATAATATATATAAAACAAATAATAAAAAATACATCAGTCTCATGGCATCCCAAAGTTACATATCAAAACAAACCAAGTGCAATGAACTCTCTTTATTATTTTACTACCTGTAAATAAGTTGCAAATACCGTGTAAATCAACAAAGTTTCACACGTAGTTTTTTACTTTCGCTGCTAACTTGGAAGAACTCTCGCTTTCTTGCTGTAGAGTTGGGACTATATCGATGGGAATAAGAGATTAGAATTATCGATGATAGTATATAGGAATCCTACTAAGTAAAACAAAATTATTATTTTTACATGTTGTTAGATATTTAAAAGAATTTTGTGAAACTTATCATAATTAAAACAACTAAAACTGTTACCAAATTGAATTCTTGTTGTCTCTTTTCAGTTTAAGTTAGACAGTCTGATGGCTTGAAATGCCACTCAGTTAAATCAAAATCAAAAATCATCATCAGTAATTTATTCAGTTTAGGCCCTAGTAGCCTTACTAGGCCTACTTATGAACGTTAAATTGATACATACAGGTGAATTTACCAAAGGGACGAAATATACTTAAACTGAGAAGACTCCGAAAAGAAGAAGTTATGATTAAGTAGTCATTTCTCAGTTTATTTGTATTTGATAAGCGCTTCTTCAGTATTTAACATCGAAATAATAAAACTAAGGAAGCGTAATTGTGAACAAAATCAACGCGAAATTCGGCTCCACACTTCACTACATTGACAAAATATCTCTAGTATTCGAACGAAAGAACACACATGCACATAAGCCAATTAGCTGCGCTTGCCTAACGCGTTGTATTCCGGCAAGCGCGATGATTGGTTCTCGGCGAGACAGATAATGCTAATTAGTTCGTACGCCTGCTGCAGTGCGAGATGCGTGGACGATGTTATGCATTGATTGTAAGAGGATAGAGTATCGTATATTTGCACTATGCATATAAGTTGTATTAATTAGTTGTAATTTAACTATACCACTCTATTATATTCATTTAAAAGTTTGTGATGTGCTTTTTGGATTAAAATATTTCTTTATGTGTTATAATTGTATGGATCTAAAATTAAGAAGTATTTTAATCAGTTTATGGTTTTTACATACGAATTATAGAGTGATGGGTCGCGTTAAGGTCAGATCAGAGGGCGAACCACAAGCTCTCAAAACAATATTATTATAACCTTATTTGACTTTTGTTTTTCTTTGACATCCGACGTCAAAACGGGACAAAAGTCGAATAAGGTTACTTTATTGAAAAAAAAACTAAAATGGCGGCTGGCACGCTATGCCACAAAGGTTCTATCCTCTTTATAATTATAGGTACTAGTGCATCACAGTTTAAGTGAAATATCAAAACGTGTTAAATAAATACGCATGTTGCGTTCATGTTGCATAACACTTTCCAGAGTCACAAGTATAGGATTTCAAAATGTTTATTTACTCACATATGAAAAGTGATTCCAGCATTCTTCATATCTGTATGGCTTCTACACCACTTAACAACACATGACGGCATATTTGCACAATGTAAACAACGCAAAACACAATAATAATCACAGTTCTAAGTCCCTCGCGACACGAACGCATCGACTCAATGATACCGGCGAACTGTCAGCGCGGTGCGTCTCTCTTTTTTGGCAACGCCCACCGCGGTTCAGTTTGCGTGGAATGATTTTTGAGCTCGAGTTACATTTCTTTTGGCTGCAAGAAAAGTCCTAGCTACTTAATATCCGAGAGAAATTGTTTCAGCTTACGAGAGACATTAGTTTGTAGAGCTGATTGAACCTTCTCAAGTAATACAGGTATTTGAAGAAAAAAAGTAATCAACAACTGCGTACAATTATTCAAAACATTTTTTTCTAATTAGCCCATTTCAAACCAAACAACACAGCGTGAATATCACACATAATTTCAGTCCCAGTTCCGCAAAAGTAAGCTAAATTGTACGTGTTTTATCCGTACAAAGTAAATAAAAATTCGGTTTCCTGGCAACACCGCTCCTCGTGTAACATAGTGTGTGTTTAGTTCTACTTTTTGGCTCTAATTATTCGGATTTTCAACGAAACATTTCGTGGTATTAGTAGAGACATGGACGGGTTTTCTTATTTGTTTTTTCTTTACTTTCTGGTGTTACGTATAATTATGCTTTGCATCGCATTAATTAAACACGTTGCTTGCTCAAAAAGGACTTTTGTTTCGTATTTTGATAGTAGTTACCCCTTTGTTTTTAGCATTACAGCAGCTGTTGTATTTTTAGTGTAGCTTAGTTTCTCTTGAAGCATGTTGGCTCTCAAGGCATCATATACGTTGAAAAAATATTTATATTTATCCCTCGTAGTGCTAAGATAAATAAGGCCATATGCGACGGTAACGGTACTTTACTATCAGGTACTTGGCTGACAATAAAATAGAAAAAAAATCTGAAATAAAATATCGATAAATTCAAAAATTCATTATACATCACTATAATAATAAAACCCTTGTACAGCTTCAAGCGGTACACGCACCGGCTGGAAATTTGAAAAGCGCTGATTATTCCACGGAATAATAATACTTTTCATAGGATTAATACTTCCAACATTGTTAGATAAGAATAATTTGTTAATACAACGTTGGTTGTTGAGTTAACAATGATGAAGAGATATAATTTTACTATATTTGTATTTATTTAAATTCCAAATTATTATTAGCATCCAAACAATGTAAATGGTCAGCAAAATCACAAACTACCAAGAGAACTAAAGTTAGCAAAATCAAAAAGGAATTTATTAAGTTTAGGCCATGTTAAGGCACTTATGAACGTTAAGTTGGTACATACACGGTACATACAGTTGAATTTACCACCGGTTCGAAATACACTTAACTGAGAAGACTCCGGCAAGAAACTCAGCAAAGCTATTTTTTTTTCATCATCTTCTAGAGATTTTTAATGTACCTGCCGGTTTCCATATGGCCCTGCTTAGCTTGCAGAATATTTTGTATCCCAAACATGACTAACATAGTCATTCGTAAGTCATTTCTTGGCAATAGTGTGCGCTGTTATAACAAAATACTACCAAGATGACTGATTTTAAATTTAAATCACATATAAAAGAAGTTCTGAAAGAAAGAGCTTATTACAAAGTAGCTGATTATATTGAAGATAAAGATGTCTGGAAGTAGGTAGCTGCACTCTGCACAAGTGCACCTTGCTCATGCTTATACAAAAGCCAGTAGGTCAATAATTGTGTTTTATATTTTTAAGGTTATTATTTTTTATTTATTTTCTTGTTCTTTTTTCGTTTGTATCTATGCTTAGGTATATCTTTTTTATTGTTAATTATCTGGAAAAAAAGCCAAACATAGTCAGATTGTCCAAAAAATATATAAAAAATGTAACCTTGCTGAGTTTCTTGCCGGATTCTTCTCAGTTGAAGGCCGAGTTCCGAACCGGTGGTAACTTCAGTAAATGTGACCTTCATAAGTGCCCTTCTGGGGCCTAAATTGAATAAATGGCTTTGACTTTGACTTTGACATTTACATATACAAAAAGCAATCTACACTTTAAAAATCAATCACAAATTTACAAAACGTAAAAAAAGCCTCTTAAAAAGACCCGTTACATAGACACATATTAAGATTACGTCCCTACGATTTATTATACTAAAAACAGCTCATATATTCATTATTATTTTTACCCAACGAAATTATAACAAAAGACAGGACGTGCCCTCAAGGCTTGATACTTTCAGTGGCCCGGTGTGCCTATCTAAACAGCCCGTAAAATTTTGCCGTAGCGGTTTTGAAATACAATGGTTAAGGCAACGTCTTACTGGAGGCAAGTAAGCTGCCAACTCTCTCAAGAAAATTACCTACTTTGAACAGGTTAACATACATTTTGTTATGTATACGAGATGGATTGGCAAAAAGCCTAGAACGCAAAATTCAAGTTATATTCAAAATTCTATAGGTCAAAAAGCTTCTCTTTTCAGTTATTTAAAATGTTTATTATTCTTTGCTTTTCAGTTGTTTCGGTGGTTTAATTTTTTTGTTAAAAAGTTTTTATTTCATAATTTGTGGCTATAATCTACTAATGAACATGCTTAATTTTTCATTACTTTTAATTTAATACACAACTCAGCATTAAAATCTGTGAGTGAACAATAAATCACCCCTATTTTCCCCACCCTTAGGGTATGTTTTTTTTTTCCAAATTTATATGAAACCAACTTTGAGGTATACCCTATCCAATAAAAAAAGAATTATCAAAATCGGACTACTTTGTAAAAAGTTATGCGTGATCATACTTTAAAAAAATATACGCGTCGACTTGTAAACCTCCTCCAATTTTTCGACACATATTTTTGTAGTTTTTTGCTGAACGTTATCGAGCTACTAATTAACCTATTCGGTCAACTAACTTCTAATGCGATTGCTCTCGTAACGTAATCTTCAATTTGATACTAATTTCAGTATCTGTCGTAGTACCAACTCTAATTCCGATTAAACTCTGTCTGGACTAAATTGTTTTTGTGTAAGAATGTATGGAAAAAAGGGATAAGTGAATGAAGAACAATTCAATTTAGATAATTTATTTATTTATTACAACAACACACTCGTTCGTAAAGTGACATTTATTGCACCGTTTTCAGATTAATGCAGCTTATTACGCACATTACCGCACAGTTTCATATATCATTGCAGTTTGGTATAATCCCGTTTATGATAAGTTTGTACCTCACTGCAAGTGATATGTGTGTAGACTAAGCATTCTTAATTTAAACGGGTAAAATAGTTTGACAGTTCACCGCTGTTAAAAAAAAAACATGCGCGCCGTATTTGTTAACGTTCTCATTGTGTTAATTTGATTATTATCAAAAAATCTACTTAAAAAAATACAATAATAATAATAATAATAGCCTTTATTTTCAGACAAGATAATACATGATTAAATTAAATTTGTTGATTTTATATAATTAAATTTGAATAAGTTTTCTAATAAATTTCTAAATTTTTTGTAATTTAAGTTTTTAATTTGCCTCGACAACCCTGTCTGTTTGTCTTCCATTGACAAAGGCCTCCTCCAATTGTCTCCACAACATTCTGTTCCTGGCTGTTCTGGCCCACATGCCACCAGCGACTGCTTTTATATCATCGGCCCAGCGCCTGATAGGTCTGCCGCGATTTCTCTTCCTATCCTTTGTGTACCAGTACATAATAGTTTCACTCCATTTTTCTTTACCCCGTATTGTATGTCCTGTCCATTTCCACTTAAGCTTTCTGACCGAGACTGTAACATCTTTTGTTTTTGTATGTTTCTTCACAATTGTGGTTCTTATTCTATCAGACAGTCTTTTCCCCATCATGCTCCTCTCCATGGCGATTTGACAGGTTTCTAATTTTTTGGTATGTGATTTAGTTAACGCCCAGGTTTGGCAGCCATACGTAAGAACAGGTAAGATACAGGTATCGAAGAGTTTTCGTTTGATGGCCATACACATTTCGTTATTTTTCATAATTTCCTTTAGACTCCAGTATCTTTTCCAAGCGTTTCCTATGCGTCTTTCAATTTATTTTGTAGTTAAGTCTATTGGTGAGATTACTTGGCCTAAATAGACATATTCATCCACAAAATCTATAGGATTATTGTTGATGCAGATTGATACGTGTTGTCCATTTGTCATGACTTTAGTTTTCTGTGTGTTCATAATCAACCCTACCTTACGACTTTCTCTATCCAAGTCATTGAGCATTGCCTGAAGACCGTCACTAGATTGTGAAAAGATTATCAAGTCATCTGCAAACCTGAGGTGCGACAAGTATTGACCGTTGATTGACATTCCACATTCTTCCCAATCCAGCTTACGGAAGACCTCCTCCAGAACAGCTGTAAACAGCTTAGGTGACACAGGGTCTCCCTGACGTACGCCTCTTTCTATGTTTATTTCATTACCTTCTTTCTCTAATTTAATTTTAGCTTTACTATTTTTGTAGACGTTCTTTAGTATTCTTATGTATTTATTTTCAATCCCCTGGTTCTGAAGTGCTTGCCAAATCATCTCGTGTTCGAGCGAGTCAAAAGCCTTGCAGTAATCTACAAAGCAGCAGTAGAAGGTAATGTTAAATTCTTTACTCTTTTCAAAAATCTGTTTGACAACATGGATGTGGTCTATGGTCGAATAGCCGCTTCTAAACCCTGCTTGCTCCCTAGGTTGGTTCTCATCCAGTGTCTTGGTTATTCGGTTTAAGATCACCTTAGCAAAGACTTTATAGATATTCGACATCAAACTAATTGGTCTATAATTATTTATGTTGTTTTTATCCCCTTTCTTATGTAAAAGTATTATTGTTGATGTTGTCCACTGTTTAGGTATTATCTCGCTTTTCAAAACATCATTGAATATGTGTGTAAGTATACGTCCCAAATGATTTCTGTTTTCAATAAGGAATTCATTGCTGATACCGTCAGAACCCGGAGCTTTATCTTTCTTTTGTGTTTTTATAGCTTTATCTACTTCTGCAAGCATTATTTCTGGTACTTCTTCCACCCTTGTCAAATCTGTTGTGTGCGTTGGGTTTTGATTTGAGTACAGGTCTTGGAAGAAGTTAGTAGCTATTGATATAATTCCTGATCTTCTGGTTTCACATTTGCTAGTTTTATCCTTTAAATTAGGTACCCAATCTATTTTTTCTGTCAATTGTTTGGTTGCTTTTTTAATGCCTCCGGTACCTCTGTCTGTCTTTTCTCATGTTTATTTTAATCTTTTTACTAATATCAGCTATATCTCTTCTTATGCTTTTTGTCTTTACCGCCGTAGCTATAAGGTCAGCTCTGGCTTTCAGCAGTTCCTTTGTTTTGTCGGATAGCCATATTATTTTATTTTGTGTATCCTTCGTTTTGAAATTTGTCTTTATGTTGAATAGTTCTTGCAATTTGTTATATTTTTCTTGTGTATTTAATTCTTTTATGCTTTCTATGAAGCCTTGCAACTTGTTTTTTACTTCTTCAGCATTCGCCGATGTTAGTATGGTTTTAGGTTTTATTTTGAAAGGTCTGCTTTTTCCAGATATAGCTAGCTTTAGTTTGGCTCTGAGTTTGGTTCCATTCTGTGGTTAGTATTAAAGTTTAGGGTATTTATAACTCTACAATCTTGGAAAGTTTTACTTCTGTTGGTTAGAATATAATCAATCTCGTTTTTATAGCGGCCATCTGGGGATACCCATGTCCACCTATTACTTTCTCTGTTTTTGTATTGGCTGTTAAGTACGCTCAAGTTGTTTTCATACGCCAACTGAATAAGCTTTTCGCCATTTCTTGTTCTCTTTCCTGAACAATAAGGCCCTAATACTAACTCTTCTCCATCTCTTCTACTTCCTGTTCTCGCATTAAAATCTCCCATTACTATCAAGTTACAGTGTGTATGTTCTTTTATTGCTTCTGTTAGAGTACAGTAGAAGGAGTCTATTTCTGTATTATTGGATTGTTCCGTTGCAGAGTAAACCTGAACGATTGACCATATTTCGTCATTGGGTGGTAGTTTTAGATTTAGAATTGCAATGCGTTCCGATATGCCGATGAATTCGTTGATATAGTCTCTTAGTTCTTTTTTAATCAAAAAACCTATACCATATTGGCCTGGTGTGTCTCCTTTATAGTAGAGAATAAATTCACCATGATCCTCTATACCTTCTCCCAGACGTCTAACTTCACTCATTCCTACTATTGACCAGTTAACATTTTCTAATGCTGATATTAGTTCTGTCAAACTTTCATTGGTCCTTAAGGAAAGCGTGTTATAAGTTGCAATATATATGATGTTCTCAGTTCTGTGGAATGTTTTATAGGGTTTTTTCGATGGAGATCGACTAATTGGAGGGTAGTAGTCATCTTCCCCCACGGTGACTAGCCGGCTTGGGGTGCAGTTTTCAAGTGTTGGTTTGGTTAATGTTGTGGGGTTTGTTAAGTTGAGGTTCCGGTTGTCGATGGCGGCTACATGTTTTTTGAGATTGTTGGTACTGAAGTTGGTTTTCCTCGAGCAACATAGTTCAGTATGTTGGGTTTAATTATGTCTTTTGGAGCAGTCGTAGGTAGTTTATTAGAAGAGTTAATTTTCTTCTGTGATGGAGAGTTCGGTGAGCTCGTCTTTTCTCTTTTCCTTTTTTCACGACTAGCATCTTCATTTGGTTTCTTTACAATTAATTTGTCGTGTTTTAAAAATGCTATATTGCCCTTTTTTCTTTCTTCTTCAACTTTCGACTGTAGTTGTTTACGCACTTCTAGTATCTCTTTGGGGTAGTCTTCTTTAACGTAGATACCTGTAGGGAGGTTTGACTTGTTTTTCAATATAAGATGCTTTTTCCAAATGGTCGTAAAGGAGACTATAACAGGGCGGTTTTTATTAGATGGCACCCCAATCCTGTAAATATTGCTAATCTCTTGACAGTCTAGGTGTGTTCCTGATTCTACTAAGATTTCTTTTATGTAGTCTACAAGTTCGCCTTCTCTTTTTCCTTTTTCTTCAATACCAAAGAATACCAAATTATTCTTTCGTTTATCTTTTTCTATAAAATTAAGTTTTTGTTCCAATTTCGTTATTTTAATTTTAAGGTTATTGTTTTCTTCGATTATAGTATTCATCTTCTGGTCTAAAGCTTCCATCACATTTTTCGTTACTGTTGTGGTTATAACTAATGTTTGTTGGTTTAGTTTTTCTTCCAGTTTTAAAAGCAAAAGTTCCATATTTGCGTCCATTTTGGGAAATTACTATGGCAATACTTTTATTGTAGGATAAATTAAAGTTTTGTTATGGCAACTCTAATTTGCGTACTTTTTGAATATTATTACTGGTAACACTGCAAATGTCAATATCACTGTGGTAATGTTGGTACTATCGTCGTGATAATAAATATGGTGGACGAGTTGCACTTTTGGGTTATGAAGTCCAAATTGTCTATTGTGAATTTTCCACGCAAACTTAGTTCTTGCACTGTGATTATATCTTTTACAGATTCTTGCTGGTAACTTCAATAGGTTTTTGACAAAACACACTTAAGAAACACTATTTAGCACTGTTATTTATTAATTATTCGTAGAGATGTTTAACGTACGTGTTTACTTTTACGCTACCGGAACCGGAAGTCCAAAAAATACAATAATGAAAAAAATACAAGTCTGTTTTTTTCCTCGCAAGCGTGTTGAAAAACGTCGTATGACACGCGTGTGCATTGATTATTACACTCTCGGCTCACTTATCGCGTTCGCCTTCGCCTCACTTTGTACACATGTATCACATGTACTATTATATATAATGTTTAATGTATTATACTATGTATAATGTACTATGACAACATATATGAACAAATTACATGTAGAAAATTTCCTCAAGCCTGCCACTGCTTCCGATTGACGGCAAGGTACTTCCTACGACGGCAAAGAGTAAACGCTGCTCCTAGCAGGTTGGATAGCCAAGCTGATGCGTTGGCGGAAAAAGCTCCCCGCCCGCTGGTCTCCGGAGGCCTCGATCAATTTTGATGACAAAGTGCGAACAAAACAGCGAGCTTCGGACCCCCACGGTCCCATGGTCTCGACCGCAAAAGTAAAAGTAAATTTGTATCGCTTTTAAAGTTGATATACTGGTCTGACAGATCCCTAAAGGTTCAGTTTAAGGACACTGTTTAATAACAAGCCCGACTGAGGGATGGTGAAGCCCTATCTTTTGAAGGGCGAAACGCCATCCGGTAGGGCTAAGGGTTTTTCTATTGAAGTTTCAGGATAGGGAACATGTTTAGTTATTACGTTACGAGGCTTTGTATGTAAAATATTGCTTATCTTAGAGTATTTTAGAATATTGTCAATATTTTCTTTTTTTTAATTTAAAATGATATTTGACAGAGTTTTTTTTATCATGCATCTTATCCTTTTATCCTTTTTTAGGATATGATATATCTATTTAGAATAGAACAGAATATAATGTCATTTATTTGACAGCAATAAAACAATATTAGATAAGTCATGATCATCATCAGCCTATAATGTCCCATTGCTGAGCACAGGCCTCCTGTCACAAATAAGGGTGAAAGGGAATGGGCAATACTCCACCACGCGTGCCCACTGCGGATCGGTGGAGGTAGGCTAGTGGTCAACCTATTGTTGGAATTTTTCAAGCCGCCTAGGAGGCATCCGACGAGCGTAACGACTATCACAATTAAGTGATGACCAACGGCTTCACGTGCCTTCCGATGTACGGAAACGCACGATTTGAAATACCACTAGGCGGTCACCCATTCAGATACCGACCACGACGGCGGTGGCTTAACTTTGCCGATTAATCATGCTACACCACGAGCACTTCGCTATTAGATAAGTACTTAATTTAAATACAAAAAAATAAAAATACAAGTGCTGTCAAATAGAATACCGACTCAGCATGAGTTGTGGCGTGTTACGTCGAAACGCTGATTTTCAGCGGCACCCTAAACGGTGACGCCGCCTGGACGTACATTAAATAGTGGGAGATGACATAATTAACTATATCTATTTATCAAAAAATATTTAAAAATCATAAAATTTCGAACTATGTACACACGGCAACACATCAAGCTATATATTTCCAGTATAAGCTGATCTCGCATTGTATAGGATTTCCCTGCAATGAGAGGTCAGCTTATATTGGAAACGTATAGCCTGATCTGTAGCCGTGCGTACAGCATGGGGTTCTTCAAGAAGGGTGTGAAGAGGTTTCTTCAGGGTCGGCAAAGTGCGAGTGATACCCCTGGTGTTGCAAACGTCCATAGGCTACGGTAACCGCTAACCATCAGGCGGGCCGTATGCTTGTCTGCCACTTAGTGGTATGATAAAAAAAATTATACAATGATTAAAATATAATATCAAATCAAAGAGATGAACCAAATTACAAATATTTACTAAATCCTTGGCTTGATCTTTACAAACATAAATCAATTCAAAGCCATTTATTCAATTTAGGCCCTAGTAGGGCACTTATGAAGGTCAAACCTACTGAAGTTACCACCAGTTCGTAAGTCGGCCTTCAACTGAGAAGAACAGGTAAGAGACAGCAACGTTACATTTTTTTAATTATCTTTTGGATATACACTAACCCCCTTACTCATAAAACGTTATTTAACTAATAAGCTGATTATGTGGTCACCTAAATAACGTCAAATTGTTTGACAATGACACTAAGGTGACGTTATTTATTTGACCATTTATTCAGTAGATTAAGTTAAATAGCGTTTATGAGTAAGGCCGTAAGTGTTTAACATTAATGATCCCATAATGCAAGATCCACTTAGTTTAAGATCAGATAGGCGTATTCAAAGAATATCTTAGGATATTCCCATAATTATAACTGTGGAAAATCTTCAGTGGAAACTTCAACATGCGCCGAGAAAGTTGTTTTCTTTCCAAGTAAAAGTTGGTGCATCTTGGAAAGTTCATAATGTTGCGGTTCTTTACTAATTGAGGAAACGTTGAGCAAGTCCTGATTGTGAATTCAATGTTGTACCAGTGTCTGGGTGATTTCAGGAGTTATCTGCAGTTCTGTACTCATAATGAATCCAGTCGATATTGTTACAGTATAATTTCAAACAGCGACACCGTATCGACATGCTCATGAATATAGTTTCTAAAGCAGTGGTTCCCAACCTTTTCTTGACCAGGGACCACTTTGATTTCTTTGTTATTAGCAGGGACCACTTGCATCTTCTGCATACACACATCAAAAAAAGGTTTGTGATCACTAGCAAAAGCTGATATATTTTTAAAAATTTAACTTTATCAAAAAAAGTGTTTACGTTATATCTTTTTTTAAATAGAAGAGTGTTTGAAATAAAAAAAATAAACTTTTTTTATTTTTTAATAACCAAAATGTTGTAATTCAATCCTAATTTAACAGAAATTTAATCTCTCAAGTGGATGAGATTCAAACGAGTTTCAATCATTTTGAAATTCAATGAGTTCTTCCTCGGTTTCTCTGTAATGCATCGCCCTTGAAATCGTTCGCGGACCATATTTTGGCTCCCACGGACCACTGGTGGTCCGCGGACCACAGGTTGGGAACCATTGTTCTAAACAAGGTGCCAAGGTATTTAATTTTTAAATACAGTGACATGACATATCAGTTTTTAAATTGTTATTGCAAATGATTTATCTGAAGCCGATGACATTGCTATCTACGTTGCGGCCGTTGCGGGTACGATAATTTGGCGAAGTGAGTGTCGCATGTCGCTTCTGTAAGTATTAATAGTTACTATTCTTTGACGATGGCATAGTAGTTAGTTAAAATAAAAACTTTTAAAAAAATGCAATAGAATTCCTATTCCTTTCATAAGTTTGTGAGGATGTATGGATGTTTGTTACCCTCTCACGCATCAACGGCTCACGCATCAGAATTCACCTTTGGTCCCATAGTAAAAGTTGTTCAGCATGACTAACCCAACATTGGTTTCGAAAATATGCCATCTCGAAATATCCACCTCGTAAACTCTAGCTCAAGTACTAAAAAAAGTATGACCTTAATGCAGGTCTTTGTCCGATAACCTAATAGATCGCTCACAGGTCCCTAACGAAATTTACAAAGCATTTTATTACGTGCAAAAAAACACAATCTTTTTCACAATAACTTGTTTAGTGTCAATGTAATAGGAATTTTAATGAGAAATGAAAATAATTTTATATTGTTTTGTTATTGACATCTAGTTGATTACTTTTGAGTGTAAAAAGTCTGTTCATATTAAGTACTAAATGTGCAGAACTGTTTTAATCCTAAGGTATTACTTTTTGATTACTTATAAGTTATAACCTAATAAAATAAATTATACTATTATTTTTTACGAATTAATCATTAATTTAACAGACTTATTGCAATGGTAAAAAGTTGATTCTTCTTTGGCATTTTTAAACGTCAATGTTCTGTTAGTTGAATCGCAAATCCTTTATAACTATTTTGAGTCAGTTCACACGGAGACGACGCGACGCGACGAGACTCGATGCGACGAGACTCGATGCGACGAGACACGATGCGACGAAACACGATGCGACGAGACACGATGCGACGAGACACGATGCGACGAGACACGATGCGACGAGACACGATGCGACGAGACACGATGCGACGAGACACGATGCGACGAGACACGATGCGACGAGACTCGATGCGACGAGACACGATGCGACGAGACACTATGCGACGAGACACGATGCGACGAGACACGATGCGACGAGACACGATGCGACGAGACATGACGCGACGATGCTTGAAGAGGCCTATTGTTTCACAGTGCAGCGCGACACCGCGGTACGTACTCCAATTCTCTCATTGATTTGTGCATTTTTATGTAGTAAATAAAGTTCTATTTGTATCGCTATCTTGTGTGGATTGACCCTTTTTCACTTCAGTAAATTTCATGAAATAACCACTATATCTGCTCTATTGTTATTTTAAAAGAAAATATAACAAAGTTGGTAGAAAATGCGTGTGGCACTGTGAAAGTCCAATACATTCCAAGTACCTCAAAGTGGTACATATAAAAGAATTAACGTTAAATTTAACGTAAAGTTCTAAAGTCTGCGCGAAACAAAGAATGCTTTCAGAGAATGAGATGAAAAATGGCTCAACGTAGTTTTTACAAAGAACTAAAGCGAATCTTTGTTGGAGAACTATATCTTGTATAAATGATCTTTGAAACCAAGTATATCTGACCCACAGATATACATCTAAATAGATGACGCGAGTATATGTTCTTCGCGTGTCAAAATCTGTGCAAAAATGAGGCACAATGTTCTTCTTTTGAAACTGTTTCTTACGGGCAGGGAACTCGCATAAGGCTGCATGTCCACTAGATATGTGTAGCGAGGGATATGTTTAGCTGACAAATACGATAGCTTCATTTTCACGTTAAAAATCTAATGCCAGCCTAACTAAATCAATCTTGTGACATTATGGTAGGTACAAAAAAGTGACACGATTGGTTTTCACACGGATGGAGGGACTTGCGTTATCTATTTAGATTTATGTCTGTCATCTGACCCATCTTGCCTACAGAACATAATAATGAACACTTATACTTTCACTTTAAAAATTAAATAGTTACTTAGCATCCTGGGACCCAAGTCAGCTATTACAATTGTGTTCCAGTAGTCCAAGTTCTTTGGTTCCAGTAAACTATCACTAGTGTCAATATTGACAGATTTGACAGTTTTGGTAGTCTACTAATTCAAGCGAAGTCATCCGACAAAAAACCAAAGTCACCGACATAGCTCAACGAATTAGCAAGCTGAAGTGGCAATGGGCAGGTCACGTCTGCCGCAGAACCGACGGTCGATGGAGCAGACGAGTCTTAGAGTGGAGACCGCATCTTGGCAAACGTAGTGTGGAGCGCCGCCCAGCCCCATGTACTGACGACCTCAAAAATGTGGCTGGACAATGCACTTAAGTGCACAGTCCATCGATGGCATATGTAATGGGATCGTGTCAGGATATAATTTTTTTATTTAAAATAGCGAGACCCCCGTTATTTTGTTCACTTATAAGTAGACAAGCTTCTGCGACGCGATTTGCCCGCATTCCCAAATAAAATGTATCTCGATAAAAAAGTACTACTATGTATTTAGTGTTGCCAGGTTCAGTGTGTCAAATTTCGGAACGGAAGGTTAAAATTATCGGGATTTTGGTTATCAAATCGGGACAGCTACCTACAATGGCTAGAAAAAAAAATCGGTCAAGAGTATATAAAATATTTTTATGTAGTAGGACAGCTTACAGAATCAGATATCATCATTTTTCCTGTCAAAATTGTCGACTATAGTACAGCCTAAGAAGGTTAGTGAAAAATCGGGACATTAGGCTTCCCGATCAAGGGTAAATCGGGACGTGTCACCAGACCCCTGAAAATCGGGACGTCCCGCGCAAATCGGGACACCTGGCAACACTATATGTATTAGTAACTTGTTTACCAGTTCTTTTTTTTCACATGTAGTAGGGACGCGCGTCCCACGGGGTATAGCGAACACAACTCAGTGGTGGTAAAATATATTTGGGAGGTATGCGATATCAGATTCGACAGGCACTTATGACGTTAGGTACTTTTTTTTTGTTTAAGTTTCAACAATCTTTATTTATAAGATTTTAGCACCCCTAAGTAAATAAAGTTAATTAGTAAAAAGTACTTTTTCTTTTAAAAAACATAATCACCAACGAATTTTTAATTTCAGTAACATTGAGTACACAGCTTATATTTTGCGCAACAAAACTCTGTCAGTCACATCCAGTGTACCAACATGTGTGTTTGACAGTTTTAATAACGCCAACTCTCAAGAGATGATGACTGTGCTAACATAATTATAAAAACAGTATTTTGTTTCATTTGAATTTCTTATGATAATTAAAACAGTGAATGGATGTTTATCAAATGAACAAGCATTTATAAAGCTTGTTTATTTAATAGTAGCCTGATCTAAACATGTGTATAAGCAATTATATACTCGCCACTACACTGTATTTTCTTTTAAAAGTTACTTCCACATGTTTAGATCAGGCTACTATTAAATAAACAAGCTTTATAAATGCTTGTTCATTTGATAAACATCCATTCAAAATCTCTCTCGCTGCAGCATAAGCTGAAATAGGTGCGTTTTTGATTTCACACTTGTTTTTAATGCTATAGTCCAAAATAAATGGTTTTCAGGGTTCCGTAGCCAAATGGCAAAAAACGGAACCCTTATGGATTCGTCATGTATGTCCGTGCGTATGTCACAGCCACTTTTTTCCGAATCTATAAGAACTATACTGTTGAAACTTGGTAAGTAGATGTATTCTGTGAACCGTATTAAGATTTTCATAAAAGAATAAAAAAAAAAACAATTAATTTTGGGGGTTCCCCATTCTTAGAACTGAAACCCAAATTTTTTTTTTTCATCGAACCCATACGTGTAGGGTATCTATGGATAGATCTTCAAAAATGATATTGAGGTTTCTAAAACCTTTTTTTTTCTAAACTGAATAGTTTGCGCGAGAGACACTTCCAAAGTGGTAAAACGAGTGTCCCCCCCCTGTAACTTCGAAAATAAGAGAATGATAAAACTAAAAAAAATATATGATGTACATTACCATGCAAACTTCCACCGAAAACATTTAGTAAGTAGTTTTTTTAATACGTCATAAATCGTAAACCGCAATTTACCTTCATTCAATATTTTTGGCGTTTTTTTTTTTCATAGCAAAGTTGAGTTAGTTAATATTACACGGAACCCTCCGTGTGCGAGTCCGACTCGCACTTGGCCGGTTTTTTTCTTTCTTATAGTATAAAAACAGTCATGCCATATTTTCCCTATCAATATCGAGCTCACAAACGGTTTAGAGCCCCTCAGTCTGAGGAGAGACTTTGCCTCCTTATGTGTGTTCTACCGCTTGTACAACGGACAGTGTTCTGAAGAATTGTTTAAGATGATGCCCACGGCCACCTTCTACCATCGCAATCGCAACTCTCGCCATCGACAGGGAGTCCATCCTCACATATTGAAACCAGAATTGTTTCGAACTGTGCGGTCTCAAACGAGCTTCCTTCCGCGGACGCTCAGATTGTGGAATGAGCTCCCTGCCGTGGTTTTTCCAATGGAGTACAGCATGGGGTTCTTCAAAAAGGGTCTGAAGAGATTTCTGCAGGGTCGGCAACGCGTGAGTGACACCCCTGGTGTTGCAAGCGTCCATAGGCTGCGGTAGCCGCTTACCATCAGGCGGGCCGTATGCTTGTTTGCTACCTAAGTAGTATAAAAAAAAAAAAAAACAATCCTGAAGAATGATGAAACCCAATTGTCTCACTTATAAACTGTGTTAATCGACACGGCTTGCCACTGGCGCGAGTGAAATTCAAGTTGCAGCCTAAATTTGGAGCGCAAGTTGGTGCATTGCAGATGGGAAGTGTTAATGGAACAGCTTTTAGGTCATGGTCATCCATGCTAAGTAGATATTCGTATTAAAAGAGTACCCTTACATGTTGTGTTCTTGTACAAAAAAACAATGCTTTATGCTTCGAAACCATCTATCACCACGACATTTGACGGAGCTGTCATTGCCCTATAGCTGAAGAGTGCAAGTACAGTAGTACCCAACTGTTATGGCTTACCGATGTACCAGCGCAGAAGATACATTTTCAAAGCGCGGGAATCCGCTATTGGTCGGCAGCTGCCGCCATGTTAGCGCGCACCGTGCGGGCGTTACTTGCGAGTGAGACGGAACTAACAGCTGCAGTGTATTATGAACCTCATAGTAGTGATCTAAGGTTGATTGTAAGTTTTAAGCATTCTTTCGTTAATCTTCGGGCCATACTTTCTTTTCTGTGCGAACGAAGATTCACGACGCGCCATATCAGCTGGGTAAAACTATACTCAATTTACATGGAAAATTACTATCAAATGCAGCTTGAAGAAAGAGACCATAGACATGGTTTGGCATCAGATTTTCAACCTTAATCTGATACCCAGGTGGACAAAAAGCATTCAACCATACAAAGGTTTTATCGAAATGTATTCCAGCACCAAAAAGTGAGGCTAAAGCTACGCTGGATTACAAATTCCACCGAGAATACCGGACGTGTTCCTTTAAAATGTTTTCTGTGCCGTCACCGTCCTGCAAGCTCGATATTAAAATGCTTAGAACGTTTCGAAGACAATGAAAATCGTTATACAATATACAAAATCATTTAACTATTAATGAAAATTGCCATCCGGAACAAGATAATGATTTTATTTGCGAGAATATTGTAACAATCGGAACGGATATAATATAGTGTAAGGCGGTTAACACATTGCCCCGCGCCACGCAGCGTAGTGCGTGAATGCGTCTTTTAACGTTGCTTGTAAGTATCTCCGTTTGTATAGGAAACACGCACAGTCCAACACACTGAAAATGCATCCACGCGCGTTCATACAGATCACGCGCCTACATGCGTTTCGCCCCGCACCTACGCGTGTGGAGTCTCGTAGTGCCGTGCGTGATTTTGTATGGAATGAATCAGAGCCGCCGTGAATCCACAAAATGCAACTACGCGCGTGAGTGCGTAAAAAACCCGCACGATGATGCAGATCTGCACTCCCGCAAGTAGGTGCGTCACACGCACCTACGCGCGTGCCAGTGTGATAATCGCCTTAGTATCACATATTCTGCCAATGAACATGTCTGATAGTAAGTCTGGGTGTTAATCTTCAATCAGACTAATCTGTGAAAACTCTTAATTTAGTCTATATTCATGTTGAACGTAGCTGAAAATACAATACACAAAGAACGATACTTACGCAATCTCCTAAAAAAACAACTCATCACAACATACTAAAACACAATACCATTTCACATCAAATTCGTCCACGTAACGTGAGCAATAACCCT
The DNA here is from genome assembly GCA_951394255.1 of Polyploca ridens. Taxonomy (NCBI): domain Eukaryota; kingdom Metazoa; phylum Arthropoda; class Insecta; order Lepidoptera; family Drepanidae; genus Polyploca; species Polyploca ridens. Next base: position 2,473,414 of record OX596259.1, on the reverse strand, counting down.
TTAAAAAGGATCGCTTCCAACATTTTCTCATAAGCTCATGTCATAAGTCGTTCATTTTTCACGTCCAACGTTTCAGGCAACTTTGCAGCCTTCAGGCGGTCAAATAGGAGTTCACGTTATTCGGAGTGGCTCGCGGACGAGCCTTTGTTCCTTTGAGTTTGTGTTGAGAATTTAGCGGCGCATAATTGTATGAGTCCTTTCAACTTTACGCGGTATTTTTATTGTTCAGACAAATTTTTGTATGCGTATAAAGAAAAGATAGTTTACAAATAATTTTGTTTGATAGTTATGACATTTTCAGAGAGGTAGAGCGTAGCGTTTATTCGCAGACAGACATCTACAGAATACCGCAGCCAAATAACTTTATGTTGTGTTCCTGCGCGTGAGTAAGGCCCCTTGTTGCAAGCGTCCATATGGCTACGGTAACCGCTTACCATCAGGCGGGCCGTATACTAGTTTACCAACTGATCGTAAATGCACACTGTTATAATTGCGAGTCTATCTGTCTGTTGGTACGTGAACCTCTGAAACGGTCGTGATAAATTAAACAAGACATACATGTTTGTTATGGATGGAAATCGAACTTCTTGCGTCCTTTAATCTAACCGCCACGTCAGTTGGCTCATACAAAATACCTTTCTCGCTTGTTATCCTCAAAGATATGCAAAATTCTCAATATTAATTTCGTTCCAAACAAATCATAATCTAAACGAGTGAACACATTCACCAGACCGTAAACACCGTGATATCAAACTCCGTACCAAATTTGCGCACAAACGATAGTATTTTATGCATAGACGTGTTATTTAGTTATATATTCATGTGCAGAATCCATCGATGCTACATCCGTCGCAGACAGTCAACGTTCTTGTAAAGGATGGAGTTGTGTGCGGCCATTATAGTGGCGAATTTAGATTTTTTTGTTTTAATAAAATTCGTCTCTCGGTTCCACCCGCGTTCCCGTGGGATCTTATATTTTCCGGGATATAAAGTAGGTATCATATACACCGTAAGATTTTAGTCGTCTTACAACGGTGGTCCACTCATGCCTCCAACATAAAATAGCTCTAGACGCGACAAAAAAAATACCATTAGAGGGATACAATTTATAGAGTGAATAAAAAAATAACTGACGACTGATGATGAAATACTGTAATACTAAACCGAGCAGCATTAAAATAAAATGGGCTGCTAAAAGGGGCAAATAATAAAATTTACTGCGGCGTCTGTGTTTCCTGACTCTCAAAGCCAGAGTGAATAGCTTTCTTCTGGGTAAGCGTCTTCCATCTTAGGCTTCGTCATCGTCTCTTATGGGCGGGTCAGTCGCCAAAGGCAAGCCTATTGAAGACCGGCCGCATGATCATACATTTTCGGACGTCAGACACGTCAGAATTTTCTGATAGTATGCGGGGTTTAAAACAAAATGTATGAGCGAAGTGCCTTCCCGCGGGCGTCAAAAAATTTCTTATAGTATGCGGCCAGTGAACGAATTTAATTCAGAAGCGGACGCAGACGCTTGAGTTCTGGCGATCTTATTCACGCACAGTGCTGCAGTATTCTGTAAGGTCGATTACCTACATCTCCACTCAAGTAACGAAAAAAACGCTATTCTCTAACTTTATTTAAACTTCATGGCCACACCAGCGCAGTTCCCCAGTAAATGCATAACATAAGTGGTCAACACAGATAAGACTTGATAGAAAACCGGTTCGTCTTTACGACAAGTACCCCTTTTTATACCAGTTACCTAATGCAGGGTACTTGAAGCGACAACCTCAAGTAGGGTAGCAATAAATGGTTTTAGAACTGCATATTGGTTTCGAGACCTGTTGTAATAGCATCAAAATATCGTACTTTACTGTGTCATTGATGCGACTATCACAAGTTTCAGTTAAAAAATTATCCGATATATTTTAAATCGTTCAAGATTTTACGGTACAACAGTAATCGCGGTTCACGATTCCAACTTTCAAGTCCGCTTGAAAAGTATTATAAGTACGTAGTGTTGCTTGTGTGTGTATCGACATTTTGGTACTAGTATTTGACGCAAAAAAAAAGAAGAAAGATGTAAAATATACAGGTCGTTGTTTTGGTCAACGACGAGCGACTCAGGGTCGATAATACAAATGATACTGGTGCTAAAAAAATATAAAAAAAATACTTTATTTTTTTTAATAATAAAAATAAAAAAATAAAAATTTTGAAAATCATGTAATAAGCTAAAGTGTAGACAATGGGAGTACGAGGGAGTAAAGGGGTGGGGCGATGGCGGCTTGCGCCTAGCTCTAGTCTGTGCATGTGCCTAGTAATCATACTTTGCAGTAATTTTATTTCAAATCGAATAAGGTATTTCTCAACATATTTACAGTATTTAATGGAATTAAGTAAATTTTTGGGGAATATATATTTTGTACTACCGCTCCTGGGTCGCTTGTCGCCGACCAAAACAACACCTGTATTTATTTGACGAACACACAAACCAGTCTGTGCCGTCAAAAAGGACATACAGCTCAGCATAGTGCTACTGACTATCTGTCAGCAGCGCTGATTTTCAGCTGACGCCTTTAGTGATGTCACTGTCGTAATAAAGTTTTGATTTTAACATTGAAAATTGAGTAGGATTAATATAAATGTAAAAATGTACAATAATGCACTGAGGTCTTCTATTATCAATCTTTCGTGGAATTAAACATTTAAACAAATATAAAACAAAAAAACTAATACCTTGAAAATTCGTCGAGTCTGCCGCTGCTGAAGCATGGCAGCGTATTGTGAATAGACTTTTTGATTGAATTTATTTATTAAATACTTAAATGTAAACTCATTTAATTTGCTGACACTTCAACACGTAAGCTTTAACCAATTCTTGACAGTCTCATATTCAATTTTAATAAATAATTTATGTATCAATATATAATGACAACAAGAATATATATTAATAATACAGGGTGTTGTTTCGGTCGGCGACAAGCGACCCAGGAGCGGTAGTACAACATATATATTCCCCAAAAATGGACTTAATTCCATTAAATACTGTAAATATGTTGAGAAATACCTTATTCAATTTGAAATAAAATTACTGCAAAGTATGGTTACTAGGCACGTGCACAGACTAGAGCTAGGCGCAAGCCGCCATCGCCCCACCCCTTTACTCCCTCGTACTCCCGTTGAGTATTATGTCTACACTTTAGCTTATTACATGATTTTCAATTTTTTATTTTTTTTATTTTTATTATTAAAAAAAAAGTTTTTTTTATATATTTTTTTTAGCACCAGTATCATTTGTATTATCGACCCTGAGTCGCTCGTCGCTGACCAAAACAACGACCTGTATAATTTACAGAAACTGAAGAAATCACAGTTTTACTACATGTACAATAATGCACTTAGGTATATTCTATGAACAATCTTTCCTGGAATTAAACATTTACAAAAATATAAGTAAATAAAATCTATATACCTATAGAAATTTCCTCGAGTCTGCCGCTGCTGAAGAATGAAGATCGGCTTTCCAGCTCCAGCATAGCAGCGTATTGTGAATAGACTTTTAAATTGAATTTATTTATTAAATGCTCAAATGTAAACTTATTTAATTTGCTGACACTTCAATACGTAAGCTTAAACCAAGAATCTTATAAGATTCTTGGCTTTAACCAATTCTTGACAGTCTCATATTGAATTTCAATAATTAATTTCATAATCAATAAATAATTAATAATGAAATTTACAGACACTGCAGATATCACCGTTTTACTACGTCAGCATCTAGTCTATAGTTTTAACTCCTCCAAATAATCATAAAATAAAATCAACCGTACGGAAACTGTTATTCAAAGATTCAGTTCATCGATAGTTGGCAACACTAGAGGGGGATATGAGGAGAACTTTCCTCAAGTTGTAAGCACAGGTGTTGACTAAGTTTCTGACGTACTTATGGTTCAACTTCTTTTGTTACTAGTGTAAAGTAATCTTACTTACTAGGTATTATCGGGTGCTTTAGAAACATGAACGACAAGCCACGAGCTTACATGGAGGTAGGCTACTTGTACTAAATACACTCAAGTGATACTAATAATAATCACATTAGTGTTTTAATAACCCCTTTTCAATAGTATCATAAACTACTATTAAGTACTAGTATATTATTAGTACATTATGATATTTTCTCACACTCGCTCGTAAAGTGACATTTATTGCAAGCAAAATACAAGTCTGATTTTTTCCTCGCAAGTGTGTTGAAAAACGACGTATGACACGCGTGTGCATTGATTATTACACTCTCGGCTCACACGCTTCATACCGCTTGGAGTGCTAATAACCAACTTTGCACACGTGTATCATAATGTACTATTTTGATACATGTGTGCAAAGTTGGTAATTACAGACGAGGCGATATTAAGCTAAGCACACACGTATCATACGACGTTTTTCAACACACTTGCGAGGAAAAAACAGATTTGTATTTTTTAATAATTTTTTTGATATTAGTTTTTTTTTGACAGCGATTCGCTGTGCTGTAAAAAATAAGCTGCGTAAAAACGGTGCAATAAATGTCACTTTACGAGTACTTGATCCGTAGACACTTTTGATGTAAATATATTATATCATCTTAAAAAAAAAACAGTCTACTAAAATATCATTGTTTAACGCCCTTGTTAGATCTGGATTGGAATATTGCAGCACCGTGTGGTCACCTCACTACGAAGTTCATATCAAACGCATTGAAAGTGTCCAAAAACGGTTCTTGTGGCATTTGAGCTACCCAGGTCAGCTTGCTAAAAAACTTCCTTCATACAAGGATCGCTTAAAATATTTCAGATTGAATAGTTTATACGACCGCAGACAATTACTCGATCATTTATTCTTGCATAGGCTTGTAAACGGTGTCCTAGATTGCCCTAGTCTACTTCATTCTATTACATTTAAGGCACCTAAAAAATCACAAAGAAGCAATAAACAACCTCTAATTTTCAAATCAAAGCATGCTAAGAGCAATCTAGGACAAAACTCAACCATTAATAGGCTCCAGACACAATACAATAAGATAAGTAAAAATAAAACAATAGATATATTTCATGACAGTCACAACAAATTTAAAAAATCATAAAACTATTTCAGATTCAATAACCTTAATAAAATCTTGTTCTCCCTCCTCATAACTTTATTTTCTTTGCATTATTTCAATATTTAACTTCACATACTTATTACATTTAAATTCTCAAATTGATTAACTCACATTATTTCATTAGAGTAGCATTTTGCTTATTATACATTAAAATAAATAAATCCACTTTTGCATGCAGTGGCAACCTGTAAGTAAGGCATCACTAAATCCGTTTTAATATTAAGATATTGTATCCATTTGCAAGTGTTGGTGTTTGTTTTGTTGGTTGTCCATAAATAAATAAAATAAAAAATAAAAATAAAATATCTTGTAGCTAAGTATAGCTAGTAGCTAAGAGAGGTAGAGCATAGTGTATATTCGCGCTCGACTGCCAACGCCAAATAACTTTATGTTGTGTTCCTGCGCGTGAGTAAGGTCGCCAGAGCTCATCGGGGAAAGGTCGTCATTGCGGGTATGACTCGTGTGTTGCGACCGTCCATATGGCTACGGGAACCGCTTACCATCAGACGGGCTTGTTTACTGATTTCGTCGAATAAAAAAGCTAGTGTGTTATTTTGACTTACGAAAAATAATTATTCATACCTTCCAATTTAGGATGTTACTGTACCACCAGTGTAATTTTAGAGTTCCCAACCAGATGTCAAAATAAAAATTCTCAGTCGTACACTCCTGGCGGAGTGGTCGTGGTTATGGATCGTCTGATGAGTTTGTTGCGGCGTTTGCGAGACTTCTCCATCTTTCTCTATTCGCGGCACTGCGTGTATATTCACTGAGGGAACAACTTGTTGATGATTTTATGAGGTCTGTCCATCTTGTGGGTTATCGGCCGCGGGAACGTTGACCTTCTACTCTTCCTTGTACCACTAATCGTTCCAATGAGCTTTCGTTGCGGATGATTTGTCCAAATTCGCAATTGCACAATCGACGAAAGTCTTTGTTTGATGCGAAGCTCTTTCAGGATGGAAACGTTAGTACGGTGAGCAGTCCATTTTATCCTCAGCAAGCGCCTCCAGCACCACATTTCAAGGGCGTCAAATAATAATATGCCAACATAATTAACACATCTGGTTTTGTTAAGACCGGCCGCATACTATAAGAAATTTTCTGTCAGAAATTTTCGGACGCCCGCCGGAAGGCACTTTCCTCATACATTTTGTTCTAGACCCCGCATACTATCCGAAAATTCTGACGTGTCTGACGTCCAAAAATGTATGAGCAAGCGAGCGTCCGAAAATTTCTGACAGAAAATTTCTTATAGTATGCGGCCGGTCTAAACCCTTTCAACTTTTAAGTTTATTTTGTATTTTGTAACCCGGCCGAATTCAAAACCACATCCACAAGTATGAACTGGAACAATATATGGACATTTTATCATGTCTGGTTTTCGGTTCGGATGTCGCTGTGTACATGAATTATTGGCTGCAGGAAGGAATGACAAACACATTTGATTTGTATGCAGTGAGCTAAAGCTGCACTTAAATAAGGTTGCCATCTGAAAAAAAAAACTATAGTGTTGACTGTATTATCAAATCTTAATAATAAACTTTTATAATTATTTTTATTTATTTTTTTCAGTAAATTGTCATTCAATTTAAATAATTTAGTCTTGTGCTCACTAAACAAAACATTCGTTTTAAAAAATAAAATTTTCGCCAAAAAAATTTAAGCTTAATGAGGTCACATCACAATTTTTAACACGGTTATATTCACAGACATAAATCTAAATAGATAACGCAACTCTCTCCATCTGTTTTAAAACCAAGCGTGTCGCATTTATACCTACCATAATGTCACAAGATTGGCTTTTACGTGAAAATGAAGCAATCCTATTTGTCAGCTAAGCACATCCCACGCTACACATCTCTGGTGGACATGCAGTCTTATACGAGTTCCCTGTCCGTGCGAAACAGTTTCAAGAGAAGAGCATTGCTCTCCCTTTTTGCACAGCTTTTGATACGCGAAGTACGGACACTCGCGTTATCTAAATCTCCTCCATTAAAAATAAATAAGCTTGGTCCCTGGTAGGTAACCCTAAACAGCAAAACCACTAGAAATATTTTCATATTTCCGTCATGTATGCTTTGATATTTTCATTCTGTATTCAACTCAATATCAAAGCGCTGAAAAGTGAGGTTTTATAAGTCAGGTCTAGTTCTGGAGTTACGTCATTGGTGCAGAAGTCTAGGTTATATCTGCAAGATAAATTGATACATGACACACATTCAAAAAAGATCCCTATATAAGGTCCTAATAACTTCCTCTTGAGGGATGAATGTATAGGTCGTTAGTAATAAAAAAAAATAGAAAAAATATCCGTATAAGTCCGTTTATATCAAGTAAATTCATTTGTATGTAACGTTCATAAGTGCATTACCAGGGCCTAAACTGAATAAATTACTTTTTGATTATGATTTGATTTGATTTTGATATAGAGTAGTAATACCGAACAATCCAATTTCGCAACTAGTAAGTGCTCTTGCACTGATTAATAACAAAACCGACCAACCACTGCATCTAAATCTACGTATAACAAAAGACTTTGTGACAGTGCATAGTAGGCGTAGCTACATCTAATTGTGACTAAATACAGAATAAAAATGTGTTAGATAGAACAATGAAATCTTGAAAGTTTGTTTTTGTTAAATGTATTATGTTTTGTAAAAAGTCATGGAACAAAGCTGTTGTTTATGACGCAAGGATGCAAGTAATACAGTCCTGCAAGATTGTAAACCCCTTATTCATAATCGCTTTTTAACTAAATCAGTGTAATAGTGTGCCCCGTCTCACTCTTTCGATCACCAAATGTCACGTGTCAGATAAAGACTTTTAGCTAATCAACGTTTGATAACTTTATTATGAATAAGGGGGTTAGTGTTTTATTAATAATCCTCTATATAAATATCAATGTTTGTTAATCCGTATTTTATGCGACTGCGATAAAACGTCAACTTGTAGACTGCACACACGGCGAAAACAAAATTGGAAAATCAACCGGAAAAGTCGGAGGGGCACAGACTGCTTTTCACGCGAGTGGAATCAGTTACCAGCAGTCAAACTTGAAGTCATCGCTACGTTTTTCAATATATCTGCCAAATTACTTTTGATACAGTGTTCCTTGAAGCGCTCGTGGTGTAGCATGATTAGCCGTTCTTAATCGATCGGCAAAGTTAAGCTACCGTCATGGTCGGTATCTGGATGGGTGACCGCCTAGTGGTATTTCAAATCGAGCGTTTCCGTGCTTCGGAAGGCACGTAAAGCCGTTGATCCCGGTTATCACTTAATTGTGATAGTCGTTAAGCTAGTTGGATGCCTCCTAGAAAAACTCCAACAGTAGGTTGACCACTAGCCTACCTCTACCGATCCTCAGTGGGCACGCGTGGTGGAGTATTGCCCATTCCCTTTCACCCACATTTGTGAAAGGAGGCCTGTGCTCAGCAGTGGGACATTATAGGCTGATGATGATGATGATGATGATGACAGTGTTCCTTGAGGAATATTTTAGATGTCAATGTATGCGCCGCTATCATCACATTTAAAATACAGCGACATAAAACTGTACTGCGGGTACAAGCTAATTAATAAATTGGACTTTATTTGTCGCTTATAAAGTTTACTGCAGACTGTAGATGACGCCAGAATTATCTATTGAACTCATATATCTAAAACATTGGAACACGGTAATTAATGATTAGATTAGATTTCGATGAAGAAAACCTTGTTAACGAGGGCAAGATTACTTCCAGGAATTCCCATTGTACAAAGATATCTTAGAAATTCCAATTTATATTAATACCAACAGAATTTTCTGGAATCTGAACCTTGAAACGTTTAATTGGACCGTGGTAAGGGCCCGCAGAAACGTGGGCAAGCCTTTGCAACTAGGATAAAGTATCGTGTTTAATTTAATTGACACTTCAGTCTTTCTAAAGGGATTCGGTCGCTTTGTTAATCGTAGGCACCAATTTTCGTAATTCAATTAAGTACTGTATCTATTTTATCAGCAAAAAAGGAAATTGTATCGGAAAACCAGACGATAAAAATATTATTAACACACTTACTCGTAAAGTGACATTTATTGCATCGTTTTTAGTATCGTAATGTAGCTTATTACGCACTAGTACTTTTTACTTTACATTACCGCACAGTTTTATGTTGTTAAATTTGTACCTCAATGCAATTGATATGAGCGTAGATGAAGCATTAAACGGGTAAAACAGTTTGACAGCGCATCGCTGTCTAAGTCCGGCCTCATATGGATTACTGCTGTCATCAGGGCTCCTAGATACCAGCTTGGTCCTTTAGACTCGGCTCAGCGACGTACCATTAGAACGATTGTCGACGATCCCAAGCTCACAAGCGGATACAGCTCTTAGGAGATACTGCCTCCTTATATGTGTTCTACCGCTTTTACAATGGACAGTGTTCTGATATTTTACCCATGGCTACTTTTTACCATCGCAACTCTCGCCATCGACGGGGAGTACATCCTCACATATTGGAACCAAAATGGTTCCGATTGTGCGGTTTCAAAGGAACCTCCTGCTGCGGACGCTCAGTTTACTACACCTTCAGTCTTATTCCACCTTTCACAATTGTTTGTGATACTATCACATTATAACGTATCCAACCTCCGATCAAAGATGAAATTAGATTAGGTTATGGATCACCATTTAAAATTGTGAGGACTATTTCCATTTCGTTAAGTTTGAAGATGACAAAAATAAACAAAAGGCCACAAAATTAAAATGTATCTATGTTATGTTATTTTCATTGTACAATAAAAAGGTCATTACGCAACTCCTTTTAGTCAAAAGCCAAAGCTCAAATGATACAAAACCTTCATCAAAAATCTCCCTAGATGCACTAACGGACAGACAATGCAACCTTCCGAAACAGTATTAGAGTCAGGCTTTCATAAGTTCCTGCGAAGGTCTATTTGAATAAATGATTTTTTATTTGAATTTGACAGAAAGACAGACAGACCGACAGACAGGCGGACAGGCATACCAACAAACAGACAGATAGACAGAGGAATGTTGAGCTTTATAATAAGGATATTTTTTTGCGTAAAAAAAAACAAGTACTATACAAGGTGTAACGGAAAGTGTATATACATTACAGTAATCCACTTTTCTGGTACTAGGCGCACAGATCGCGGAAGAGAACATTTTATATTAATATTATCAAGGGACGCAAAATGATAATGACCCTCATTGACCGGTGACATGTTGGTTATGATTTTAATTCAATAAACTAGTATTTAAAAAATTGGTTTGAATTTTTGAGTAATTTATTTTGAGCTGAAACTTTAAGAGAGTTTGTACCTGATGTAGTCTTCACCCTCTTCAGATATACCTATATATACCCTTTCCGTTACACCCTATACAGGGTGTTGTTTTGGTCGGCGACAAGCGACCCAGGAGTTGTAGTGCAAAAATATCTTTCCCAAAAATGGACTTAATTCCATTAAATACTGTAAATGCGTTGAGAAATACCTTATTCAATTTGAAATAAAATTACCGCAAAGTATGGTCACTCGACACGTGCACAGACTAAAGCTAGGCGCAAGCAGCCATCGTCCCACCCCTTTACTCCCTCGCACTCCCGTTGAGTATTAAGTCTACACTTTAGCTTATTACATGATTTTCCAAATAATATTTTCTTTATTTTTATTATTAAAAAAAATAAAGTTCTTTTTTTTTTAGCACCAATATCATTTGTGTTATCGACCCTGAGTCGCTCGTCGCTGACCAAAACAACGACCTGTATATACCCTTTCAAACTACATTACATCACATATAAAATTCTTTAGAAATATATATTATTTACGAGTGTTTGTACGTCTTCTCATGAGATATGAAGTCATAAAATCTTTTCTACAACTTCCCGTGTTTAGCCGATTAAGCCTTCCGTTTTCCTCATTTTTTTATGTGACCCTCCACATTTTATTATTTTGTTATTGGTGTACTTATCTTCGTGTTTATAAAATTATTTTATTTCTTACATTTCAGGAAGATATCAAATATTTTATTACATTTACCAATAGCATTAAATTATATTCGAAATGTGGAATATTATTATCAACAAATATTAGTATCGAATCGGTTATGGTTTTGGAAGCGAAGTTGGACAATGTAGAAAACATGCGATATTTGCTATCCCGGGAACATGGGTAAAACATTTCGTCTTCTACCTAACTATACACTAAAAAAATAACGCTGCGTAAACTAATTAAACACGTTGAAAATAAAAAAATATATAATAAAAATATATACAATATATAATAAATATAAAAATATAATAAAATAATATAAAATTCCCTTCAATAACACCTGAAACTTTCAGTTTATTGTTGGTTTATATTTTTATCATAATTTATATCGCAAACACTCGCTCGTCAGTAAATCCATTTATTTCCAGCCAGCTTCATTTTAAATTTAACGGTTATTTTTTGCATTACGTATAATTATTCCAATTGTATACCTTGCCACGAGACGTATTAAAGAGTTAATATAATTTTATGCTTTAACCATTTAAAACTATTTAAATCCATATATTTTTGTTCCTTATTAATAAATACAGGATAATTGTAATAAGGAATTTAATATTGTAATTTAAAACACGAATGTGAGTTTATCACACGAAGCGAAGCGAGTGTGATAATAGTATCACATGAGGGTTTTAATACCTAATTATGTAAAGTTGCATACAAGACTTTATCTACACCCATGATCATTTTTGTAAACAACAAAGTAATACATTTCTGCAATTCTAATATCGAACCAAAATGGCGGGATATGACGTGAATTCGAATAACCACTAAGTTTTTTTATTACGGCGCTGTGATAGTAAAACGCGCCTGCATGAAAATGTTCTTTTTTTTTTAAATTCATAAGGATATCACGGAGAATGTGGCTGTTTGACGAGTAAGGAAAAGCAAAAAAAAAAAGGAGTTGCATAATGAAATTCAGTACAACATTATACACTGTTTTGGATGATATAATGGTTATCATGACACCGGATGTTTTAATGTTGGCTATAAGCTAACTGTTTCAGGAACTTTAATAGAGGATTTATAGCATAATAATGTTTTCCTTGATGAAAACACAATTTTTAACTGTAAGTGTCCTCATTACATGCCGTGGCAACCTTTAATTGAGGCAGCATTTAGATTTATTTTAATATTGCATCATCATCATCATCATCAGCCTATAATGTTCCACTGCTGAGCACAGGCTTCCTTTCACAAATGAGGGTGAAAGGGAATGGGCAATACTCCACCACGCGTGCTCACTGCGGATCGGTAGAGGTAGGCTAGTGGTCAACCTACTGTTGGAGTTTTTCAAGCCGCCTAGGAGGCATCCAACTAGCTTAACGACTATCACAATTAAGTGATAACCAACGGCTTTACGTGCCTTCCGAAGCACGGAAACGCTCGATTTGAAATACCACTACCCGGTCACCCATCCAGGTACCGACCACGACGGTGGTAGCTTAACTTTGCCGATTGATTAAGAACGGCTAATCATGCTACACCACGAGCGCTTCATCAATCAATTTAAACTTTCAATAAAAAATTAAATCAACCATCAACCATAACTCATGAATCCCTTTATAGCTAGCATAATTATTTCTTAAACTTCAATACAACACGTAGAAGTTGGAAACCTCAGCTTGAAGTCATGTAGTCGAGTGTCGTAGAGGCGCCACAGAATTAGCTCTCATCGGAAAACCAGCTGTGCTGCCTCTCATGAATTTGTAACCAGGATTTTTACACAATGAATGCATTGCAGCTAAATTTGCGCAAAGTCGGTAAACAAGCATACGACCCGCCTGATGGTAAGCGGTTACCGTAGCCATATGGACGCTTGCAACACACGAAGCATCGCTCACGCGTTACCGACCCTTGCCACCTCCCCAATGAGCTCTGGCGACCTTACTCACGCGCAGGAACACAACATAAAGTTATTTGTCTGCGGTATTCTGTAAGGTGGAGGTACTTCACCAGTCGAGCTGCTCTTTGAGCGAATAAACGCTACACTCTCCCTCTCTTAAAACCTATGCTCTATGAAGCTTGAGTTTTCACTAAAACCTCAGTTGTATGGTGATAGGGTACTTTTTAGTACCTGCTTAATTGACATTCCGTGACCCATGCTCACGGACCGTACTCCACAACAGTCGCTCTATAATATTCTAACTCTATGCCGCATCATAAAAAATCCACATTCATTATTCAAATTGTGCAGAGTCGTATAGAGATAGAATATTTATAGAGCGACTGTACAAGAGTATGTGCTGTGAGCACGAGTATATGCAACGCTGCCTTGAAACGAACTGCGCGTTCATAGTTTGAAAGACTAAATGCATACTATAATGAATGCCAATTGCACGCTTTTTAACGATTCCTTTACCGAGAACAAAATTAAATGACAAGGAACTCATATCGTCATTTTATCTGACAGTAAATCAACTAGTGTACAGTATTACCCAACTAATATGGCGCGTCGTGAATCTTCGTTCGCACAGAAAAGAAAGTATGGCCCCGAAGATTAACGAAAGAATGCTTAAAACTTACAATCAACCTTAGATCACTACTATAAAGTTCATAATACACTGCAGCTGTTAGTTCCGTCTCACTCGCAAGTCACGCCCCTCCGCATGGCGCGCGCTAACATGGCGGCAGCTGCCGACCAATAGCGGTTTACCGCGTTTAAAAATGTATCTTCTGCGCAGGTACATCGGTAAGCCATATTAGTTGGGTACTACTGTACGATATATCTGTGAATGTATCTATACAGGTCGTTGTTTTGGTCAGCGACGAGCGACTCAGGGTCGATAATACAAATGATACTGGTGCTAAAAAAAATAAAAAAAAAAAAATTGGTAAATCATGTAATAAGCTAAAGTGTAGACGTAATACTCAACGGGAGTGCGAGGGAGTAAAGGGGTGGGGCGATGGCGGATTGCGCCTAGCTCTAGTCTGTGCACGTGCCGAGTGACCATACTTTGCGGTAATTTTATTTCAAATTGAATGAGGTATTTCTCAATGCATTTACAGATTTAATGGAATTATGTTAATTTTTCGGAAATGTATTTTTTGTACTACCACTCCTGAGTCGCTTGTCGCTGACCAAAAAAACATCCTGTATGCAAACTGCTCACGCTACGTACAAGGTACTTATTTTCAAATTGAAATTCAAATTCAAAAAGCATTCATTCAATTTAAGCCCTGATAAGGCACTTATGAACGTTAACAAATGGCTCTACACCGGTTCCAAATACAACTTGAACTGAGAAGACTCCGGCAAGAAACTCAGCAAGTCTTTTTTTTTTAAATATGTAAATAGAAGTATTACAATTACAAAATATATATAACAATAGCCTGCGAAGCGAACAATTCATTCAAATGCATTCTTGTCATCATATAGAATTGCTTACGCTAACTCTATATTATTACTGTAAGTAGAAACCTTTATTAAATATATTCACTTAACATAATGCGACGTAGCACTCGTGCTTAATTATGTATTACACAAAGTCATGGGGAAACATCCCATGAATCCGATTAAATTTAACTCAAATTAACATAAGCTGTTTATTTCAGTACTATACCTACGTAGGGAAGGATGTTTATTTATTATTTCATCATAAAGCTCATCACAGACGTAGCTATAATATACAGGGCGAATTTTTATTTCTAGCCAGTGTGGGCAACTTCTGAACTACAGGTCTTAGAGAAAAACGCTGAAAGAAACCTCGAGCTAAATTTTGAAGAAAATTAAAATGCCAGTAAAATTTATTTTAAAAAAATTGTATTTTCGAAGATATTGAATTTTTTCAAAAAAAAACTTATTTCGAATTTCTACTTCTTCATCACAATATGAACAAAATTATGTAAGACAATCTTGCTCTCAAGTTGCTAGAAGTTATCCAAAATATTATTTTATATTTTCCTTGACCATGGTTATATGCTGCGTAAAGTTTGACGAGGTGGAGCAGATCTCGCAGAGACCTCACTATGTTTAGCCATAAAGAATTGGCTCTTAGCATTCTGACAAAAAATTTGAGGTCGATTTTGATAACTTCTAGCAACTTCAGACCAATATTGTCATACATAATTTTGTTCGTATTGTGAAGTAGAAGCAGAAAAAGAAAAAAAAATTGAAAACACATATTTTTTTCATTTTTTTTTAATGGCATTTTTATTTTCTTCAAAATTTACCTCGGGGTTCCCTTCAGCGTTTTTCTCTAAGACCTGTAGTTCAGAAGTTGCCCTCAGAAAAAAAAATACACCTGTATATTAATATAAATCATAGCAAGGCATATTACGATATATTTTCATATCACTCAAATCCTAACTAATAATATAAATGCGAAAGTGAGTTTGTTTGTTTGTTTGTTACACCTTCACGGCCCAACTACTCAACGGATCATCATGAAATTTGGCATGTAGATAGCCTATATACGGAGAAGGACATAGGCTACTTTTCATCCCGGGAACGTGAGTGAAACCGCGGCAGCTACTAATTTATGTATATATTTATGTTACATCACAAACCTGCACTGTAATTTATATTTCGACACACTCACTCGTAAAGTGACATTTATTGCAAAATACAAGTCAGTTTTTTCCTCGCAACTGTGTTGAAAAACCTCGTATGACACGTGTGTGCATTGATTATTACACTCTCGGCTCCCTTATCTACCTTAAGAGCACTCAAGTCGCCATACTTATCATACAAAAGATCTGTATTAATGATGGCGTTTTTAAACACTTTTCGTTAGATGTTTTAAACAAATCGGTATCTTGTGCACTATATCTAGCCATGTATCTGGGCGAAAATAAAAAAAAGTGTGAAACAAATTCAGTAAAAACCTCCGAAAAACAGTTTTTGCTCAAATTTTACCTGAACTTTGGCCATATCTAATGTACATATAAATTTTAAATGTAAAGAAAACATTTAGATACCAGACTTGCTCTTGCTCAGATCTTGCTTCACAAGAATACGCCTGGGACAAGTTTTATGATATGCGAAATCATGAATGACGACCTAGCGAAGCGGCCGCGAATGATCAGCGGAATTTACCGACTGGTAACCGACGGCTCTGATCCTGTCTCTCTTTTTTCGCAGTCAAACATTACGTTGGATGAAACAACAAGCTTTTAGACTATGCTTGCATTGAAGTTGCACCGGCCACAGTGGGCCGCCTTAATATAGCTTATTACCGTCTGGAGTGTTAATGACCAGCTTTGCACACGTGTTTCATAATGTACTATTATAGTTCGGCATGTTAATATATATTATAGCTACGTCTGTGATGGCTTAAGTGAGGGCTTAAGTCAAAAACTAGGCAAAATAAAAAACAATGGAAACGTACTGTAGATAATGCATTTCGATCGCATTTGCGGCCCTTGAGTACAAAAAATCATAATATTTTTGTTTTTCAGATGCAATAAGATTGGGTAATCTGTAAAAACCAAATCGACAGCATTAGTAGTTACTGAAATATGGCGTAGTGACAGACAGACAGATTCCAACACCATAAGTGTTAAAACAACCCTGCTGTTATCGGTACAATGATAAAGTCACGCCCATGGGCACATTTTCATACGTTCTGACCGTCTACGATACCATTCAGTCATTTTACTACCTCATAAAAAACTCATATTAAAATTACCTGTACCTAATGCAGCCTTACAGAATGTCTCGTTATTATAACTTAATGTTAGTATAAAAATAAAAAGTTAATGTTGAACTTGGTCTATGTCATAAGTTAATGTAAACAGGAAAAATTAACCAGTGCTTAAATTTTGACAAATTGAAATTAAACGAGTTTTAAACAATTCCAGCAATTTCTCACCACTGACAATGCACTCCGGTTTTACTGCTTTCCCCACATCACATATTCTAAAAGTAAGTCATTACGATATATTTAACATCGAATGAACGCACGGCTACAGATCAAGCTATAAATTTCCAATATATGCTGGCCTCTTATTGTACGGTAATCCTATACAATACGAGATCAGCTTATACTGGAAATGTATAGCGCAGATCCAGTTATTTGGTCTATAATTATATATTGGTATATATTTTGTAATCGTATCGAATGCAATATAGTACTACCATACATATCTAGTACTACCACACACACCTAGAACTTCCATACTACCTAGTACTACCACACACACCAGAACTACCATACTACCTAGTACTACCACACACACCTAGAACTACCATACTACCTAGTACTACCACACACACCTAGAACTACCATACTACCCAGTACTACCACACACACCTAGAACTTAGTACTACGATACTATCTAGTACCTACTATCTTACTATCTAGTACCTACTATCTTACTATCTAGTACTACCATACATACCTAGTACTACCATACCCAAAATTCTCCATAAACATCGTCTAATTACTTAACTTGATGCTCATCCGCCAGTTCCTCCAACTCGAGCCATCCCTTAAGCAGCAGCTCTTACCGTAAAGTGGAACGTATAAATTAAATAAAGCCCCGCCTTAATGATTTAAGGTTGCTTAAAGTCGTTGACTTAATTAACTTAAAGTTTGATTAAATATTTGTTCAGCCAGTTATTTTAATGTACTACTTTGATGTCCTAATTTTGATATTTAAAATAAGTTCGTGCATTTTTGATTAACCTACTACTGGCATCACACCTGATTACATAGTTTACGAGAGGGACAGAGAATACGTCTCTTCTATTGTGTGCTTAACACCTTGGGCCACATAATTATATACCATGTAAAGATTGTGGTAAAATGAAAGCCTATTATGGCTTCAAAGAGACTATACATTTAAATGGTAGGCAAAAAAAAACAGTCAGAACAAAAAAGCATTTAGAGCATTTAGATTGAGTTAACTTTACAGGCGACCTAATATTAAATTAATTTAGTAATGTAATATTAAGGCGGCCCTCTGTGGCCGGCGCAACTTCAACGCGAGCATAGTCTAAAAGCTTGTTGTTTCATCTAACGTAATGTTTGACTGCGAATAAAGAGAGATAGCATCAGAGCCGTCGGTTATCAGTCGGTAAATTCCGCTGATCACTCGCGGCCGCTTCGCTAGGTCGTCATTCATGATTTCGCATTCATAAAACTTGTTCCAGGAGTATACTTCTTGTGAAAAAATCTTACAAGTTTGTGAAAAAAAAGTTAGTTATTTAGAATCTCCAATACATTTGCAAGCCTGGTATCTAAATGTTTTCTTTACTTTTACAGTTTACATTAGATATGGCCAAAGTTCAGGCAAAAACGCTGTTTTTCGGAGGCTTTGACTGAATTTGTTTCACACTTTTTTTAAATTACGCCAAGATACAAGGCTAGCTTTGTTCAAAACATCTAACGAAAAATGTTTAACAACGCCATAATAAGTACAGGGGTTTTGTATGAAAAGTATGACGAATTGAGTCCTCTTAAGTCTTAAAGTTAACTGTATAGCCAATTTGATATATAGGGTGACTGGTAATTAGTAAACGATACTTAGATACATGATTGTACTCATGATAACAAACAACTTCCCAATTACCCGTCACCTATATTTGCTGCATAATGTGAGGTTTAATAATATTTCGTTAACCAGCAATTTTATTAATACATTTATTTTCGTTCGGAAAATAAAACGCTCAAATTATAATAATACTCAAATCTATTATTTATAAATTTGTTTTAGGGTCGACTTTTCAATCACTAGATAAACCTCGGATAATCTGACTAGTCTATAGAAAAACTGTTCTAAATTCAAATTAACAAAAAATCGCCCCTTATAGGCGCCGATCCCACTGAAAAGAGTTCTACAGTTCCGAGTTCTGCATTCCGCGTTGATTGTAAGCTATGTGGCGCCTTTGAAAGTAAAAAAGTGTATGTGTGATCTGTAGCGAATATTGCAGAACTCTAGACTGCTTGCTATGTGCACAATAGTCAACACGGAATGCAGAACTCGGAACGCAGAACTCTAGAACGACGTGTATATAATTATACTATAAATAGTATTTTTTTAAATTGAAAAATACAATAAACTAGGCTGCTTAAAAGAATTACTAACTACTAAAAAACCTAATACTAAAAACCTTAAAAAGTATAATATAACTAAAATATATTATTAAAAGGAGTCCCTTTAGGCAAGGTTCCGAAGATGCTGGCAGCATTCCCCCTTTGAATGGCTAGACTAATTTTTTGTCCGAGGTAGCTGCCAGCTCTTCGGTATCCTGTGATGTCGACTAACATTTATGATATTTCCTTAAAAAGCCTAATAGCGCTAGGACCTATACTATAATATATAGTGAAGTAAACTGCATAACAAAAGGGTGTGTAGGTATGTGTAATAAAATAATACATTAAAGTTACGGTCTTTACAGTTACAGTTTAGTTTATAGAGGTTGCAAAACGTGCAAATACTTAGTAACCCTCGTAATAGTTTGACGTTTCTTTAATGACATAGATATGGCAGAGAATACCAACATATGGGTGAACAAGGAAAGTACCTCCAAATACTTAGTGTGTCCTGGACTTATTCAATCAGACCGCATGTATCCACGAGTTAGCCAATCAAAGCGTATTGTCGATGGTGGGTAATTAGCGGAATAGATTTCAAACAAAACGAACATAATTACACATCTTTGGGTTACTTGTTCGATGCCCACAGATACGGTTGGGTTTGTTCCCGGGAATAAACCCAACATCGAGTAAATTTCCAATTTGGTTGGAAAAAACCCGGGAATTTTCCCATTGGCTGGGAAAATACTCAAATGGTCACATTTACTAGATTTTGCGTATATAGCGAGGTATACCTTAACAAAATCGTTTGAATAACATTTAACAAGATTTCTATTAGGGTCATACCACGGTCATACACTATCACATATACGTTACATACAATATTTTTTTTTTTTTTTTTGTGATGACGGGGTGCATTTTTGTGGTTGTGGTGGACAAGCGGCGGTCCCACACAATTCCCACGCCGTGGTTAGTACATACCTACTCGTCCGGTCCGACTCGAAGTTGGGAAGTGTGGTCCGCATGGGTCCGCGCTTAGGTAATGTAGGTACATACAACAGCGAGTATGATTAAAATAACAATCAAAAGCACCTAAAAATATTTTTTTAGGTACAAAAAGCCACTTGAGTATTTTTCCGCCGTTCGGGAATTTACCCGTATTTTTCCATTCTTTCCCGTATTTTTCTTTTCTTTCCCTGCCCATCCCTGCCCACAGATAAAGAGTACGATATGGGATACATACAACATTTCAAGGTGATGAACGCTTAGTACAATAATAATATAATCAACAAAAAGTATAGTCACCAAATGAAGTAATTAAAAATCACGCAACATTGCATTTTTGTGTAGTTTTTATCGTTTGTTCTGTTTTTATATTTTTTTGTAATGTTGTGTGTTGTCCTGAATAAATCTTTTTTCTTTCATTATTTTATTTCTTTCTTTAGTACGAAAGTAACAAAACTTCAACGGTATCGTAGCGACTTCAACTATTAAACTGTGTTTTTTACTATTAAACCCATTACTCATAAAACGTTATTTAACTAATAAGCTGATTAAGTGGTCACCTAAATAACGTCAAATTGTTTGACGATGACAGCAAGGTGACGTTATTTATTTGACCATTTATTCCGTAGAATAGCGTTTTTACAAAAACCTTAAACCGACTTCAAAGTACACTAAGAAGTAATCAAATCCTGATCTGATGACAATGGAACCAAACGGGAAGCGTACCCTTTCAAATAAAAAAAGAATTTTCCAAATCGGTTAATAAATGAAGGAGTTATGAGGTAACAAACATAAACATAATGAGAACCTCCTCCTTGTTTTGAAGTCGGTTAAAAATTGCAGGTTACCGAAATTTTACTAAACCTCACATTATGCAGCAAAAATATATCAAGATACATGATGATGGATAACTCAAGGCCTCTGTGTTCTATGACTAAAGGTACAAGTACGTAGCCGATAGCAGGCAGCAGCAAGCGACGTATCGCCGCGGACACTACTAGCTCTATAGTAATACATAGAAACGAAAGAGAAAGAAGTAGTATCGTGGCGGTACGTCGAATGCTACCTGAAGTCCTTTTAAGAGAGGTAGGGCAAACGGGCATAATTTCCCGTTCAAAATTCGGAGCAGCCCAACTGGGGAAGTACCTCCACCTTACAGAAGATCGCAGCCAAATAACATCACTTTAATGTGGTGTTGTGTTCCTGCGGTGAGTAAGGTCGCCAGAGCTCCATGAGGAGGCGCTGTGCTGGCAGTGTGTGGGGACCTGCGGTGTAGAACTGCCATAGGACTGTGCAGGCGTGGCGTGTTGGTGCGGCGGTCAGGGAGACCCGGTGAAACGGCTGCCCGCTGGCCGCCCGCAGGTTGTAGGGGTCCCGAACCCAGGGAGCACCTAATCTCCGCCCTGGGAGGCTGGCCCGCCGCCTTGCGCATAATCCCTGGTGCAGTTGGTCGTGCCGGAGGAGGAGACCGGAGTGGACTCGGCCGACTGTGTCAGGGGGGGACCGGGGGCCCTTCCGGCTGCCGCACCAGCAAACCACATCACCTGTACAGCACTCCGGTGAAATGACACTGCTCTTTGTCTCCTCCACTGCCCGCACAGCAACTTCTCCCAACCCCTCTTCAAACTCTTATCACATGGCCAGAAAAAGGAAAATAAATAGTTTATCAGCGGCCACCCCGTCCACATTTTCTGTGGACTTCTGTAACATAAGGGGACTTCACTCTAACCTCAGTGCAGTCCACCAACACCTTGAGACTGCACAGCCGACCCTGTTATTCCTTACCGAGACGCAAATATCCTCCCCTGACGATACATCATATCTACACTACCCCGGGTACAAGTTGGAGCACAACTTTGTGCGCCGTGCCGGGGTATGTATGTACGTCAGGGAGGATATTTGTTGTCGACGTCTTCATGGCCTTGAAGACCGGGACCTGTCAGTTTTGTGGGCGCGCGTAGACCACGGCGGTCACACCCGAATTTACGCGTGCCTTTACAGGTCCCACAGCGGTGACGTGGACACGATTCGTCTATTTGAGCACCTGCAATTGACGACTGGCATAGTACTTGAGCGGTATCCTTCTGCGGAGTTGGTGGTTCTAGGAGACTTTAACGCTCACCACGTTGAGTGGCTTGGTTCTCGGATCACCGACTTCGCAGGGAAGACTGCTCACGACTTTGCCCTGGCCTATGGCTTCTCGCAACTGGTTCCTTCTCCTACGAGAATCCCAGATATTGAGAGCCATACAAGCTCCTTACTGGACCTTCTGCTGACTACGCGACCGGACAGCTATGTAGTGACAGTGGATGCGCCACTCGGCTCATCGGACCACTGTCTCGTCCGGTCGCAGGTGCCTTGTGCGCGGCCCGTTTCGCTCCGGTCACCCGGGCGTCGTCGCGTGTGGCACTATAAGTCAGCAGACTGGGATGGATTGCGTGAATTCTACGCATCGTACCCGTGGAGGCAGCTTTGCTTCGCATCAGATAATCCTGAAACCTGTGCAGCTGCCGTCGCTGAGGCGATACTGGCGGGAATGGAATGTTATATCCCAAACCCGCTAGTGGCTGCAGGGATGAAGAAACGACCGTGGTTTAATCGGCCCTGCAAAGATGCTAGACAAAATAAGCAGACTTTGTATGAGGCTTGGACCACGGCCCGAACTAATCAGGATACTAACATCTCTGATGCGAAACGCAAATTTAACGCTGCCTCGAGATCCAGTAAGCGAATGATTGCCAGGGCTAAGTTCGATTTCGTCGGCAGGTTTGGTGAGAGGCTGACTAGCCTTCCTTCTGGAAGTCGTGCTTTTTGGTCTCTTGCAAAAGCTGCTGAGGGGAACTTTTGCCAGTCGTCCTTGCCACCACTACGTAAGCCGGACGGAAACTTGGCCCATAGTGCTAAGGAGAAAGCTGATGTTTTAGGCTCTCTCTTTGCCTCGAACTCGACTTTGGATGATGGAGGCGCCACACCGCCTACCATCCCGCAGTGTGCCAGCTCCATGCCGGAGATAAGCATAACCCAACGGGAGGTCCGGCGGGAATTGCTTTCCCTGGACATCCATAAGTCGAGTGGGCCAGACGGCATACCGGCAGTGGTACTGAAGCGGTGTGCTCCTGAATTGTGTCCAGTATTGACGCGTCTTTTCGCACTTTCCTACACCAAACAGGAAGTCCCGTCTTCGTGGAAAACTGCCCACGTGCACCCAGTGCCCAAAAAGGGCGACAGATCAGACCCGACGAATTACAGGCCTATCGCTATCACCTCCCTTCTCTCCAAAGTTATGGAGCGTGTGATCAACACGCAGCTTTTGCGATACCTGGAGGATCACGAGTTGTTGAGCGACCGACAATATGGCTTCCGCCATAGTCGCTCAGCTGGTGACCTCCTTGTGTATCTCACGCACCGTTGGTCACTCGCCATCGAGAGTCAAGGTGAGGCATTGGCAGTGAGCCTAGATGTGGCGAAGGCGTTCGATCGGGTCTGGCACAGGGGTCTTCTCACGAAGTTACCAGCATACGGGCTTCCCGAGGGATTATGCAAATGGGTCGCCAGCTTTCTGTCCAGCAGATGCATAAAAGCCGTCGTCGACGGTAGTTGCTCCGATAGCATGGATATAAATGCCGGCGTCCCGCAAGGTTCTGTGCTGTCCCCAACACTGTTCCTTCTGCATATCAATGATATGCTGTCTATTGACGGCATTCATTGCTATGCGGACGACAGTACAGGAGACGCTCATTACACGGGCCGTGCAAATATCCCTCGTTTCGAGGTGGAGGAAAGCCGCGAATGGCTGGTGTCTGTAATCGAGAGTACACTAACTTGTGTCTCCGATTGGGGTCGACTAAACCTAGTCCATTTCAACCCCACCAAGACTCAAGCCAGCGCGTTCACCGCTAAGAAAACCCCATGGTCTGTGGCTCCAAAATTCCAGAACACTTCCTTGAACATCAGTCAAAGCATCGGGATCCTTGGCGTCGACATCTCTAGCGACGTTATGTTCCGAAGTCATTTGGAGGACAAGGTTAGGCTGGCATCCAAAAAGCTTGGAGTGCTCAACAGAGCGAGGCAGTACTTCACATCGGGGCAAAGGCTGCAACTTTATAAGTCGCAGGTCCGTCCTCATATGGAGTACTGCTGTCATCTATGGGCGGGAGCTCCTGGGTACCAGCTTGAGCCTTTAGACTCGGTTCAGCGACGTGCCATCAGAATTGTTGACGATCCCGAGCTCACAAGCGGTTTAGAACCACTCAGTCTGAGGAGAGACTTTGCCTCGTTATGTGTGTTCTACCGCTTGTACAACGGGGAGTGTTCTAAGGAATTATTCGACATGATGCCCACGGCTACCTTTCACCATCGCAACTCTCGCCATCGACAGGGAGTCCATCCACACACATTGAAACCAGAATTGTTTCGAACTGTGCGGGCTAAAAGGAGTTTTCTTCCGCGGACGCTCGGACTGTGGAATGAGCTCCCTGCCGTGGTTTTCCCAATGGAGTACAGCATGGGGTTCTTCAAAAAGGGAGTGAAGCGGTTTCTTCAGGGTCGGCAACGCGCGAGTGATACCCCTGGTGTTGCAAGCGTCCATAGGCTACGGTAACTGCTTACCATCAGGCGGGCCGTATGCTTGTTTGCCACCTAAGTGGTATAAAAAAAAAAAAAAAAAAAAAAAAAAAAAAAAAGTCGGCTACAAACTTGTACCTTTCAGGTACATTTTTAACCGACTTCAAAAAAAGGAGGAGGTTCGCAATTCGTATGTTTTTTTTTTATGTTTGTTACCACATAACTCCATCATTTATTAACCGATTTGGAAAATTCTTTTTTTATTTGAAAGGGTACACTTCCCGTTTGGTCCCATTGTCATCAGGATTTGATTACTTCTTAGTGTACTTTGAAGTCGGTTTAAGTTTTTTGTAAAACAGTCCAATTATTGATAAACGTAATCTATTTTCGAAACTACATTCTTTAATTTTCGCTCCCACCACATACGTATTTGCTATCAGCCTAAACGATCTCATTATCTAGAGCAAAGCTAGGCGTGAGACGGTCTGTTAGTACTGGTGCTAACTCAAATAAAACCGTTCAAGTGCGAGTCTGAGTGTGAATCACTTAACGGAAGTTCCGACCTTCCTTGGATGTAGTTATATTTCTTAGCTGAGGCCATAATTCTTGTAAAAAAACTAGACCGCATAACTCAGTTTGGATATTAATGCTTTCTGATGATTTTGAAAAATCTGTGCTATTTATACACTTCGTTCTATTTTTTTCCTGTAATATTTATATGGATGTTAACAACTGTAATTATTTTTGATTTTTTGCCATGTAAACTCCGGAGATAAGGGGGATAATAATATCTGTAGTCTATTATGGCTTACCCAATCTCAATGGATACTTCATACTTGAACAGGTGCTGCTTGTGGGGGCTGGTCTGCTTAAGTTTGCTATTTATTTATTTATTAAATAGATTCAGTCTACTTTGTAGTTTTGCCGCCGCGGCGATTGTCAATATTATTTAATGAATCTAAGCTTGTTTTGAAAAGAGTAATTGCTGAGTTTATTGCCGGCTCTTCTCAAGGCCTTATTACACTATTCGATATCAAGCCAGTCTTAGTAAGACTGTCTTAAAATCTAATTAGACAAGCTCGCTATTACACCTTGCTGAATATCGCATGCTAACTCATTTGCAAGGCGGACGCAGCCGGTGACGGTTGTCGCGGTGTCATGGGATGACTTTCGAAGCACCAGAAAATCGCCATAGCTCTTGCCGCGACTATTGGTTTGAATACAAAATTAAAAAGTAAAATATGGGTGAAGAAGGTTAAAAAGTATTTTTGTGACTTTTTAACCGACGAAAAAACGGAGGAGGTTTACAAGTCGACGCGTATATTATTTTTTTATGTATGATCGATCACGCATAACTTTTTACAGAGTAGTCAGATTTTGATAATTCTTTTTTTATTGGATAGAGTATACCTCGAAGTTGGTCCCATATAAAGGATACAAAAAACCTACCCTAAGGGTGGAAAAATAGGGGTGATCTATTGTTCACTCACAGATTTTAATGCTGAGTTGTGTATTACATCAAAAGATATCAAAAATTAAGTATGTAGTAATTAGTAGATTATATACACAAAAAATGATAAAATATAACTTTTTAACAAAAAAATTAAACCACCGAAAAAACTGAAAAGCAAAAAATAATGTTGAATATAACATGAATTTTATAATGTTTTGCAGTCGGGGATAAATAAACAAATATCACAAAAAAATACATACCTACGTAGGTTATTGGTTTATCCCCGACTGCAAAACCTTATAAAATTCAAGTTATATTCAACATTATTTTTTGCTTTTCAGTTTTCTCGGTGGTTTAATTTTTTTGTTAAAAAGTTTTATATGCTATAAATATGGCATGTCACGGTATACACATCAATAACATTAAAAATCACTTCCTGTTCATTTGAACAAGCCATTGTGCACGCCACAACAAACAAACACGGACTTTACCCGAGAACTTCACTCTGCCGCCGCCGCGCGCCGACTGAACGATCTCGCGTGCTAAGTCTTATTACACTACGCGTTATTCAGCAAGCAAGCAAGCAAGCACGGCCGAACCCATTCGGTCGGTCTAATTAGACAGACTACCTTGCTTACTCTTATTACACTTTGCTGAATCTTAGTAAGACTGTCTTGATATCGAATAGTGTAATAAGCCTTTCAGCAAATGCAACCTTCCGAACCGGTATTAGAGTCAGACTTTTCATAAGTGCCTGCGAAGGTTGAGCCCTTCTAAATCTCGCTTACTAAATAACAGCATTTAATTTTCATGTATAATATAGTAAAATATATATATTGAAGTCTCCGTCACGTAAAGGAATCCACGTGCAGGTGAGTTACACTCACAATGTTATCTCACGTGAACACTTGAAGCGCCCGCTAATTGCACGGCCACTCCAACCTGAATTGAATTCGCTCCACACTTTACTGTGTCCACAATCTTATAGCTTACACAGGATGCGGCGATAAATGGGATTCGTCGCTAAAATAATTAAAAACACAACACTAGCTCGACTCTCGCATCAGCGTGTCCCGTCACTAAAGGACTATTAACAGTTTTGACAGATCAAAACAAGATGGTTTCCCGCGTGTGTGGAAGAGTTTTATTATACTGTTTTCAGGATTAGAAGATATCGGTGACAGTTCACATTTTCCGGTTCACTCATACTACTTGCGAGTGACTAATATAATATTTTACAAAAAAATATTTTTATACCCATTTTATAGCACTGCAATAATACAATATATATCGCTATATATAACCAAAGAATTTAAAACGTCCAGAAGGATAGTCGCCTCTATGGGAACATGAAATAAACAAGCCAGAATTGACAGTATTTGACAGTCTGTGTAGTTTGCATAAGGTGGCAGATAAAAATATTTTCCCTTAAATGGGGGAATTTATAAATTTCGGTCAGGAGATATTTATTATTACTAACTAAATATTACATATACATAAGTACTATTATATAAGCAATATTTGTATACAGGTCGTTGTTTTGGTCAGCGACGAGCGACGCAGGGTCGATAATACAAATGATACTGGTGCTAAAACAAATATAAAAAAATACTTTATTTTTTATAATAATATAAATAAAAAATAAAAAAATGGAAAATCATGTAATAAGCTAAAGTGTAGATGTAACTCAACGGGAGTGCGAGAGATTAAAGGGCTGGGGCGACGGCGGCTTGCACCTAGCTCTAGTCTGCACACGAGCCTAGTAATCACACGTTGCGGTAATTTTAGTTCTAATTGATTAAGGTATCACTGTATTTACAGTATTTAATTAAATTAAGGCCATTTTTGTAAAATTTATTTTTTGTACTACCGCCCCTGGGTCGCTTGTCAAAATTAAATTTATTTATTAAATCTGGTTGTGCAGATAATATTTAATGAGGAGTTTTCTCATGATACCTCTATGGTCAAAATACCTGTCAAATCGTGAGGTTCGAATTATCAACAGTTTGACGGGTATTTTGAGCATAAGAAAACTCCTCATTAGAGCAAAATTAATCAGTAGGTACTCGATATCATCTTTTAATCAAATGTGGGAAATTAATTTTCATGTTGTGGCAACCTTCCATAAAACATGGCCGGAAAAGATTTAAAAAAATAAAAACTGGCGCTCCCAAACGTATATTTCTAAAATAAGTTTACGTAATTAAAAGTGACGAAATCGCAATACTAACACATGGAAGGTTAGTTTTTTAGTTTTTCCTTGGTTTTATAAGTGTTGTGACAGTATTCTAATACGCAAGTCGGCATTTTTTATTTAAAATCAGTACAGCGAGTATGACGCAGTGACAGCCGTGTGCAGTACGAACTGAGTGCGATTTGCTCAGGAGACCCTCAAGCGGAGTGATATTAAATGTCATGCTTTGGTAAGGCGAACTAGCCATCTGGGTAGAGGCACGATGCCTATATGAAAATCTTTGTATATAACTAAGAAATAATTTCAGCACATTAATATAGATTGATAATTTTAAAAATTAAGAAATAGGATATGCTTAAAATACTTGCTGCGTAAAACGGAACATTTACCTATAGTGATTGACAATGCTTGATCGACAGGGAAATTCAAAAAAGTATCGATATATGTTATATCGATTATTTTTGAATAGGTTTATCAATATCGAAATATTTTTAATTACCAAAAAATTTCTATGTACGATATCAAAGAGACAGAGAATATTCTTACATTGCTAGGTCAATATCAATTAACAAACATAATTTCTCATAAATCCTGTAATAATTATCTGAAATTAAGAACAACGATAATAGTACAGTATGATACATGTGTGCAAAGTTGGTAATTAATTACACACGAGGCGGTATTAAGCAATAACGAAATATAATTTGGAAAATAAAAGCACTAAAATGAAAATCGATTAGACTTTCTTAATTAACGATTGGTTATCGTTAAGGCGCATGACTATAATTGTTAAAAGTGAACTGTCACCGATATCTTCTAATCCTGAAAACAGTATAAGAGTCTATAATATTATTTTTAGGGCTTGTTTGATGTAAATAAGCTCAAACACTAGAGAGATAGGTAACAACATAGAAATAAAATAAACACGAACCCCCTTATTCATAATAAAGTTATCAAACGTTGATTAGCTAAAATTCCGAAGTCTTTATCTGTCAGGTGGCTTTTGTAGATCGAAAGAGTGAGATGGGGCACACTATTACACTGATTTAGTTAAAAAGCGATTATGAATAAGGGGGTTATACTTTTACCCCTTAAAAATTTTTTTTTTTGATAGCAGGTAATACCATAGCGCATGCTAGGATAAAACAAAACACGTTCCAATTTTAAATAGGTATGTTTTTTAATATATTCGAAATTGGAACGTGTTTATTTCTATCGCGTAATAAGTTACGGCCTTACTCATAAACGCTATTTAAAGTTAAGTCATACTTAAAACAGTTATTTAAAAAAATCTTCACTCATAAACGGTATTTATCCCTATTCACTGCTTAAAAACGTTATTTAAAGAGCTGTCAAATTAAACAACCTACGACCCTTGTTTAACGGGCTAAATAGCAAAATGGCCGCCAAATAAACAGCTGTTGCTTGATTGCTGTAACATATTTTTCATTGATTTCCGAAAATAAGCTGGATATATGATGTTAGATTATATAGAAACACCATAAATTACTTAAACTTGTACCTCGATGACCGAGCTTTGCTCGTTTTTTTTTTTGGTAAATCTTATTAGCATTGAATTATTACACATAGAAACAAAGTACACGCGCGAAACATAATCCATTCAATTGGAGCCATAATGGCTCCAAATGACCGCCGCGCTGTCAGTGTACTGACTGGCGTTTTAGTGAGTGGAGCTCTCAGAAAAATAATAAATATGACGGTTTGTGCAGTAAAATTGTGTCATAATTCATCAGGGAAGAAAGATTAGAATTCTGTTGTAATATTCCACAGATAATCCACTAATTTTATTGCGTAATTCATCTAAAATAACAAAATTCAAAAATAAAAATACTTCACTCCGATTTCGAGCAAAGTGTTGCCAGCTGTTTGTGTGCGAAATTTGTGTTGTTTTACTTAATTGATACCGATTTTGTTAGAGTAGGAAGT
Organism: Polyploca ridens; assembly: GCA_951394255.1. NCBI lineage: Eukaryota > Metazoa > Arthropoda > Insecta > Lepidoptera > Drepanidae > Polyploca > Polyploca ridens. The sequence continues at coordinate 2,443,096 of OX596259.1, read as the reverse complement.
AGAGTAAGTAATTGAGTCCGATAAGTTGTTTCTTTTACTTATAGCTATTATAACTGACTAGCTGTCGCCTGCGGTTTCACCCGCGTTCTTGGGATAAGTAGCCTATAATACTCGGGATAATGTAGCTTCATATTAGTGAAATAATTTCGAATCAGACTGGTAGTTTTACACAGTAGTAGTTTTACAGGTAGTTTTTTTTTACAGATATTGACCCGTTTAAACAAATAAACAAATAACTCTTCCGGTTTATTGTATTAGTATAGATTCAGTTAGATATTATAAGAATGTATAGCTACTCGTCTTTTATACGATAATGATAATTAAATACTTACATACTTCTTAATCTTCTTTTTCTATACAACCTATCATATATGAAACCTATCATTACCAATAATACCTACTACAAATTGTACGATCGTTCATAGCTTTGCACATTGTCTTGGTTTACTATGTTAAAATACCCGACATAAGTACTATGAAACATAACCATTAAACTAGTAATAAATAAATAACAGACCTGTCTATGATAAATTATCTAAGACGCAGAACATTTTAAACTATTTAATTAATTTTATGAATACTTACTTCCAATTTCATTCACTAGTATCGGAAGGTTAATATTACCGAAAAAATTCGTTTAGCTTGCAACATTACTCGTGCGCTTGTGTGCGTGTCAGCGAGTGTAATTATATGGTACTCACGCACACATTGGTTGTCAAGTGGCCTACGAGTCGCGAGGATTTTTGTTCGATACTTCGCTTCTAAGCGTAATAATTCAATGCTTATTAGTTTTTCTCACAAAAGAACTCAAAAGCAAAAAAAAATATCATCTGGACTCGAACAGGGTCTTCTGGTTTCGGGACCGCCCGATTTGGCTATGATAACCTTGTAAATGGTGGCAAAATTTACATTCGTATTCTAATGATATTGTTCAACCTTATTCCACCATCCCCATTTTTACACCGAACCACAAGACGCCGGGAAAATTTTCACCCGTACGTTGTTGACATACCGATTATACGGACACAGCGTTTTGCATCCTCATTTATAATGCGGACAGCAAGGGAGTGGAACTTGCTTCCGGCGCCTGTGTTTCCTGACGCGCCTGACGCTTACAATCTAGGTACTTTCAAGGCCAGAGTGAATAGGTTTCTTCTGGGTAAGCGTGTTTCATCTTAGGCTTCGTCATCGCCCCTTATGGGCGGGTCAGTTGCCAAACGCAAGCCAATTTAATAAAAAAAAAAGCAGTTTTTCATTGCCTGAAAACACGGATAAAACGACGTTTTCTAAAAATGAAACCTAGCTAGATCGATTTATCGCCCCCCGAAACCCATTGAAGCTGTTTCCGAGATTCAGATCTTATACAATATAATATTATCATAAAACACATAATAAAACTTTTCAAAATGTTGTTTTTTCTTTTTTTTAAAACCTCCATAACTGTCAAATTTATGGTCTTGACGTTGGTGTCGCCATATATAATATTATTTTTGCTCTTTAAATCCTTCAATAACTAAATCATGATTAAAATGCGTTTATGAGTACAGAAAAGTTAAACACTGAATAACATTTTAAATAGTATTTAGCTATATACTATTTAATCCGTTATTTAAGAGATTTTTATGAGTAAGACCGTTAGTGTATAGCTTTAGAAAAAATCTAAATAAAGCCGCAAGCTTAGCCTGAGCGATAGCTTGCCGAAATATTTACTCGCTGAGAATGTAATTATCCACGAAGCTCTGTATTCCGTCCCGAAATACTTGCAATTGAATTAGACGGATGACAGAAGCCGGCGGCAACAAAACGACATTTTTGATGAGCTTCGCAATTTACAAATAAATGTCACCAGAAACAACTTGGGTTTGTTCTGTGTAAATATTTGTTGAATTATTTCGGCTTGTTTAAAGATTGTATTTTTGGTAGTGGGTTTGCGTTTGACCGTCAATCATAAAGGAAGTAGCATGCTGGCGCTACCCTGTAAAAATAATATAAGCTATTCCACTGTGTTTAAGAGATTGTAGTGAGACACAGGCCTGAAAAGAAATACATATCATAATCAGATAAATACATATTAGTTGCATAAAATTTAGGCCTAGTTACGGCCCCACGGATTCACCCGAGTTCCTAAGGGATCTATTATTTTCCAGAGTTAACAGTATCCTATGTGTTAATCCAGAACATATTCTTTTGAGTGCAAGCATCCAAACATTCACATTTATGATATTAGTGAAATGTATAGTGGAACTCCCACGAACTCATATAGTGAAATATATTTTACAACCGCGTGAACGACCCATAATTTTCTTTAAATCTCAAATGCAGAAACTGCAAAGATGATGCCGATTCTGTTGTAAATCGTACTAAACTAATGTTAGTCACATCACATCTCTATCATACAATCATTATTGAAAAAAGATAGAAAATATTTAAAGCTGTCAAATTAGTCTTTGCCGCCTTCATTTTCGGGTATTTAGACGTAATCGCGATAGATAGCGACATTTATATTCAAAACAAGTATTGGACTAATTTGACAGGACTGCATTTCTTACATCTTTTTCTTATGTTCTTTGTTAGAAAGAGACATAGTGAGTTTCGTTTAGTTGAAAGTTGAAAACAACGCAAACAACTTAAAAATATATTCATGTATATTCAGGAAAACAATCACCTTTACATTTAGACATTTTACTGAAGTATTATTTAAAAATTGTTCATAAGAAATCATTATTAAAGCTTGTCAACGAAACATTACGATGAAAAATATTGGAATGAAAGCTAAAATATTTATTTAAACAGATAAATTGGCTATTTCCAGATTTTAATCGTGAAATACTTCATCTCGAAAGTCCATTTCATTTTAATAATGTAATTTTTTGCCATCCAATCGGAGTGGCTTTGTAACGGCACGGAAATTATAAATATCTTTAATAATTAAAAAGCTAAAATGTTTCTCTGAATACCTGAAATGATTGACTCGGGACGCTTCGGGGATATTAAAATATAGAAAATATTTCAAACATTAAGAGTAATAGTATTAAGAGACAGCTAAATCTTTTTAAAAAGTTATTTAAAGCTTATAGCCTTGTCAAATTAAATGGTATAAATTCGCAAGCAAACATTAATTTATTTATTTATTTTCAAAAAGGTACATCAAAGGTACATAAAGGTATTTTTTATGTGTGTGCTACACATAAAAAATAGATAGACTGATGTGGGAACCAATTATAGATATACACAACATTGACAAAATTCACACCAAAAAAATCAAAAGAAAACTACAAATAAATACAAAAACCCAGCTTAGAAAACCAACATAAAATTAAAAGAAAAGAAAAATATCCAAGTTCTCAACCTGTTTGTTGCATTCATTATAGTCCCGCATGACTCTACTCATTGGGGAAGATAGACCTAGATTAGTTCTCGCAAGGGGCAAACTAACGGCCTTACTCATAAACGCTATTTAAAGTTAAGTCATACTTAAAACAGTTATTTAAATAATCTTCACTCATAAACGGTATTTATCCCTATTCACTGCTTAAAAACGTTATTTAAAGAGCTGTCAAATTAAACAACCTACGACCCTTGTTTAACGGGCTAAATAGCAAAATGGCCGCCAAATAAACAGCTGTTGCTTGATTGCTGTAAAATATTTGTCATTGATTTCCGAAAATTAGCTGGATATATGATGTTAGATTATATAGAAACACCATAAATTATATAAATTACTTAAACTTGTACCTCGATGACCGAGCTTTGCTCGTTTTTTTTTTGGTAAATCATATTAGTTTTTCTCACAAAAGAACTCAAACGCAAAAAAAATTATCATCTGGACTCGAACAGGGTCTTCTGGTTTCGGGACCGCCCGATTTGGCTATGATAACCTTAAGAGATTTTTATGAGTAAGACCGTAAATGTATTGTTCATACGATATCTGGGCGTATTGTAAGGAACATTCAGATGGATGGTATTAAGTAGCGATGAACAATTAATTTGACCTTTTATAACTTTATACAACACTTTATACAACATTCAATTGTCATACACTAAAAGTAGCCTTTTTTACGTCGGATGTTATAAATAATACATCATCATCATCATCATCAGCCTTTATTGTCCCACTGCTGAGCACAGGCCTCCTTTCACAAATGATGGTGAAAGGGAATGGGCAATACTTCACCACGCGTGCCCACTGCGGATCGGTGGAGGTAGGCTAGAGGTCAACCTACTGATAGAGTTGTCAAGCCGCCTAGTAGGCCTCCAAGCTAAACGACTATCAAAATTAAGTGATAACCGAGACCCGGGCTTTACGTACCTTCCGAAGCACGGAAACGCTCGATTTGAAATACCACTAGGCGTCACCCATCCATGTACCGACCACGACGGTTGTAGCTTAACTTTGATGATCGATTAAGAACGGCTAATTATGCTACACCACGAGCGCTTCATATAACATAGAGCGAAAATAATACATATATAACTACTCAAATCTATCGCAATATGGAGTTGAAATATGAATCCAAAATTTATTTTCTTTTCATTCTTTCATTCGATTCTGTAGCGACGCATTTCGATTTTCTCAAAGAAAATTAAATCAGGAATGAAACAATTCTCTTGAGTGATATTTTCAAAAAACAATACCATTTTAAATTAAAATCGAATTGGATTTTAAAATAACAGAAATGCAATTAATACAAACATAAGTTGTCGTTTTCATCAATGTTTTAAAAGCAAATAACAGTGGAAGCAAACGCCGGACTCATATGTCCGGTCCGGTCCGATGGTATTAAAACCGGACCGTTTACGCTCACAGCTGTTTTTGGTGCCATGTTCATTTGAATAGTATTCTTTGTGGAGCTATTTTTCTGTGTTTATTTAGAGGAAAATAAATGGTGTTGCGGATGTCCAAAAATAACTATTGGATACTGTTGTATTTTAGAAAAACTTACATCAAAAATACAAAATAGTAACACAATTGAAAAGTAGAGAACTTTGTAAAAAAAGAAAGCTAGCGAGATGCCATGGGTCCTACAGGCGAGGCGTAAGTAAAATCTTATTACCGCCTCGATCATTGGCTGGAGCAAATAGTGTTGCATCACTGTGTTTTACATATACTATATTTAGTTTGCTTGCTTTGTCGTATCAGCTACGGACTTGCTACAAGTGCTACGAAGATTTGATTGTCTACGAAATTATATTCATTGTGCTACGTCGTAGCTACAAACATATTTGGTACAATGGTACAGTACACAAATGTTTGTACAGTAGGTATGGACAAAAGCCAGGCTACATTTTTAGAATGCGGAGTTCAGTATTTTATGTAGGTTTTGTATGTATCCTAAGCTCATTATTTTTCATACGAAATTAGCTTTCCGCTGACAGAAAGTAGATCTTGTCTTGTGGTACACGAGAACACCTGTAGACGACAGTAAAGTGTCTAACCTCCATGCCAACCGAACAAATTTTCTGAGATATCTTATTGGTTATATTACAACTTATGAATAATTAGTTTTTCTCCTGTATTTCTAACAATGATGAATTTATAGCTCTTCTTCTTAGGTTACCTTACAGAATACCGCAGCCAAGTAACTTTATGTTGTGTTCCTGCGCGCGTGAGTAAGGTCGCCAGAGGTCATTGGGGAGGGGAAAGAGTCGGTAACGCGTGAGTGATGCCTCGTGTGTTGCAAGCGTCCATATGGCTACGGTAAACGCACCAGGGGGCCAAGTCTGCTAAAATGTCATACTGACACGATACTATTGCAATTCCATTATCATTGAGCCGATATGCGCACTCTACTAATTCATAATGGTCTCATAATGAACGAAAAGAATGTTGTACAAAAACTGTCAAAACTGACAACTAAAAAATCATTGTGGCACGATTTCGTCTGTATCTATGCTTAGGTATATCTTTTTTAAAGTTAATTATTTGGAAAAAAAAAGCCAAACATAGTCAGATTGTCCAAAAAATATATAAAAAATGTAACCTTGCTGAGTTTCTTGCCGGATTCTTCTCAGTTGAAGGCCGAGTTCCGAACCGGTGGTAACTTCAGTAAATGTGACCTTCATAAGTGCCCTTCTGGGGCCTAAATTGAATAAATGGCTTTGACTTTGACTTTGACATTGTAGTTTCAGTGGAAAATCATTGGAAAGCTATTATGGCGCCATTATGACGCAATTGTGTTAGTAGACTACCAAAGCTGTAAAATGTGTCAATTTTGACACACCAAGCGGTTTATGCGTTAATAAGTCACAAAAAATTTCACTTTCACTTTTTATTAAGTTTAGTATATTAGTGTGAAAGAATAAGATAGAAGATTATGTATCACTTCCCTTACATATTCAAATATCAAACATTCGTCAGTGGAGTTAAAAACGTACTATTGACATTAGCCGAGGGTGGAGCCACCCTCCCGCTGCCGGCTCCATTTGCCTCAGCAAACAACGGTTCCACCATGTTATGCACTATTCCAGGGGTTCCCAAACTGTGCGTCGCGAGGCCCTAGGGCGTCGCGGTAGTATCCCAGGGGCGTCGCGGCGTCGTGAGGCGATCTAAATAGGCTGTGTGTGTCAGATACTTGAATTTTGGAGCTCAGTTTATCAAGAATATCGTTCCATCAGCACTGCAGCATTGAGAGTTTTAGTACCGTTTGCGACATCATACTTGTGCGAGACTGGTTTCTCTGCAGTTGCAGTAATTAAGAACAAGTATAGATCGAAAATAAAGAGCCTCATTTTGAGAAACTATGCTCAGAAAAACAAGCACATCCTCGTTCTCATTAATACCAAATGAAAAGAGATTAAGAAGGGTGTGCTAGCTTTTTATCTTTTTTGTTTGCTTTTTTTTATGTTTTGTTCTTTATTTTCAAAAAAAAAATAAAAGTTATTTGGAGTTTTTCTGACAAATTGTTATTAGGCTAGAACTACAGCTAGTAGGTAAATGTATGGCAAGAAGGCCAGGGCGTCGCAAAAATATGGCAACTTCCCAAGGGCGTCACAGTTAAAATAAGTTTGGGAACCCCTGCACTATTCACTATACAATATCGTTTACAGAACAAACTTCCACTGTGTAAACACGCTGATGTATCTTCTAATGTTGTCATTAATGTACGCTTGCTTACAGTTTTACCCGGGTACCCACAGACATAAATCTAAATAGATAACGCAAGTCCCTCCATCCGTATGAAAACCAAGCGTGTCACTTTTTTAATATCCTTTACCTTTCACACCAACAAAATGCATGAAATTAATAGGTACTTACGTAAAGCATGTAAAGTTGCACATTTCGCCGAAATACCTACAAGTTGGTAAGACGCCCCGGCGCGCGGCGTCGCTCCGGAGTTTCGCTTAACCGCCTTTTCACGCTCCACTCAGAATGGCGAGTTCTAAACTCGTCCATACGCCCCAACTAAGTGTGTGTTACTCGATTTAAACAAGTTTGTGTTCTTGGTGTGAAAATAGATGAAAATTTTGTTTATTTCCTATACAGGCTTAATTGTTTATGGATAATTGAAATTCAGACGCCTATATGTAGTAACTAAATTCAAGCAAAACGTACTAGGTTTATGAAATCGTAACCCCGCTTTTTTTATATATACCACGACTTCGTATAAGTCACTCACGCGTTAACCCCTCCGCGATGAGCCTGGCAGCCTTACTCACGCGTAGGAACACGGCATCCAGAATACCGCAGCTAAATAGCTTATTAGTTACCTGCGGTATTCTGTATGCTGCGCTGGAGGTACTTCTCCAGTCGAGCTACTCTTTGAGCGAAGAAACGCTATGCTCTACCTATCTCATATGCTACGCTCTACACTCTTAAAATATATATAGCAGAACATGTTAGTTATATTCATGTTGTTTGTAGGCGAGCTTATTTCTGCGTCTTAATATTACCATTAGAGTCTTTAGAAAGTGCTACGGGAGTGACAAACAATTTGACAATGAATATTAATCTTGCCATGAACCCAAAAAGTTATCATAGTAATTTTAACCACCAAAAAACGCGCGATATAATCCCGGTACAAACGCCCGTTTCAGTTTCCAACGGTCGTGTGGTAGGGCCGTATCCGCCGGGCGGTCATCGACCGTGGCGCGGATATCCGCAACACTAGATAACACGAGCATGCCCGACAAAATGCAAACCATTTGGAAACGTACGCGGAATATTAACAAAAATACACTTACAAGTTTACTGAGTATGCTGTAAATAATATCGGTTGTTGGGATTTGGTATGGCATCTTTATCTCGATAAATATAAGGCGCCGATTCTACAGTAAGCGGTCTAGAGTTCTGCGTTCCGCGTTCACTAAAATTTATGCGGCGTTGTTGTTAATTGCACACCGCGCGACGGTCAAGCAGAACGCACGTACATCTCTGACCGCAGAACTCTAGACCGTTGGCTGAGGGATCGGCGCCTTAATGACTATACGTTTCATCATCATCATCATCATCAGCCTATAATGTCCCACTGCTGAGCACAGGCCTCCTTTCACAATTGAAGGTGAAAGGGAATGGGCAATACTCCACCACGCGTGCCCACTGCGGATCGGTGGAGGTAGGCTAGTGGTCAACGTACTGTTAGAATTTTTCAAGCCGCCTAGGAGGCATCCAACTAGCTTAACGACTATCACAGTTAAGTGATAACCGGGACCAACGGCTTTACGTGCCTTCCGAAGCACGGAAACGCTCGATTTGAAATACCACTAGGCGGTCACCCATCCAGGTACCGACCACGACAGGCGTAGCTTAACTTTGCCGATCGATTAAGAACGGCTAATCATGCTACACCACGAGTGCTTCGAATCTTCGAAAAAATTTTGAATTTAAAAACACCGTCATACTTAATTAGTTTAAAATATAAATTACATTGATCTTTATTCTGGGGTTGCCTCGTTACTGCAGCGCATCGGGGATGTTTACTGAGACCAATATTGTTATCAAGCAATACTAAGAGAATAAGAGTGGCCTCCCTCATGCCTCGAGTGCGGGACAGTACGGCCTCCTAAACAACGTGCTATTCATGGTACATTCCGAAATGGATAATATCGATCACAGCGATCACAGCAATAATTTGCGTACCGAATTAGATATCACGCTTATGACAGCTGAGAACTATCAACAATTCGGAACGCCCGTTATCGCGCTCACAGTATTCAAAACAGAACATTTGAGAATTTAATTAAAATCTGAATTATCAATGCGCTAGGACTCCTTATATCTTTTATAAGTTGACTCGCAAAAAGGAATATCTGCTTTTTTATTATTTTTCTCTCATAAAATCATAAAAAGTATCTTTGCCAAATAGAAAACCAAGAATCTTATTAGATTTTTGCCGTCTCTTTTGGCGCAGCTTTTTTCAGCGCTCACGGTGATATCAGTTTAGGGCATGGTCGGTGTGAGCGCAAGATGGCGCATGTCATGACGTCATCTATGACGTTTCACGGGACATCGTTAACTGTCATTATTCAATTTGGTACGGGTTTAAGCACGCTCAAATCGATTACAGCGGTAATTCGGAATGCAGCCTCAGATGTAACTGTCCAGTTGTGCAACACTGGAACAATAATGTAAAGTTTTTAGTTTATTTTCTCTACTACTCTTTTTGCACGGCAGTAGGGTACTTTGTAGTACCCGCCTGGCTGGCTACCACCCTCAAGTTGAAAATCTGTCGCCAATCACCTTTCGGTGTATTCCGACAGCTGCACTTGAGAGCCAGTTCCTTTTAGGCTTTGTGTGCTTACCACCTTCGGCCGCATCATCACTTACCATGGTGAGATTGCGGTCAAACACAGGCCTATAAACAGGATAAAAAAAAAGACTAACATAGTTTTTAAACACGTAAGTACTTACAATATATGGATGAATTTTACCTGATGAATCTCATAGGTGAGCCCACAGTCCAAAAGAATTCAAAGGAAAACATTTCTTCGTACGCAACGCTCTTGCAAAAGATATCGTAGCAACTGCCCTGCGAATGTTCACGGTTACAAATCACGTCCAATTTGACAATATTTTGAACAACATATAGTTTAAAACCTGAAAATGCACAAAGAAACCGGAAATCCGGAATATCCTTACTTCCTTACTAAATATCCTAACTAATATTATAAATGCGAAAGTAACTCTGTCTGTCTATCTGTTACGCTTTCCCGCTTAAACCGCTGAACCGATCGCGATGAAATTTGGCATGCATATAGCCTATGGTATGGAGAAGGACATAGGCTACTTTTTATCCCGGGAACGCGGGTGAAACCGTGGGGGACAGATAGTAATATTATAAACGCGAATGTTTGTGTGTATGGATGTTTGTTACTCTTTTACGCAAAAACTACTGAACGGATTTGGATGAAATTTGGCACATAGATAGAATATATTCTGGATTAACACATAGGATACTTTTTATTCCGGGAAAACATACAATCCCTCGGGAATGCGGGTAAAACCGAAATATTTCCAATATATTCAACAATGCTCATTTAAACTGATAAACAATACCCTGGGTACGAAGCAGCGCGATAAGAGTGAATTTTACGAGTACACAGACGAATTTACTGTCGTAAACACGTTCCTATCAAATGCTGACGACCAATTGTAAAATGGGTACCAACACGGCTGTATAAAGATTATTATCTTTTATTATATTTATTTTAAATCAAATTGAGAATTATACTGAACGTAAATCAAATGTAGGTACTATAATAACAACGGATTTGAGGACTTATTTTCCGACCCACGGTTTCATCATTTCGTTTTACCTACTCCTTTAGGAAAAAGCTTTTCAAAATCCAAAAGCTTTTTCTTAGTAGATACCTACTAAATATAAGGAATCTAGCAGTTTATTTTATATATATTGTTTTTTTATGCGACAGAGTCGGTAAACATCTGGCCTGCCTAACGGTAAGCGGTTACCGTAGCCATATGGACGCTTGCAACACACGAGGCATCACTCACGCGTTACCGACCCTTCCCCCCTTCCAATGAGCTCTGGCGACCTTACTCACGCGCAGGAACACAACATAAAGTTATTTGGCTGCGGTATTCTGTAAGGTGGAGGCACTTCCCCAGTCGAGCTGCTCTTTGAGCGAATAAACGCTATGCTCTACCTCTCTTAAAATACTAATTAATTTTATGTGACCGTGAATCAGATTGACCGCCTGCTTGCTTGATAGAGCATTATTTAATACAGTGCAGCCGCCGAGAGAATGCGTGTCTGTCACCTGTTAATATGAGGCTATTTTCAAAAACGGCTTATCCTATTTCGATGGAGCTTTCATAGGATGGTTCATGAAGTCCCATCATAATCAAATTAGCCGATTTCGTGATTTGGCAAATGAATGCAATCTCTATGCGGCCGCACTGTAACTGAACTATAAATCTTTGTAAATCAATAAATTATCAAATTGTAGCGACATCTGTCAGCCATCTAACACTGAGATAGTTCACACACTGAAAGATAGATGGCGTGTCGCCACATTATCCTACATCCTGGATAAGAACTTAAGAGGAAATTCTGGTCGCGTTTATTCTATACAAACGTAATCCTCGGTTTCCTCTTTGGATAATAACACTAGAGCAATGATTATTTTACCATGCAATCTCTAGGTGCCACTGTATGTCCCTCGGTTTAGTTTTTCTCCATAAATTAACTATTATAAAAACTAAAAATCTTCTAAAATCACAAAAACTTACCATTTTTAACTGCCCTTATCAGACGTCCAGAAAATAAATTTGACGAATATAAAAAATAAAAGGAAAACCGACAGACATAGCCAAAGCCCTTCTTATTAATATTCTTGAAAAAAAATTAAAATCAATCCAGTATTGGAGGAGGAAACTGGGGATTACGAAATGGCGATTTCGTCTATTTTAAATAGGTATAATCGATCCAAGCTGTAGTTGTCTCTATCGCCCTCGGGCGGGATAGCTCGGGCACAGCGCGACAGCAATAGATATGTTAAAAACCTATTTTTCAAATTTCCTGCAGCCATCCTTTCCTCTTAAGAAGTTTTCTCGAGAATCTGCATATATACAACTGTCCGACATGTACAGGTCCCCAGGCACGATGACCCAGCCTGGCCGAAGATCTTCCCTTTGAAATGGTGTCGTCTACCTTGCAAATCCTCGTTAACCAAAATACTTAACAATTTACCACGGCATCGTTTTATTACCCGACTGACCCGGAAGGAGGGTTATGTTTTTCGAGTGTATGAGAATTATACTGAACGTAAATCAAATGTAGGTATTATAATAACAACGGATTTGAGGACATAAATAGGCTTATCTTCCGACCCACGGTTTCATCATTTCGTTTTACCTACTCCTTTAGGAAAAGGATTTTGAAAAGCTTTTTCTTAGTAGATACCTACTAGATATAAGGAATATAGTAGTTTATTTTCTATATATTGTTTTTTTATACGACAGAGTCGGTAAACATCTTGCCTGCCTGACGGTAAGCGGTTACCGTAGCCATATGGACGCTTGCAACACATGAAGCATCACTCACGCGTTACCGACCCTTCCCCCCTTCCAATGAGCTCTGGCGACCTTGTATGTATGTATGTATGTCTCTTTTTTTGTGCCGCTCTGCAGCCTAAACGGCTTGATGGATTTAAGCATATGAGGTGTCGTTAGATTCGTCTTGACTGGGGGAGTGTCATAGGGTATATTATTTTTATATGGCGCCTAAGAATAAAAAAATAGGAGGGGTATTAAAAATAAAAGATTTGTTATTATAACAATATGGGTATCAAATGAAAGCTTGTAAATAGACCATTCCATATATGTATATATTGTAATACTTTTATGCAACCATTTTGACGTAAACTGCAAAAAACAACGTTTAATGCAAGGACAGTAGGTACTGAGACGTTACCATACGTAAATTACAGAGTTGCGATGGTCGTTAGCGTTCCTTTACGGTACCGCTCATTTACTTACTTATACATACAACTCTTTCTGTATAAAAGTAAAAAGTCGGAAATAAATTAAATTATTAAAAGAAACAAAAAACCCGACTGCGTAAAATATAAATTTACTGAAAAGAGAAAAACAAGCTCTTAAATCTATAGAATTTTGAATATAACTTGAATTTTATAAGGTATTGCAGTCGGGGATAAACAAATATAACAAAAAAAAACATACTTAGGTTATTGGTTGTCCCCGATTGCAATACCTTATAAAATTCAAGTTATATTCAAAATTCTATAGATTTAAGAGCTTGTTTTTCTCTTTTCAGTTAATTTATATTTTACGCAGTCGGGTTTTTTGTTTCTTTTAATAATTTAATTACAACTAGAAAAGCGTTTTTCCTTTATTCAGCATTTAAATTATGTTGGCAGTAAACCTCGGAACCAGCGTGTTGCATCCGACAGCAATGCAGTGAAATAAACTGCAGTCGACTCAGACTAAATTGCTATTTCTTACATCCCTGTGAAGCTACTCGTCGAATATTTACCGTCTGTGAGTCGTTCAATCAATAAAATATGGAGATAATGACGTTCTTTTGCGTCAAGTTTTCAATACTTTTGTGAAGTAAAACGAATTTTTGAGTGATGGGGATTATTCACTAAACAGCTTGAACAAAGTTTGTCATTTTTTTTATTGACATGTAGAATTCTCCTTAGGATATAGTCCTTACTTCTTAGTAGGCTTCTCTTGTTTGTGACTGAAACGGGCATCAATACTTTACTTAGACTTTACCGCCATATAAAATAAATGTTACTGGGTAAACATAACTGGTAATTTCGAAAATTACAAATTAAATAATAGCTATTCTATAATGTGTTTTACTCTTTTTACTTTTAGAGTGTTATTTAAACGTCTTAACGTTGGGCTGCGATTATTCCATACATACTGTTTTCTTCCTGAATAATGCATCTAGAGTCATAATTTTTTTGTTTCGTATAATCAAGTTCTGCTTTGGACACGTCCCTGTTACTTCCTTTTTTCAGCAACTAATTATTAAAGAAATTATGGCTCTCCAAAAATTACAATAAATTCCCTATTTTTCCGCTCGAAAAGATTTTAACATAAAAGAAAGTAAGAGGAGCCTTGATACACCCTTTCTTGAAATTTTAATGTAAAAAAATATTGAATCAGCTCAGTTTTCGAGGAGGAAAATGGAGAAAATGAAACGTAGATTTCGTCAATTTTTTTGTGAATAAATCGGTCTGAGCTGCAGATGTCCCTATCGCACATAGCGCATAACATAACGGCATAGCGCGACGGCAATAGTTTCTTCAAATACCTATTTTTCAAAATCCTCGCAGCTAGGAACCCCTCTTAATTTTCGGTTTCGGTATTTTTTTTTTGGTGTAGTATGTTTACGTTTTTGTACAATTTTTAAGACAGCTACATACTCCACGGCTTACTTGTTGTACACTGGTGCTAAGAATTTAATATTGATGTGAATTTAGGAATGAACTTATAATACCCAAAAAACCTCTTTCATGATAAAAAGGGCCCAAATATACAGGATACCTAGTATAAGTTTAACGTCCTGTTCAACTCTGCACCGGGATAAAGAACTTGCAATTCAGTGCAATTCCCGCGGCGTGTCACGGGACAACTGTTAAAGTCTGTGGGACTCGATGCAGCTGTTTTCCAGCACAACATCCCAGCAGACTTGTCCGTTGTAGAGCTGTGAACATTTCCAGTGGCACTGTTTCTTACTTTTTACTGTGAATTATTATTTATTGTTAATAAAAAATACCCTCAGTGTTCATTGATTTGTGTTGTCCTGAATTACTGACTGATGGATCAACGCACAGCCTGTGTGTTGACTAATGAACGTAAGCCTTCTCCCAAATTCCCTTCTCCCTTCCCCTCCTCAAGCTCACAGTAGGATACGAACCCACTACCTTCTATCACTGTGCTATCACAGCATTAGCTAAGTTATCATCATCATCAGCCTATAATGTCCCACTGCTGAGCACAGGCCTCCTGTCACAAAAGAGGGTGAAGGGGAATGGGCAATACTCCACCACGCGTACCTACTGCGAATCGGTGGAGGTAGGCTAGTGGTTAACCTACTGTTGGAATTTTTCAAGACGCCTAGGTGGCATCCGACTATCAGAATTAAGTGATAACCGGGACCAGCGGCTTTACGTGCCTTCCGAAGCACGGAAACGCTCGATTTGAAATACCACTAGGCGGTCACCCATCCAGGTACCAACCACGACGGTGTTAGCTTAACTTTGCCGATCGATTAAGAACGACTAATCATGCTACACCACGAGCGCTTCTAGCAAAGTTAGTTTAAAAAAAATTGCTAGGTTTATTTCCGGCTCTTCTCAGCAAAAGCAACCTTCCGAACCGTGCGAGAGTCGAACAATTTCATAAGTGCCTAAAAAACCTATTTGAATAAAAAACAAATCATATCACACTTTCACACTCTTTTTTGTAAAACAACCCGAAGCTTTACACAGTAATTACTTTTAATTTAAACTCCAATTACCAGAAAAGCCATAAGCTAGTTCCATAGGCACGTTTGAAATTTTATCTGGAAATGAAGCCATTTCGTTGTAAACTTTAGACATAAATAATGATGCCCAGCGGTGGTTGGAC
Source organism: Polyploca ridens (assembly GCA_951394255.1). Classification (NCBI taxonomy): domain Eukaryota; kingdom Metazoa; phylum Arthropoda; class Insecta; order Lepidoptera; family Drepanidae; genus Polyploca; species Polyploca ridens. The sequence goes on along the minus strand of OX596259.1, from coordinate 2,427,534 downwards.
AGTTAAAAACCACCACATTATGTATGGTTTTAGATACAGTACGGTTGTTTTGTGAAACCATTACTCTTGGCGAGTACATGGAATGATTTAGTGTACGCATTAGAAAAAAGAGCAGTCTGTATACTAGTTTTAAAACTTTTAGAATTTATGGTTTGGGATATAAAATATGTAACTTTTCATGTCACTTTATAAAAGTGTTTTCCCCTCAATTCCCTGGTTGAAGAACCTTTGTTTCATTTCACGATATGATCTAGTTTTCTGCGAAATCTCATCTGAATCCGTACAGACATTACGGCGTGACAAACATCCACAGAATCTTTCGCATTTATAATTCTAGGTCCGCGGTTTCTGCTCCCAATTTTCATCCAATCGATTTGATAGTTTAGCCTTGAAAATATAAAAAACAGGCAGATAGGTAGACTCAATTTTGGTTTTAAAATGTTTGTAAGTATTGGGTAATGGTATCATCCAGAGGAAGATTTTAAAAAACTGAATCATCCGCTGAAATTTCATAGTTATACAGAACTAGCTAACCTTCGCGGTTTCATCCGCATTACCGTGATACAAAGTAGCCTATGTGACTATGCCTTACCATAGGCTATCTGACTATTTAGGGAGTTGCAGCACTAAATATATTACATGATTAATAGGTTTTTTTTGCGATGATAGCTCAGTGGTAGTGACCTAGTGACGTCGCATGGTCCTAGGTTCGAATCCTACAATGAGCTTGAACTTTCAGTGAAGGAAAACATCGTGAGGAAACCATAGCACGGTGGTACGGCACTTTGTAGTACCCACTTAGCTGCGGTGTGTTCCGACAGCTGCACTTGAGAGCCAGTTCCTTCTAGGCTTTGTGTGCTTACCACCTTCGGCCACATCGCTTACCATGGTGAGCTTGCGGTCAAACAGGCCTATACAGAGTTAAAAAAGTGCTCACAAAGAACAACTTAGTAACCAACACTGTGAAAGAAAAATACTGGCCTTCAAGTAAATCATGAACAAAATGAATTCATAACTTTAAATTACAAAATGTTGTTACATTTCAGTTACCACGCCTGAATAAAGCAGAGATTCCTAGCGCTCAAACTTTATCTCGAACAATTCATTTATAAAATAAGAGTGTTTTTGCAACACAACACGCGCTCCGGCGTCTAAGCATAATTTTATCCGCATCAACTAAGATTAATGATAGGTCGTATAATTAATTCGTTGGTGCCGTCAGGGCAAGGTCAAGGGCTACACGCTGCTTTGACCTTAAAACGAGACCCTGTGAAGAATAATTAAAGGGTGTTAGCATAATTACGCGCGATTTTGGGTTGGCGTTACCGCGCTTGAGAGACAGGTGATTATAAATCAGCTTAGGCACAGAGTTAATAATATACAGGCAGTTGTCTTGAAATCGCTCGATAGTCAATGCTGTCACTTTGATGTTGTAATTTATTATTACCTAGAAATTTCCATCTTTGTGTTACCTAAGTAGTTAAACATAGCAAACAGACAGACTAACTCCGTGAGGAAATATAAATTTCACGGCATTTAATTTGGCCCGAGCTCGAAATTTCATATAAATGAGGTTTTAGCAAAGATTTTCTCCTCTTTAATATTACCTTTTTGTACTGTATTTGATATCGTTTCAAAGCTAAAAGAGCCATCCTACGTGCATTCTCCTTGACCGCCGAAGTCGCTGTGTGCAATGATCCAAAGCGCCGCATAGATTACAGTGAACGCGGAACGCAGAACTAGACAACTCGCTGTGAGATCGGCGCCTTACACTAAAAAAAACGCTTAAAAAAGCGCAACATTGTGTTAACGCCAATAGAAAATTGTATGACTTAATATAAGTTTAGAATATAATGAAGAAATTACTAAATAGAATGGGCCATTAATCGCCTATTATTAATTTAAACCTTTTGTAGAGCTATAAATTAAAGTATCAGTTAAATAAGAGAATATATTAGAGAGGTTTTACTTTACCGAATTATGTAAGTGCAGTCTTAAGTTCACATAGAAAAATTTAGTTATGAACTTAAGTCAAGTTTTAGTACAGATAACAATAAAAATTGCAGGTGAAAAAGAACGCGGGGTACTTTTACGAACGCAATTCTCTTCCTTATTTTTTACTAGCTATCCCACGCGTTTTCACCCGCGTTCCCGGGATAATAAAATAAATAAATATCCTGGGACATTCCTCACACACGGTCATCTGATCCCAAACTAAGCAGAGCTTGTACTATGGAAACCAGATAACTGATATAATACATATACTACTTTTTGTTTGTAAATACATACTTAATATACATAATTACATCCAGACTCAGGACATACAGACATGTTCATGCACACAAATGCATGTCCTGTGTGGGAATCGAACCCACGACCTGCGGCGCGATAGGTGAAATCTTAATAAGTAAGTTTAAGTTTATTGTCAAACATAGTACAAAGACATCAAAAAAGCAAAAATAAACAAAAAATATATATAAACATGTCTGACAAATGGTAGCAAACTCAGCATAATGCTAGGGTGCACTGTCGTACACACAAGCGCTGATTTTCAGTTTGCCCCAATATATAAAGAATATAAATAAAATATAAAACTAAATTATACTATTTCAATAATATTTTAATAAAATCAAGAAAAAATTGATGATGATAAATAAAAAATAATAATATCCTAAATGTAAAAGAATCTAAACGTAAAAAAAGTAAACGCAAAAAAAAAGAAAAAAAAAACTAAATGTAAAATTATATATCAACACAATGCAACTTCACAAAAATGATTGGCAGTCAAAATCTGTGTTACTGTCTGTACATAAACTTCGCCGTTTCAAGCTGTATGGACATAAGAATCTGCTTGATTTTATGTTTTAAGACATTGTGACACATGAAATCTTAACCAGACTCTTAACCAACCGCGCCAGCTGGCCCGTCAAAAGTAGACAATGTTCTTCTCATTGCCGTAGACTATCTTCTTGCCAAATTTCATCACAATCGGTTTATTAACGGTTTCTGATAATATCTGCCCTTATTTTGTGTAATTATACTAAGTACAGCGTTGCCAGATTTTTTTTTCGGGGAAAGCGGGGTTTTTATACCTCTTGAGTAAAAAAGCGGGATTCTATCGTCGAAAGCGGGACAAACTAAAAAATCTGCCAGTTTTTATTGGCTTACATTTATTTCGACTTAGAAACAGTGCAAGTTTGATCAAAATCGGTTTAGTAGCTTTCAAATAATTCAATGAAACGGACCAATGCTTATGACGGCCTGGCTTATTGCATGATACGAACTGCGGTCATTACGGTGTGGAATGAAACAAAATCAACTTTAAAATACACTAAAAATATGAAATAACGCTAATCTGACACTGTTTTGAAGTCACCGTAAGAGCACGATGTATTCAATTGAAAATATTTCGCCGACTTTACATAGAGTTATTTCATACTTTTTAGTGCATTTGAAGTCGATAAAAAAATTCTATGCGATTTCTGTGCAGTGGTGCCTTTACAATTTTCCACTTCTACATCCAAAGATGATTTTACCGTCGCTCGAGTAATCTCCGAAAAGCGGGACTGGGCCTGTCCCGCGCGGGACATTTAATTTTGGGCTAAAAATCGGGACGTCCCGCCAAAATCGGGACGTCTGGTAACGCTGATTAACTACCACTTATAAAGCAATATTTCACCCAGTCTAACAACTTATGAAGGTGAAATAAAGCAGAGAATCAGCTCAGGTAAAGAAGACGGATGAAAGAAGATTGCATTGCTGAGATGAGTATGTTGAGATGGATGTGTGGAGCGACAAGAATGGATAAGATAAGAAATTAGTATATAAGGGGAAGCTTGAAAGTAGCGCCAGTGACTGAAAAGCTGGGAGGGAACTGTTTATCGTGGTATGGACATGTTATGAGGAGAAATGAAAGCCACGTCACTAAAAGAGTTATGAATATGCAAGTGGATGGATACATGGGAAGAGAAAGACCGAAAAAGAGATGGATGGATTGTGTGAAAGATGATATGGGTAAGAACGGAGTGAATGCTGGCATGACGGATAGAAGAGACGAATGGAAGAGGCGTACATATTGCGCCGACCACAAATGATTGGGAACAGGGCAGGATGGTGATGAATTGATAAATCATAAATCAAACGTTATATGAATAGTTGATGATACATCATAGTTTTGGAAGATTAAATTGAAAAGTAGCGTGAATATTATCAACTATAAATGAGTTTTGTTTGACTTTGAGATTATTGATAGAGCTGTAAGTTAGAACCAACATCTGTCACGGTACAAGTTTACAAGTTTGCCAAATAGTTTGGCCAATGTTTTCGATGCATTGATCTAATTAATGAACTATATTATAGTATGTTTTTATTTAAATGTGTTATACAACAAATATAATACAAATTACAATATATATATAGAAATTGTCCTCGAGTCGTTTCCTTTTTGGATAGCCAAGCTGAAGCGCCCCGAAAAACCTTCAGCTCCAGAGACTTCAAACAATTTTGCTACTTATAAGATATTCACACTCATAATGTTTGTCCTTGATGGAAATTGAACTCACGACCCGTGGAGAGGGAGCCAAAGAATCTAACTTGCACGCCAACCAGCCCTACATTTGAAAACTTATACTCTACCACAGACTACGTCGGACATATTCTCGCTAACAAAAATTGTGTCTATGAGAGTCGGACACATCTCACGCACACATTAGTTGGCTATTCCGCGGGAAACGAGACTCTATGGCCGTTTACCCGCGCTCGTGTGCGTGCCGGTTTGTTCGTTCAGAGTGGTGGCCGACTTGAGCGACACAGTTTTTTGTTAGCGAGAATATATCCGATTTTTTTAACATCCTTGGTCCCTACTGTGTCATCTCCTTAGATTTGACTGAAAATACATTTCCACACAACTAACGAGTTGAGAAACAATATTATAATACAGAGCAAGTTGCAGTTAGATATAAAAAGCGTTCATTGTGAGTATAACTTGGACAGGTTTTCCCGGAGTAACACAGTGACTGTCACACAGAAGGACAGAACCACGACATATACCTTGTTAGTTCTATGTTCGCGTTATCCAATGTTGCGTCCAGTTAGTTTGCAATTGAGGACAAGAAAAGTGTCAACTGGAATAATGAATAAATACTTTATTGAATCACTAGCCGTTCCCCGCGGTTATATCCACGTTCCAGAGATAAAAAGATTTCGAAGAATTTTTGAAATAGAATGAGGAGTTGCTGAGGCTACCACCAATTTTCAAACTTAACCTCTTTGCTATATTAGTTAAGATATGTGTAGATAATAAAGTTTATATTTGCAATGCTTTCTGCTTGAAAATATACTGTTAAAATGATTCCTGATTTCCAACTCTTTGTTTATTGCACAGTCAGTTTTGTATTACAATTTCTTCCCACAAAAAAGTTTGATACAAACTGTATTCACCCCTCCCCTTATTTTTTTTTTGTAAAATCATTTCATAGCATGCACCTAGCCCTAGTCTTGTAGTTTTCGAAATTTCGTGATTAATTATGAAGTGATATTTCGCATTTATATGTTTTTATTGACCACTGTTTCACCCGCGTACCCGAGAGATATCTTATCCTACCCTAACCTAAACTACCATAGCGTTAGCTTTTGTATTTTACCTGTAATTTACTAAATTTTTGTTCCGTAAGAACCTTCTCCAGATTACTAGAACTTAAAAAAAAAAGATTGATGAAATCGGTAAAGCCGTTCTCAAGTTAGGCCGTGACCAAGGGAAATAGGGATTCATTTGTATATATAGAGATAAGTTATATTGTCCTCAACTGTAAACCTTTAACTATGACATATGTGACATATGTGTGGCTTCAGCTCGTTTTAAAAATATTGCCTTTTTTCCGCCAAAAAGTCAAACAAAACTCGTGCAGTGGACGTGTGCTACGCAGCGTGACATTTCGGTTTGTGGCTCGATTGTAACGTTCGCCTACCTTTTACCAGGTTTTTACCAACAAAAAGTTGAGGAAAAACTTGAATAAAAAGCAATGAAAATGTACAATGCTTTTTTTGATGGTACATATATCTAACTCGTGAAATCGAGCTCGTGCTTTGGTCATTACTTTCTGCCACATCATTTCCTACTACGGTCAGATTGTAGGTTTACCTGACTGTATCTATCCAACCTGTCTATCTATCATAATATCTAGTAATAATGGTTTTATTTATTTGTAAATACAGGGTGTATTTCGCATGGTAACGCAAACTTCGCGAAAAGGCTACACCTAATGCCACTAATCAAATTGTGAAAGTCATTCACCTCGCTAATGATCGGTTATAGAAATTGACATTTTCGAGCGCGCAATGTATTTTGAACACCGCGATTTAAACGCGCGATAACGATGTGCCTCTACGTAGTATGTCACTGACTGCAGGCGAATATCGCCATAAGACACCGTTTCTAGTTTTATTTACATTGCTACTTTTAGTGAAAGTAATGAATTAATAACTTATTTATTTTAAATCTCTTTGGGTTAGGTAAGAATAACGATTATGAACAGTCTAAAGTAAAAAAAACTCAAAAATAAAATTTTAATTTGGGAAAAACCGACGAAAAATTCCAACATGGGGGGGTGCAGAATCATGTCCTGGACCATCAGGTTTGTGCGGCGATGTCCCTTACACGCTGTATATACAAATAATAAAAAACAGCTTTTTACTAAATGAGTATCATACTTAAAAAAAAAATGTTTTTTTAATTTTTTGTCAATCTCTCTTTTTGTTCCGGCTAATCTTTGAAATGGCTGGACCGATTTTGACGTGACTTTCACATGATAGCTGATGTGATAAGGAGTAATTTAGGGTAGTTTCATTTTAGAAAAATAATAAGGGTGCCGCGCAATAAAAAAACACCTACCATAATATATCACCTAGTATAATATATGAAAGAAAAATCGGGGTGTTTGACGATGTACGTACAGGGGAAGGGATTTTAAAAATAAACTAAGCAGCGCTTTAGGTAGGGGTAAAGTAAAAATAGAGTATGACGTGTGATAGAACTGCTCGCTGCATACACAATAGTGACCACGGAACAGCGGAGGTCAGAGTTTCGCGTTCCGCGTTTGCTGTAATCTATGCGGGACGCTTTTGATCATTGCACACACCGCAGCGACCACGGCGGTCAAGGAGAGCACCCGTAGAACACTGACCGCAGAACTCTAGATCGCTCATTGTGGGATCGGTGCCTCAGGGGGCGAAAGAGAGGATCACGTGTGAAACGGCGGGGTGTTTTTTTTGGGTATGTTCGGGTCAAATCTTGCAAGTCGAATTTCACCCACTTCCAGTGGTCGGATTGACTTGATATTTATTATACATTCGTATATTGGAAGACAATGCAAGTATAGTCACCAAAAAGTACAGTCACCAAAAGATCTTGTATTAAAAATGTTTTTTTACAACTTATTTCATAAGATCAGCATAAGTCATTTTGAATCGATAACGTTTCACAAACAATGTACTTAGTAAGTACAAAGGATTTATTTCTTGGCAAACTTACTCCATACCTATCCAAGTGAATGGATCCATGTTTCATTTAAAACTTTCAACATTGGAATTTGTATCTTAAGAGTTGAATCACCCTGGATGGAGGCCAAGTGGGCCGCGGGTCTGACGCGATGCCAAAATATCTTCAAAATTGTTTGGTTTAAGTAAATATAGAGTGTTGTACAGTAGTACCCAACTGATATGGCGCGTCATGAATCTTCGTTCGCACAGAAAAGAAAGTATAGCCCCGAAAATTAACGAAAGAATGCTTAAAACTTACAATCAACCTTAGATCACTACTATAAGGTTCATAATACACTGCAGCTGTTCCGTCTCAGTCGCAAATCACGCCCCTCCGCACGGCGCGCGCTAACATGGCGGCAGCTGTCGGACAATAGCGTTTCCCGCGCTTTGAAAATGTATCTTCTGCGCAGGTACATCGGTAAGCCATATTAGTTGGGTAATACTGTAAGTTGGTTACTAATCTACGTCGACCTTATCCAGATTTAAATCAAGTGTGGTAAAAGTCAGGATTGAATATATCCTTCATTTTCTAACGCCATATGACAGAAAAGGACAGGGTATGTGTCGTTAAATGGAAATTCATCATCTTACAAATCTGTTTATTGATATGATTGAAGAATGAAAGAGAAAATAACAAACAATTTCTAATGTTTAATCCGAAAGTATTAAGCTGATAGCTCCATATGGTGGTGCTCTAAGGGTCCGATTTTATATGGTAATTTAGTACTAGGTCACCTACGACGACTGTTTCCTGGGACAATACAGGTGACAACCCCAATTCGATTATAACAATTTCTAATTGAGAGTAATTTGTCGAATTAACAAATTGATAATTGGGTTCTATAACCAAGTTAAAAAGTATCGAACAATTAAAACTTTTACCCGCCATTTGGGATTAAGCTTCGCCCAATTTAGTTAAAATAATACTTGCACCCACTGAAAGAAGGCAGCGATATAGCTTAGTTAAAAACATTTTATGATTATCTATCAAAAATTTCTTGGAAATTCAGGTTAAACAGTATTCAATAATACGTATTCAGGTGGCGTCAGACAGTCACACTTCAGAAAGCCCACTTCCAAACAACAAGAAAGTTTTTCTGCATCTATATCTAGTCATCTGCTGACTGTATTTCAAAGACTACAAACTCACTGTACAAAATAATAAAGATTAAATAGAAATACTCATCCATTAGCCCAAACTATTCGTTTATGTCTTTTGCGACCGAAATCATGAGACGGTGATGGGTAAAGACCGGATTACATGCAACATAAAAAGCTTGTTATATGCATGCAAATATGCATGAAAAATGCTTGAAATGTGCATGAAACTTGTCAGAATATGCATGAAAATTGGCAAAATATGCATGAAAATTGGCAGAATATACGAAATTTGGTTAGATTGTTTAGGAACCCCAAAAAAAAGACGATTTCAAAATCAGCATACAATTAGTAAATAATCAATTGAAAGAGAATAATCATCAAAAAAAATAGGTAGGTACAGTAATTACATTTACAATATTTAATATTTTTGTAAACGTATAATTAATATAATTATTATTCCAAATGTTCCGAGGTAAGATTGTGTCTTCAATCATTCAAAATATTATTTATAATTGGAAAAGGATCGCTCCACATACACTGACGTCTGCAGGCAGAATTTGAACTTGGGTGCTATGTTAGCACATACCTAGGTCGCTCGCTCGATAAATATTGTAAATGTATCGATAATATGCATCATAACTAGATCTTAGGTAAAATATGCTATTACCGTTGAAGATCGCTTAAATATGCAAATGCATATAATCCGGTCTTTAGTGATGGGATTGCAGATCACAGATTCGCTCGTCCATTATTATCAAATATGCTTCATGATCAAAACTCACCGAGGCCTCGGAAAACCAGCGGGCGGGGAGTATTTCTCCCAATGCTTAGCCATCAAAACAGGAAACACTGCCTGCTGGGAACCTTGCCAGTGATAGTATTATTTCTCTAGAACAACTTATGTAAGTCGTTAATAGCATTGGGTGTGTTAAGCGCTTACCTTTGACTTTATGTTAACCACATTTGAGTTTTTCCAAGACTATTATTCAGTCACTTCAGAACCAAGTCCAAGCATGGATGACTTGAAAAGAACACATCCACAAAAGTATTACATGAAAGTGCTATGCAATTGTCTATATTACTTTGGACTAGGCAATTGCTGGTATGAGACACCGCATCGCAGTGTTACCCATATGAGATTATACGCCATATGGTCATTTATATCCAATTTCTACATCTTCATAATAATTGTCGATGAGTTTCTGGCACATTGTCGCTCAGACCTTACCGATAAGGAGAAAAACGATCTGCTCCTTTTCAGTCTTGCTCATCCATTGATATATTCAAAGATCATAAATATTTACATCAAAAAGGATCAGATCGCCAAGGTTTTGAAGAGATTTCTTGATGACACCAGGCTCATATTCTCTAACATAGAACTTGATAGGCAATATGTTAAACAGTTCATCTGGAAGGCTGTGACTTTGATTGTTTTTGCTTACACGGTTCTGATATCGACAACAGTTGACAGTATAAGAGCTCATTTCAATGAAGGCAAGTTTAATTGAACCACTTTTTTATATTTGCAAACCGCGTGGTTCCACAATTTTGGCTTGCAGCAGTGAAGCCGAAAAGAAATCGTCGCGATTTTGATCTTGTATTTTAAATATGTCTCTTCTTTTACAGGTATACCAATCAGAATTGCAGTCGCTTTTTACCCAAAATCTTCGGACACAGGGACCATACTACATTTTATCAGGTTCTTCATTGAATTCCACTGGTGGTACGTTGTTGCTATCATGGCGCTGATCGATGTCCTAGCGTTTGGCTCCTTGATCTTCCTGGGGTGTAGGTTCAAGCTACTGCAATTGTATTTTAATAATTTGAAGAAAAAATTCATGTACTCTGAAGGGAAAAGTCAGAGGATTTTAGAAGAGGAGTTTAGGAGGGATTTTATTGTTGGGATTCATCTTCATGAAGATGCTTTATGGTAAGTTTATGTGCAGGATTCATGATGACCATATTTGATCCATTTATCAGATATTTTTGATGTAGTCATAAGTGATATTCATTAGTATTTTATACTTTGGATTTCTCAGATATTAATTAGGTTAATTTCGCCACAATATTTACCTCATCTTTAGCCCTATCCGAAAGCCAGCGCTGAAGCATCTTACATATCAACATATACTATAGGAGCCTTTTCCGCCTCCCAATGCGAGAACGGCTGAACCGATTTGGCTAATTTTGGTTTTGAAATATTTGTGGAAGTCCAGGGAAGGTTTACATGTAGGGTAGGGTAAGGTAGGCTAGGCTAGGGTAGGGTAGGGTAGGGAGGGTAGGATAGAGTAGGCAGTACTACACGCGAACGAATTCGTAACGGGTATTAGTTTATACTATTTATACTTTTGTTTTTCTGTGTGGTCCATCCAAAACTCTTTTCTTTCTTTCTAGTTAAATTGTTTTTTTTTTGATAATATTAGAAATAGGTTTGTTAAGATATTTCAGCTTTGTGATGTAAGTACCTTTGCTAACTTACTGATGAAGTTATTTGTTCCAGGTGCGCCAGAAATATTCAACAGGCAATGGGGAACTTTTACAGCATCCAAATTTTAGAGAGTGTAGGACTAATCGTAATTAGTCTGATCAAGCTAGTGGTATGATATTCTACATTTATATCTAGAAAAAGGGACAAGTTAGAGGAGAACAAAAAAAGGAGAAACTTTCTCAGTCATAGCTCTCTCTCTACCTTTATTGTAGGTTATTTTTTTTACAAATCCCACTTATCCCTTCTTATATTCCTCACGATGTTTTCCTTTACCAATTACTCAAGATCATCGCAGGATTGGAACCCACGATCGCCACAGAAATTGACGTCATCGCCTAAATAATCACCTAACTGTTGTCCACTTCTTTATGTCAAAAGGCGAAAAAAAAATTTTTTTGATTAAAAACTCGATGAACGTAGTAATCATGCAGCTGGATCTCGTACTTACCGAGTGCGAGCGGCCGTCAGTCTAATATCGACTCTATACCACGACACTATCCCCCTTATTATAAAAGAAGGTTTAAAGCAAGTTTAGGAAAACCAGGCAATCTAACACTTGGCATTGCAATCCCGCAGCTCATTCAATTACGCGTCTAACGTCGTATAACAAAAAAAGACGAGGCTATTTTAAAACCTAGGTTTGCTTTAAACCATGTTTCGTAATAAGGGGGTATGTGTCGACAGTACCTACTAAATGAGACTGTATTTCAGAACTTCGAAATTTGAAACATCGATCGACTGTACTGCGAATGTTCGTGAGTTCGAAAAACGTTGGTTCGAATGTATGCTATTGCGAAAAACTCTAGCTTGAATGTTCGTAAGTTCGAAATATGTTAGTGCGAAAAAAAAAAAACTTGTCAACTTTGCTTCTGCTCCTAATAGTTTACCGTAAATATTTCACATATACACAGTGGATATCGGAATTCGAATCAAGAAAGTGGAAACCACAACTTTAACAATCAGTGATACTGTTATCTCAGCACGATTACGCAGATTACCACATTAAAACCTGCGAAATTTACTTGGTGTTTACCGGTAGGCGACATTTGGAAGTACAAGTACCCTCATTATTTTTTATATTTATAAAACTTCATCGTTTGACTGACATATATTGTTGTCATAAATACTTTCATACGTCAAACGAGTGTTGCCACAGCGAGTTGATATTATTGTGCCAACTATAAAGCAGGGCGGAAACTTTCGAGTCGTAGTCATGTCAGGCAATGAGGATGCGACGGTAAATTCCAATCTCAATACATCTGCTCGTCCAAGTAAACGTCAAGCATTGGGCTCGCCCCCTTTGTCGTCAATTTCAGGAAATGAAGTTCGTGGCATAATTCAGGAAGTACTTGAAAAGGAGATGAATAGACTTACATTGCAGCTTACAAACACCTGGACTGCTCTGTTCAATTCAGAATTCAAATCCTTAAAGGATGACTTACAAGGAATTAAGGAGTCTATGTCATTCATGAGTGACCAGTACGATGACGCTATGAAACAACACCAAGACCTTAGCGTAAAAGTTGTCGACTTGAAAAATGAAAATAACAGTATGCATGTGACTATAAAGGATTTAACCAATCGTATTAATCAGTTAGAACAAAGCGCTCGCTCAAACAATATTGAAATCCAGTGTCTTCCAGAGAAAAAAGACGAGAATATTGTTGAGATTATTACAAAGTTGGGCGCGACAATTGACTGCAATATTAAAGAGGACCAAATTTTGAATTGCTCTCGCATAGCCAAACTCAACAAAAGCAGTGATCGTCCACGCGCCATTGTAGCTCAAATGAGCTCTCCAAGAATCCGAGATAACTTTCTAGCTGCGGCTATCAAATTTAACAAGGCAAAACCCATTGGGGACAAGCTCAACAGTACTCATTTCGGTTTCAAAGGTGAAAAGAAAGCTATCTTCGTTGCCGAACACCTATCATCAGCTAACAAAGCTTTACATGCGGCTACACGATTGAAGGCAAAGGAATTAGGATTTAAGTTTGTCTGGGTAAGGAACGGACGAATATATATGCGCAAGAGTGAAGAATCTGAATACAAAATGGTTAGAAATAAAGAGTGTTTAGATAAGTTAGGATAGGATATTTTTTTTTATGAAAGTATTTTCAGTGAATATAATATTAAAATTCGCAAACCTTAGAGTGTATTATCAAAATACTAGAGGCCTTAGAACTAAAACACATATATTTTATCGTAACTTGTGCTGTAGTAATTTTGATGTCATTATTTTAACTGAAACATGGTTAAACAGTAATGTTTTAAGTAGCGAGCTTTTTAATAGTGAATATGTTGTTTATAGAAGAGATAGAGAAACATCAAAATACCATCATATGAAGGATGGTGGTGGAGTATTAATTGCAGTATCTACAAAATTTAATTCAAATAGAATAAATGAATGGGAGAGTATGTGCGAGGATTTGTGGGTATCCGTAGATTTAAATAAATCTAATCGTAGAATCACTTTCTGTGCCATTTATCTTCCACCTCCTATTAATAGAAATATGCTGGAACACTATATTGCTAATTCAAATGCCGTTTTAGATAGACTGGAATCGGATAAATGTATTGTTGGCGATTTCAATATGAGCAATATTAACTGGAGTCTTACAGATGATAAAGGTATTATAAATGTTCAACAAAATTCTTCGCTATGCCAATCACTGATTGATTTTGTCAATGTAAGTGGTCTCACACAACGTAATCATGTCAAGAATATAAAATCTAAAATTTTAGACTTAGTTTTCACAGATTTTTCTTGTGAAGTATGTGAGTCGGTAGGGGCATTAAGCGCTATAGATGTGTTGCATCCATCGATTGAAATCAATATTTACACTAATGATAGTATTACATTAACAGAGAATGCCACTTTAAAAAAATATAACTTTCATAAGGCTGATTATGATCGTATAAATGGACAACTAAGCGAGATCGATTGGGAGGTTAAGTTTCGAGGAATAGATGATGTAAACTCAATGGTTGACATTTTTTACGACGTAATTTTTGAAGTTATTAGAAAATATGTTCCAAATTCAAAACTCCGAAATAATAAATATCCTACTTGGTTTAATCGTAGACTTATAAAGTTATTGAAAGAAAAATATAATATAAGAAATAAATACAAAAAATATAATAATCCTATGAATGCTATATCGCTCAAGCTTATTACAAAACGATGTGAAATTCTTGCTACAAAATGCTATAACTCTTATATAAACAACATAGAGAGGTCAATTTCCAAAAATCCAAAATTCTTTTGGTCTTTTGTAAAAGCGAAACGGGGAGGCGCTAGTGTATATCCAGTTTCAATGACGGACGGTTGCAAAATAGTTAGTGAAGGGAATGATATCTGTGATCTATTCATGTCCTATTTTTCTTCAGTTTACACTCAGTCTGATCAAATAGATTTATCCAACATCAATACCAAATTTCTGAATACAGTTTGTTATAGTAGTGACTATATGGCTTCGCTTGAGATTGATAAGGGAGACACATTAAGGAAATTGAAAGCATTGGATGGTGCTAAAGGAGCTGGCTCCGACGGTATACCACCTATATTTCTTATAAACTGTGCGTCAAAGTTAGTTGATCCAATTAATTTAATTTTTAATAAATCTTTATCCTCAGGAGTCTTTCCACATAAATGGAAAAAGGCCAAAGTTGTGCCAGTTCATAAATGTAATGATGTGCATGAGGTTAGTAATTATAGACCTATCTCAATTCTCCCCATATTAGCAAAAGTTTTAGAATCGTTAATTTGTCCAATCTTTCAAAACCATTTCAAAAAATATATGACTAACCACCAACATGGATTTGTCAAAGCTCGTTCAGTGTCCACCAATTTAGTGACCTTTGTTGAGTCTTTAATGAAGTCCATAGATGCGCAAAAACAAGTCGACACTATATACACAGACTTCAGTAAAGCCTTCGACAGAGTGCCACATAGTGTACTGATTTACAAGCTCACTTTATATGGATTCACTGGTTGTATACTTAATTGGTTAGGTTCATATTTGTCGAACCGATCATTCTACGTAGTTGCAAGCGGATATCAGTCGGAGACTAAGGCTGTCACTTCTGGAGTTCCACAAGGCTCCCACCTCGGCCCTATTCTCTTTAACATATTTATAAACGACATACCCAGCTGCTTTCAGTACTCCACTCCATATATGTTTGCGGATGAGCTTAAATTTTTGAGAGTTATAGATGATATGGAGGATACTGTACTTCTCCAACAAGACTTGGATCGGCTTATCAATTGGTGTGACCGCAATGGTATACATCTGAATGCTAACAAATGCATGCATATTAAGTTCTCGCGTAAGACCAACAATATTCAATCTAGTTATGAGATTAAGGGGGCAGTACTTCAAGATGTTGGGATCGTAAGAGATTTAGGTGTATATATTGACTCAAAATTAACTTTTAGGCCTCACATTGATCATGTCGTTAATAAGGCTTCCAAACTGCTAGGATTTATTATTCGGAATAGTAAAGTCTTCCGTAGGCCAAGCACAAAAATATTTCTGTACAACTGCATTGTGCGTAGTGTTCTGGAATATGGAAGTATAGTTTGGCGGCCGCACTACGCTACTCATTCCTTGAGACTGGAAAGGATTCAGAAAAGATTTGCTTACCATTTGTCTTACTCTACGAGACTGGGAAGGAGAGCCATTTCATACAAAGATAGGTTAAATAATTTCAAAATGATTTCACTGGCAAAACGCGGCGACCTTTTAGATTTAATGTTTTTGTATAAAATACTACGTAATCAAGTGGATTGTCCCCAACTCTTAAGTTGTTTCCGGTATAATGTACCAGCTCGTTATCCGCGAAAACCCGTAAAACCTCTCTGCGCACCAGCTCGCAGAACTGTCCTGGGTTACAATTCTCCGATCCCTCGACTCAGCAGGTTGTTAAATTGTAACAGTGAAATTTCCGATATTTATTGTACATCATCAGCTACTTTTAGAAAAAAAATATTGTTAACCATGTTAAGAGAGTAACCACATTTAACTCGAATTATATATCTCGTGTTTACTCAAATTATACATCTTGTGTTCTTAAAATTATATATCTTATGCTCTTAAAATTATATGTCTTTGTTCTTATAATTATATAAACAAAATAGGTTGATTATGGCGCAAGTGGTGTTTGCCTATAAGTAATTGTGCATTTAGATTAAGACTATGTATACTATTAAAGATAATGTATTAATGTAACAATTGTTGGCAAACCAATAAATAAATAAATAAAAATAAATAAATATTGCGAAAAACTCTAGTTCGAATATTTTTCATCGCGAAGTACGTTTCTTCGAAAGTATACCATTGCGAAAAACTTTAGTTCGAATGTATTTCATCGCGACGTATCTTTAAAAGAAGGAAATAAGCGAGGGCCGATAGTCAACGGGTTCTCATATTCAAGTACCGGTGTACGCATATGTAATTCAAGCGTACAATCTCACTAACGTATTTTGAACTTATGAAAATTCGAACTAGAGTTTTTCGCAATAGCATACATTCGAACCAACGCTTTTCGAACTCACGAACATTCGCAGTACAGTCGATCGATGTTTCAAATTTCGAAGTTCTGAAATACAGTCTATTTTTTTCCTAGGAATCCTGCCTGACTGACTAATTGATTTCGGAGGCGTGTAGCTCCCAGCTGAGCTCACCTACCTAACTTATATGCATATAATTTTATTGCAATGTTATTATTTTTATATACAAAATTCTTCTGCACGTGTGTATGTCACTGAACTCCTCCTAAACGGCTGGACCGATTTGAATGAATTTTTTTGTATGCGTTTGGGTGGCTGGATGGTTTAGATTCACAAATAGGGTAGGTTAGGGTAGCACCACGCGAACGAAGTTGCGCCGGGTAGCTAGTATTATATATATATATATATATATATATACAGGGTGTTGTTTTGGTCGGCGACAAGCGACCCAGGAGCGGTAGTACAAAATATATATTCCCGAAATATGGACTTAATTCCATTAAATACTGTAAATATGTTGAGAAATACCTTATTCAATTTGAAATAAAATTACCGCAAAGTATGGTTACTAGGCACGTGCACAGACTAGAGCTAGGCACAAGCCGCCATCGCCCCACCTCTTTAGTCCCTCGTACTCCCGTTGAGTATTATGTCTACACTTTAGCTTATTACATGATTTTCAATTTTTTTTTTTATTATTAAAAAAAATAAAGTATTTTTTTTATATTTTTTTTTAGCACCAGTATCATTTGTATTATCGACCCTGAGTCGCTCGTCGCTGACCAAAACAACGACCTGTATATATATATATATATATATATGTCGGAGTCAGCGACAGCCAAGCGATACAAACACCACGATTAGGGTTCAGTAGTATCGGGATTCGGTGGGCGCAGTGCAGGCAATAAAACAACGTTATACCATCGCTTCGTAAAAGTCCCGTATGAGGAGAAGAAGCGACGCAACAAACTCCTCACGGGCCCAATGTGTTTATTACGTTATTATTACGACATAACATTACAATTAAATAATCACTTCACTTCGCTTCACTTCACTTCACACATGTACAGTCTTAAATAATTACAGGCTTCAGAACGGGGTGTAACAATGATTGCACTGAGATGTGTACAGCTCGAGTGCTTGTGATAAACTAACTATCCCAAAAGCAATACGCATCCCCTTATAAACTCTGTCATTCACGTTATAGTCAAATCAATGTTTTTAATATTACGCATACCCACATTAAATCTGTTATTTATGTTAAAGTCAAATCAGTGTTGCTACTATTTTACCCAACCCTTGTACCACGATATTATCGTCATCCAACTGAGTCCAACCAACGATCCAACTCTCCGACACGGCCATCCTGCGAATCACACGTCCTCGTGTGAAAAGCTCTACCAGATGTACCTGAAACAAAAGAAGTCCAGCACAGTAACTGATAATTTCACTCGGCCATTCCTGCCTAAACTTTCGAGCCATTCTTGCTATCAATCGCTTCAGTTTAATCATTATACTAACGCTTACTTATACTGACGAATGATACAGTTCCAATGTCTAAAGTCAACTCAGGTAAGCAGTATGCACAGTTTAGACAACCCAAATTTAACAATTACTAAGATCAACAGCCATACAGCTCCACCAAGCACGTTTACTACTTATGTACTTACCTAAGGGAGACAGTTTTAACTTTATAGTCTTAGCTTCTAGGCAAGAATAGAACCCAAAGCCATTGGTTATAGAATATTCACGGACTACTCTGTCTCCACGGAAATTCGAAATCTATGGTCTCCACGCTGTACAATAAACCATCTCAGTGTTATGGAAACAGCCACCGCGCCGTTAATAGTCTAAATGGCCTCCAATGGCCTCCACGCCTTCCATCTAACTGGCCACCACGCCTTCTAGATTACTACTAATTCTGGCAAAAAGCATACAGCCTCCCGGATGGTAGCCGGGTACCGCAGCCTTTGGATGCGTGCAACACCAGAGGTATCACACGCGCGTGCCGACTCTGCAGAAATCTCTTCTAGATTACCACTAATTCTGGCAAAAAGCATACGGCCTCCCGGATGGTAGCCGGTTACCGCAGCCTTTGGACGCTTGCAACACAAGGGGTATCACTCGCGTGTGCCGACTCTGCGGAAATCTCTTCACCTCTCCTTCCAGATGGCCACCTAGCCTTCCGGATAACATCGTCTAAATGGCCACCTCGCCTTATTTAGACAATACCGTGTAAATGGCCACCTCACCGTTCAGACAACCTAACCTAACCTAACATAGAACCATAACAGTCAACACAACGTTGATATAACTTGTAAATAGCTCACCCAGTTACGCTGCTGATTACATACACAGATACACAACGAGTATTTCATAAACAAAGATCTCACTATAATTTTCATCCAAAAAACATGGATCCACCTCGGCAGCCACTCACGCAACTCAATAACCCTATTAGGTTCTAGATTTTGTTTGATTCCACCAATGATTTTTCGAGCGAGCTTAAACGAGCTATGCTCAGAATTTCTCTACGTGACAGGGTCCGCAACGAAGACATTCGGAGGAGAACGAAAACGACAGACATAGCTCGTAGAGTTAGTAAGCTGAAGTGGTAATGGGCAAGCCACATCGCTCGAAGAGCCGATAACCGCTGTGGAAGAATGGTTCTCAAGTGGCGACTACGTACTAGAAAGCGCCGAGTGAGACGCCCTCCCACCAGGTAGACCGACAACCTGGTCAGAGTCGCTGGGCACAGCTGGATGCAAGCGGCCCAAAACCCTTCAAAGTGGAAGTCAATGGGGGAGGCCTATGTTCAGCAGTGGACATCCATAGGCTGATATGATGAATGATTTTCCATTAAAATAATCTTTCACAGAAAATTAAGTCACTATAACCTTATTTTCTTTCAAATCTTGCTTTATGAAGTTTGCGTTAGCACTTGATCGGCCAACGTTAATAAATTTAGGGTTCTAGTTACTCTTATCACCAACTCAAGTAGAATGCCTGAATGACTAAGAATTTCGCTATTTATAGACAGCCGACAATAAGTTTTACCACAATCCTTATCACCTCCGGTATGACAAATTTAACTCTAAAAATGAAGCTAGGGCTTCTGATACTACATTTTACTTCACTTAAAGCTTCCTCCTATGCATTAGGCTACAAATCAAACTATTAGGGCTTTACAACCTCTGAGAAGGATATCTAACTGTGTTTGTCTTTACATTAATTCTTCATAAGCTCTGCACAAGTTCTACATGAGCTCTACATTCGACTCTACATACGATTCTACATACGACACTACATCAGACTCCATTCTAAATTACAGAAGACGTTAAAACCATGAATTTGCTATTCGAATACAAAAGATTCGCATCTATATTGCGATAGTAACAATACTAGGACCGCATAAGACACAAGGGCCAGTCCGTCAACCCTGACTCAACAACCAAAAGATAACTACCCCTCGCGAAGGGTGCAGTACCTGCACATAAAATGCTATAGCAATCCAAAACATTTACTAAGAGGTATCAGTGTAATTCTTATTGTCGCTACTCAAAATATCTAAATCAGGAGGAAACTATTGATAAAGAACTCTTTTGACTCCGCGTCTGACTAATATGATATAAACCACAGATTACCATCGTTAAAGAAGTCAGTTTTTGAAATTAACTTTAATAGGATTTATTATTTTATTTTAATTTTAAAACGACTAATTGGTTCATTGAGTCATGACCATCTTTTGGAACTTCACGAGTATTTCTCTAACGTAGTGGTGTTCAATAATCTCTTACAGTTTGTTCACGCACCTCACTACCGTAATACGCGGATTGGTAGTTTTTGAACGTCACCCCGTCTATAGTCTATGATACCTACCGCCTCCCTTGTATTAAAAGATATTCCGCCCAAAATTTGAAACTTCACTTCGTCCGTTACGTCTTGCACGATAACTACGCAACGTATTTTTATATCGCATCAATTAGAGAATTTTACACGCATTATTTGTAAAGTTTTAATTCTAATATACATAAATAATTGCTGGAATAAAGTATTTAATTAAGAACAACCAAACTGAACCACAAAGCTGCTGAGAACGAGTTCATCATCGCGCGAGTCACCAATTCCAACCCTGAGCTATCGACATTTGGACCTTCTGACGCCGGATCATCGTCATCAGCGTACCTTGGATCGAGACCAGACAACGGAACAAGAGGACATCAGTTTGGTGAGACGTGCTAGCCAGAATATCCTATCTTAACCCGCGTCCTAATTCACCTGTGTAATACCGTGCTTATATCACTTCTAGTGCTTATTATACGTTCTATCTAAATCGTCATAGTTGTGTTCATCCACAATATCGCTGCAGTGGTAGTTAAATATCGACCGTTAAGTAAGTACCTAATCCATTGTTTTTCTACTCACTTGTCACCAAAATGAGTTTAAATCCGCCTAAATCCCCACTTGTAACAGATAAAAACCTTGATAGTGTGCTGCGGGATGATTTAATTAGACAAAGGGGTGTTGTCAAGGGTAGATTAACGAAGTTGGTAAAATATGTAAGTTCCTTTGAAAAACAGGTCTTAAACCGCTCAACGAAAACTGAGTTAAAATTGCGCACAAATGGAGCTACTACCTTACTTACTGAATTTAATGAAATCCAACTCAAATTAGACAGAGTTCTTCCTGAATCCGCATTGGAAGAGCAACTGGATATCCGAGATGAATTTGAGAATAAATACTATAGTTTACTCGCTCAGTCTAAATGCATATTAGATGAAGATGAGGTCGCTACTAGTTCTTGTTCTAATAATGCGCTAAAATCGGTCAAGCTACCTATAATTACACTGCCAACTTTCGACGGTTCATGTGAGCACTGGCTGGAGTTTCGAGACACATTTTTATCACTTGTGCACAATTCCAAGGAAATAACTAATATTCAGAAGTTTCATTATTTGAAATCTTCTTTGAAATCAAGCGCACATTTAGTCATTGATTCCTTGGAATTCTCAGCTGATAACTATGTTGTTGCATGGGAGTTACTGTTAAATAGGTTCAACAACAGCAGATTACTCATTCACAACCACGTTAAGGCATTATTTTCGATTCCTACGCAGAATAAAGAATCACCCAGTGCTATTAGGAATTTGATAGACACGATTTTAAAAAACCTACGCTCTTTGAAAATATTAGGAGAACCCACAGAGTCATGGGACACTCTTATTATTTATTTAGTTGTTTCCAAACTTGATCAAATCACTGAACGCGAATGGGAACAGCACAAAATTAATTTAAGATCAAATGCAAACGGTGATTCTAACTCAGAGCGATTAAAAGTGGACGATTTGTTATTATTCCTTAAGAACAGGGCAGACATGTTGGAAACGCTAATTGTCACACATAGTCAAGGTACACAAAATACGAGAAACCGCGATGTTAAAAAAACGACCGATACATTTAACACGCGTACGATACACAGTCACTTGTCTACTAATAAGCCGCCCGAACAATACAAACGTAAAATAGCCTGTCTTAAGTGTAATGCAAATCATCCTCTTTATTCATGCGAACTGTTCCTTAATAGTCACTTGGATGACAAGTTACGTTTTATAAACGATAACAAGTTATGCCATAACTGCCTACACCCGGGTCACGCAGCTAACACTTGTAGGTATGGATCATGTCGCAAGTGCAACATTAAACATAATACTATCATCCATCGCGACGGTGCACCGGCGACTAATAAGGAACAACAAAATCAAGGCTCGGTTAGCTTAACTGCAATACACAGTGAGCCGTCTAACGCACACACTGATGATCACGTACAATGCACGCATACGTCGTCGTCGGTTCAAAATGTTTTGTTGTCTACCGCTATTATTGAGATATGTGATAATATCGGATATTATCATAAAGCGCGCGTTCTCTTAGATAGTGGTAGTCAGCGTTCATTTATTACGCAATCGTTATGTGAACGATTAAATTTACCATTCATACAGTCCGCTCAGCAATACGAGGGGTTGGAAATGTCATAACACAAAGCACGCAAAAATGTAATGTTGTAATTAGGTCAACAGTAGGTAGCTATAGTACGCGCATACCATGTCTAGTGTTACCGCATATAACATCGACACTGCCCTCTGTATCTAAAGATTTCAAACGTTTTGACATTCCAAGCCATATACTGTTAGCCGATCCCAGTTTTTATGAAAGTTTAGACATTGATATGTTATTAGGTGCTGACGTATTCTGGGACTTGATTAACAAAGGGAAAATGCGATTAACAAATGGCCCTTTCCTCCAGGAAACTAAGTTAGGATGGATTATATCTGGCCCTTTGTTTTCTGAGACGCGCGACACTCAATACGTTCATTGCAATTTTACTGAACATTTAGACAGTATAGATAAACAGTTACGCAAATTTTGGGAACTCGAAGAGTTTCCCAACAAGGTCGGTTTACTATCTGACGATGAGAAGGCATGCGAAACCCATTTCACACAAACAACAACGCGCAAGGAGGATGGTAGGTTCTGTGTCACCATTCCTTTTAAATTATCTCCTGACTGTTTAGGTGAAACTTATAGTCAAGCTGAACGTCGTTTCATTTCACTTGAACGTCGCTTACAACGATCGGATTCATATAAACAAATGTATACTGATTTTATTAAGGAATATATACTTTTAGGGCACATGAGTCGCGTTGACATATACAAAACACCACATTACTTTATGCCGCATCATGGTGTGTTTAGGGAACATAGCACTACTACCAAGTTACGTGTGGTGTTTGATGCAAGCGCGTCATCTTCAACTAACAAATCGTTGAATGATTTACAGATGGTGGGTCCGCCTATTCAAGGTGACTTAATTTCCATTCTTTTGAGATTTCGCGAGTATAGATATGTAGCATGCGCGGATATTGAAAAGATGTACCGCCAAGTTCTATTGAATGAAAATCAACGCGACTTACAGTTAATTATCTGGCGTGATAACCCGTCAGATCCGTTGCAAATATACAAGTTAAACACGGTTACATATGGCACGGCCTCTGCGCCATACTTAAGTGTACGGTGCTTAAAACAATTAGCGCTCGAATGCTCCGACTCTGAGGTGGCTAGAACAATCAGAAACGACTTTTACGTGGACGACTTAATAACAAGCCAGCCATGTAAAACTAAATTGACTTATATTTGTGACGAAACAACTAGTGTTCTCGCGTCGGGTTGTTTACCTCTAAGAAAGTGGGTTTTTAATTTTGATTGCGATAAGTCAACCTGTCAAATCGAATCTAAGGAACTGTCACTAGGAGCAGATACACCTTGTAAAATGTTAGGGCTAGGATGGTATAACAAGTCGGACCAACTACATTTTCACACACAATTTAAAAACAATTCAAATCGGGTGACTAAGCGAACTATACTATCTAATATATCTCAAGTATACGATCCATTAGGGCTATTAAGTCCTACAATTATTTTAATCAAAGTTCTTCTCCAAAGGTTGTGGTTATTGAAGTTGGATTGGGATGAACCGGTTCCAACTGACGTTTTGCATATTTGGAATCAATTTGTCAACAATTTATTCATTCTTGATAACTTAAGAGTGCAAAGACACGTAATGAGTATCGAACCCAAGCGTATTGAACTACATATATTTACCGATGCATCGCAAATCGCCTACGGTGCGTGCGCCTACGTTCGCTCGATATCTAATGAGGGTATTGTTACTGTGCGGTTATTATGCGCGAAAGGGAAGGTAGCTCCCTTAAAACCCGTCAGCATTCCGAGATTAGAGTTATGCGGCGCACTGTTAGGTGCAAAATTATATGATAAAATTACAGAGTCGCTTCGCAGTAAACCGGATATTTCAGTGTTTTGGACAGATTCAACGATTGTATTGGGCTGGCTACGCATGACACCTAATCTTTTAAAAACATTTGTACAAAATAGAATTGTTGAAATACACGATTTAACAAAAGGTACCGTATGGCGTCACGTTAGGGGAATAAACAATCCGGCAGACCTTGTATCGCGAGGGTTGAGCCTCGAGGCCCTTTCTACTTCTACGTTTTGGTGGCAAGGTCCGGAATTTCTACAGGACCCTAACTTAAATAGTTCAAGCACAGAATCAGATCCACATGATTATACGCAACAAGACATGCCTGAAGTGAAAATCAACAATGTTCACAGTCTATATTCGAGTCAAAATACTGATAGTTCTTTGTTTCCATATTGCAGGTTCTCGCAACTTAATCGCATTAAACGTACCGCCGCTTATGTGTTGCGTTTTATTTACAACGTGCGCAACAAAACAGACAGGCGCTTAGGGGCATTAAGTGTTGATGAATTGAGTGATTCTGTCAGTATGTTAGCAAGGTTAGCGCAAATAGAATCATTTCCTGATGAGTACAGTGCTTTAATGAATAGCACAAAAATGAATAATAAAAATTACTTACTTAAATTAAATCTATTTCTAGACAGTGATAAGATTTTAAGAGTTGGTGGCAGACTAGAAAACTCACCTGACTTTGATTTTAATAAAAAACACCCAGTTTTAGTTTCTTCTAAGCACCATTTTACACACTTGTTATTTCACAACGAACACAAACGTCTACTACATGCGGGACCACAGACACTTCTGTTTTCACTACGAGAAGCGTGGTGGCCTATAGGGGGTAGAAATCTCGCCAGAAACGTTGTCCACAAGTGCGTCAGGTGTACACGGCTTCGAGGGAAAACAATTACTCCGATTATGGGTAATTTACCGCAACAAAGGCTGACTCCAGGTTTTCCTTTCATTAGAACAGGGGTCGATTATGCTGGTCCAGTGCTCATATTGAATCGCAAAGGTAGGGGTGCTAAAACGATTAAATCGTACATTTGTCTTTTTATTTGTCTTGTCACACGCGCGGTTCATCTAGAATTAGTTAGCGACCTATCTACCGACGCATATTTGTTAGCACTGAAACGGTTTATTTCTCGCCGCGGAAAGCCCGTTGAAATCATGTCGGATAACGGGAAGAATTTTGTAGGTTTGATGGGGGATTTCGCTAAATTCATTTCAAACTGCTCGCCTGATATTGTCAACTACGCAGTTAGTCAGGATATAAAATTTAATTTTATACCGCCTTACGCGCCTCATTTTGGTGGTTTGTGGGAGGCAGGTGTGAGGTCTTGCAAACACCACCTCAGACGAATTATAGGTAACGCGCATTTAACCTTTGAGGAGTTCAGCACGGTATTGACACAGGTTGAAGCTGTCCTGAATTCCCGTCCACTTAGTCCTATGTCCACAGATCCACGAGACCTTATTCCCCTTAGCCCGGCTCACTTTCTGGTTGGCCGTCCTCTCACAGCGCCTGCAGCGACGGATCTCCAGAGCACATCATCACATCGTTTGACGCGGTACCAGATGGTCGAGCAGATTAGACAGCACTTCTGGACTCGCTGGTCAAAGGAATATATTTCGGAATTACAAACAAGGACAAAA
Organism: Polyploca ridens; assembly: GCA_951394255.1. Taxonomy (NCBI): domain Eukaryota; kingdom Metazoa; phylum Arthropoda; class Insecta; order Lepidoptera; family Drepanidae; genus Polyploca; species Polyploca ridens. The sequence continues at coordinate 2,401,404 of OX596259.1, read as the reverse complement.
TGGAATAATAGCAAGGATGACCTTAAACCTAACACTATGGTACTGATTAAGGACGACAACTTGCCACCACTAAAATGGCATCTGGGACGCATTATTTCCACTTACCCAGGCAAGGACGGCATCTCCAGGGTCGCTGACATTCAAACTTCGACAGGAATCGTGAAGCGAGCATTTCCCAAGATTTGTCCACTTCTGGAAGCTGAAGAATAACTGCGTCGCCGTGTATCTTTAGAAGCCACTGCTTCCAAGGCCGGGGGAATGTTCACGCACCTCACTACCGTAATACGCGGATTGGTAGTTTTTGAACGTCACCCCGTCTATAGTCTATGATACCTACCGCCTCCCTTGTATTAAAAGATATTCCGCCCAAAATTTGAAACTTCACTTCGTCCGTTACGTCTTGCACGATAACTACGCAACGTATTTTTATATCGCATCAATTAGAGAATTTTACACGCATTATTTGTAAAGTTTTAATTCTAATATACATAAATAATTGCTGGAATAAAGTATTTAATTAAGAACAACCAAACTGAACCACAAAGCTGCTGAGAACGAGTTCATCATCGCGCGAGTCACCAATTCCAACCCTGAGCTATCGACATATCGAATAACAATCGCATTATCAAAGTAAATGAATTCAAAACTAATCAAAATATCGTATTGGCAAGAGGCAATAAGGTTGTGAATGTGAACCTTCTCAGTTGACTCTACTAGTGCTCTTCTCCTTTTTAACAAATAATAAAAACTGTCCAAAACAGAACGTAGGTGGTCTACCACTATGCTAAGTCAGTTACCGTAGTACTTAACCAAAATTAAAATCAAAATAAAAAAGTAATGTATTCAGTTTAGACCCTGTTGCCTACTTATGAACGTTAAACAGCTACATGTAGTTGCATCTACCTCATCTGTACCACACTATCTTTCAATTGACCAGCGACAGCAAAATGCTTAACCAGCAATACTAACGCCTAAAGTCATAACTTACAGTGAAAGAGAGACAAGTCAAATAACGAACCCTATTGAAGTGAACTAATCGATTCACTGCACGGACTACTTAAGTTAACTCAATAGATACCAATTTCTATCAGGTTAAGTCTACCTAATAGTTAATGGTAAAGTCAACTTTACTACGACTGATATAATATCACTCCAAAATGGTCTTCTGTTTCATCTAGTTTATCTGATACTACCTAATTGGCATTAGTCTAAACCTATCGTGAGATTAGATGACGTAGGAGATTAAAACATTGTGTGATTTAAACGACCTAGAAATATGACATAACCCTACATGACCTTCACTATGTGAATAAAAATCAGGGACAAAAACAAAGGACATTGCCAACCGCATATTGTACCAGCACAGTATATCACTATCAAGTGACTGACAAAACTCCTAGTTAGTTGCTTGACTACACTATTTACCATCACAATCTATTTGTACCTACATTTTCCAAATCCGAAATCATCATGAAACCAAAACGCAACTTTAAAAACCTTCTTGTTGACATCGAGCCATTATTATAGAGAAGACGCCACACATCACAACTATGTTCCGTTCAAGTGAGGCCATCCGGCCACAATTGTTGTTGTAGAATGATAAACGAGACGCGTAAGCGCCTTGAAAATTACGGTGTTTGCGACAAAAATACTGCGTAATAAAAGAGTTCTGATAGTGTTTCTACTGTCTGCCTAGACGACTAATTTATTGTTTCAGCGCTAGAGAACTTTAGTTCACTTTAAAAAAATGGGACATAACCTTTGCTTATGATAGCCTCTCCATACGTAGTAATAATAGCTGAATGGTTGTTGATAGGTTTCTATTGTCTAGTTAAAACAATATTGATTAGCACCGCATCAACGCCTAGTCTCATTTGCGAACCAACGTAAACAAGGATAATTATAAAAGCATACCGTCACGTTACACTAACAACACATCTCGTTAAAGCTTCAACACAAACTACGATAATAAACCACGTAGCCTAGGCGCGGCTCATCTTATTAAGCATGTATACTCAAATCATTTGGTGCCTATTTTATCTGACTATCCCTATAGGCTATAATGTTTATGACTGCTAAACACTACCAGTTCCGTAATAATAATTATACCCGTGATTATCCCCGTGACCAAAACGCAAAATAATAATTTAAGACTCAAGACGACACACACTTAAATCCAATTAAAACGCTAACCAACTATATTCTCAACAACAATGGGTACTTGTACCTCAGGTACCTTCGTAATCTATTAGCAAACAACATGAAATTGACTCACAGAAAATAGTCCTCTGTTCCGCCTGGTTGCTGATGCAGCACAGGTCCACCCGGCGCTGGTTGCTACCGTTGCTCACTGCACCGGTGTTGTTACCAACCGCACTGCCGTTGCCACGAACGCTTTTGACTGCAGTAAAGTTGCAGGCACGAGAGCAGTTATTTTCAAAGAAGCCAGCATCACCACATCTGTAACATGTAATACCAAAAGCATTTGATTGCAGCTTAGACAAAAAAAATGATGTAAAAAGTAAAGGAACGATCACATGACCTGTTTTTCCCACACTCGAAGCACCGCAGACAACCGCGCAGTATAAAATCACCACCATCTAGCTATTATCATGTCACGTATAAGCACGCGCATCTCATGATCCATTTACTCGGTTACTTGGCTATAGAAACGATGCCACCAAACTTAATTCAAAGTCTTCATTCTTGACGTCATGCCTCGCTTGGCAAAACCCTCTCTTTGACACGTGTTCGGAGTTCTCAAGCACATAGCAATGCTCAAAGTATGTGGTAACAATCCAAGTATGGTTTTATTGCCCGTCTTTATCCCACGACTGATGTCGGAGTCAGCGACAGCCAAGCGATACAAACACCACGATTAGGGTTCAGTAGTATCGGGATTCGGTGGGCGCAGTGCAGGCAATAAAACAACGTTATACCATCGCTTCGTAAAAGTCCCGTATGAGGAGAAGAAGCGACGCAACAAACTCCTCACGGGCCCAATGTGTTTATTACGTTATTATTACGACATAACATTACAATTAAATAATCACTTCACTTCGCTTCACTTCACTTCACACATGTACAGTCTTAAATAATTACAGGCTTCAGAACGGGGTGTAACAATGATTGCACTGAGATGTGTACAGCTCGAGTGCTTGTGATAAACTAACTATCCCAAAAGCAATACGCATCCCCTTATAAACTCTGTCATTCACGTTATAGTCAAATCAATGTTTTTAATATTACGCATACCCACATTAAATCTGTTATTTATGTTAAAGTCAAATCAGTGTTGCTACTATTTTACCCAACCCTTGTACCACGATATTATCGTCATCCAACTGAGTCCAACCAACGATCCAACTCTCCGACATATATATATATATTGTTAATATTATAATATTTAGATAAAGATGCCCATGATCTGTGTGGTCAGACAAGTTTACCAACCTTCTACAAATCCTAGAATGCTTCTCCTTATTCTCCTGTAATTTTTGGTGTACAATTAAGGTAATACCTGTATTGTATTGTAATTGAATATATTTCAGACAGCGGAACGAAACCTTATATATCTGATGGCCAGTTTAATTTCTATAGTATGCCTCAGTATTATAACTGGCATTTATATGATGGCTGCAGGAGATGTAACTCATGAAGTAAGTGCTATACCTAACAGGTGTATACTTTGAAAACCTATGTTTTGTTCGTTATGTTTATGTAATCTGTTTCTCACAAAAGATGAACCACCCTAGATTAAAATATATGAATTGTTCAGCACGACGTAACTTACATTTCGAAAAGGTGCCATCACAAAGTATCAAATTGTCTATAAATTTATAACTAATTAATATTCTTTCTTTTCTTTCTTTTCTTTCTTTTCTTTCTTTTCTTTATTTTCTTTCTTTTCTTTCTTTTCTTTCTTTTCTTTCTTTTCTTTCTTTTCTTTCTTTTCTTTCTTTTCTTTCTTTTCTTTCTTTTCTTTCTTTTCTTTCTTTTCTTTCTTTTCTTTCTTTTCTTTCTTTTCTTTCTTTTCTTTCTTTTCTTTCTTTTCTTTCTTTTCTTTCTTTTCTTTCTTTTCTTTCTTTTCTTTCTTTTCTTTCTTTTCTTTCTTTTCTTTCTTTTCTTTCTTTTCTTTCTTTTCTTTCTTTTCTTTCTTTTCTTTCTTTTCTTTCTTTTCTTTCTATTCTTTCTTTTCTTTCTTGTCTTTCTTTTCTTTTTTCTTTCTTGTCTTTCTTTTCTTTCTTTTTTTTTATTTTCTTTCTTCTTAAACTATTTTATTTGTGTATTTTGAACCATTATATTACTGTATAGTGCCTTATTGAATTCACAGTGGTATGACTTGATTATTAATATTAGTTAAAATAATCAAGGTGAGATGATGACCTATTTATTTGCAAATCTTCCAGGCGTCTCTAGTATCAACTGCGATATTCCATTGTGGCTGGGAGCTGAACATGTCCTGCCGTAGTCTCCGTGTCCTCATCGTGGTGGCCCTCCAGCGGAGTCAAATGCCGGTCTTCATGACTGCATTTGGACTCATGATATTGTCATATAGCAACTTTATATCGGTATGGTTTTTACAATAACATTCATGAGAAATTACTTTAAAAGCTAAGTTTATAATAATGTACCTAGTTGATTGACTAAGATGATAAAACTGCTTTCTTTAAATAAGCAAACTTTTTTAATTTTACTTCCAGGTACTGCGTTCTTCATACTCGTTTTTCGCTGTAATGTATTAAGGAAACATTGTTAGTTTTCCATACCAATACGAAAATAAAAGTTATGTTTTTATCATAAATTTAAATCTTTAAACCTTAAAAATGCCGTTTTATTTACCTTGATACCCTTTTTCACCATTGATTCGGTGTTCCGAGTAATATGGCCTGCCCATTACCAACACAGCAATATGGCGAGAATTGCGGTGGCTGCCACACGCGTCATACTTGTAAAAAGGTGCTGCTTGTGGGGGCTGGTCTGCTTTGTGTATTAAATATAGATTCAGTCTACTTTGTAGTTTTGCCGCCGCGCCCGGGCACGCAATTGTTGTCAGTGCGATTAGAATGTTAATATTATGTAATGAATCTAAGCTTGTTTTGAAAAGAGTAATTGCTGAGTTTATTGCCGGCTCTTCTCAGCAAATGATATTAGAGTCAGACTTTTCATAAGTACCTGCGAAGGTCTATTTGAAAAAATGATTTAGAATTTTTGAAAAGCTATTGATTAACTTATTTTTTTTTATCTTACGAACGCATTCTGTTAACTTTATCATTATTATAATTGTTTTATGTACTTTCTCTTATAAGTGAAATGTAATTTCTTTTGGGATAATACATTCTATTATATCTTCTTATATCTCAAAAGAAATTACATTTCGGGGCGTGGCGTACAGTCAATTAGCAAGCTGGAAGTTAGATAATTATGTTCATGTCTGTTGATATGATGTTGTACAACTTTAAGTAAAATCGCTACATCCAAGTTGGTTGCAGCTACTAGTTTCCAGTCCCCGACCAGGGGCCCAATTCTCACTTCCCTCGAACTAGCCTTCGAATCGAACTTACGGTTTGAGTCCTATTCGACTGTAAAATTTCGAGGGGCGGAGTCAATTCGAACGGTCCCGACCAATCAACGCTCTAGCTGACTGGTTTCCCTTCTAAATATGCCGGCCTTGAAATTGCCAGAATAACGTAACGTTCGTAAAAGTTACAATTCGTGCTTTTTTCGATCGAGCAATCAGTTTCGATTGGGTGAGAATTGGGCCCCAGATAGGTTAGGTTAGAATTGCGACCGTAGTAAGTTTGCTACTGCGCGCGAGCGAGCGGTAGCAGTCGGCGAGCGCTAGATCCAAGGTGGTCGCATAATTAGACTAAATTATACCGTAAAGTTTGGTTTTCCAAAAAATAATAAAAGTTTTTTTTTTATATTTAATGGGTTTGCGCTGGACCGCCTGATGGTAAGCGAAGATGTAGTGTAGGGTGGACTGCGCGTACCCATAAGATGCCTATTCACTCTGGCTTTGAATAGACCCATGTTATAAGTGTCTGGAAACACGTTGTCCGGGAGAGCATTCCACAACTTGGCCATGCGTATAAGGTAAGAGGAAGCGAAACGCTTGGTACGGCATGACGGAATGTCGACGACGAAGCGTTGGAGACCCTTCCGACGCCTAGTGGTCCGATAGAAGAACGGGGATGGAGGAACAAGATGGAGTTCTTTATCGCATTCTCCGTGGAACAATCTGCTAAATACCGTCAAACCTGACGCCAATGATCCAGGTTTTGCAGTTTCTTGCTTGTTAAGTCGCTATCGTCAATCAATTTATCCTTCGAGCGCGTCTATCTAACGAGTCCAAAGTTGCAAGTTGATATTTGGCTGAGCCATCCCACAGATGAGAACAGTACTCCATGCAAGTTTTCTTAACTGCAATACAATGATAAATATAATGATTTACACGAAATACACTATTGACTAATTTAAATTTTAATTTTATAAATTGGTCCTGGCAGAGGGTAATGCAAAAAATCGTTGAATCCTAACGTTAACACCTCTCGGTACATATAATGACACCTCCGTCAAAAAATTAAGATTTATTTTACGAATACTTATATAGCAGCTTCTAAATCTACGAATTAAACTCGATTTATAATGCCAATTTATTAAACGCCTACGTAAAATCTGCGAGCAATTTGCACGCGAAACAATGTTTATGATAACATGTTTATGACAGGCCCTATTTCGTATTTATTGTGCGCTTTCATTTTTTTGTGAAGATTGTTATTCGATATAATAATGGAAATATTCTTTACCTATGTACTTTATTTTAGAAAGCGCTTTTCTTACCATAAGTATTTTTAAGTTGCTGTGTTCTCGCTGCACATAACCTTTGTTATAGCAACTTTTGAATGGTTTAATTACGACGACACCAACTCCATTTGTAAAATAAAATACCACAAAATGAATACAAAGGATTCCTGCAAAGTATTCCTGTAGCTATTTGTAACCCGGTACGGAGCCCGGTAGCTTGGATCCGGGATCCGAATATTAATGCAAGCGCCCCAAACTATAGTTTGTGAAGCAACATGTTCCTGTTAGCAAACACGGGGATAACGGGCATAAAGCATTCTTTATTAACCTAATTCACTATTTACTAAAAAGATATAAACCGTGTACCGGGAAAAGAGAACAAAATTAGGGGTACGCGAAGTTGCATCAAGGGGTACGCGCGCCAAACTCTTGACTAAGATAGACTAGAGAAAGACAGTTAATTCTTAGAAATATAGCCGCAATGGAACTGGATAAACAACCCCCTTGCGAACCAGTCCACCGGCCACCTACCCATCTCTGATCAATAGGAATTAATCGACATCTCATGCAACAGCAGACTCAAGAGTTGTTTTGCAGAGCAATCACTGGGTAATTTATGGGCTGATGTAAATGGCATTTATCGTATCGGCGAAGCAGCAATTAAATACCTATTTACTGCCATTTTAAACGACGTATCGTTGCGACAACGGTTTTTTGACTATGACAAATTTTAAAACTAATCATCGTCACAGACTTCAACTTGAAGATGACCAAAAAGCAACCAGATGTTTGAGTTATGCAAATAAAAATTACAGTTTAAAAAAACTAAAAAAAACACGCTTTAAAAAGCCCTGCACTAATAAGTGTTAAATAATTATAAAATTGAACCTAAATATATTCTCTGTCTATCCCGTAAGGGCCTCAATGTAAGCAATTTTTGTAATTAAGTTCAATATTTGAATGAAAAGTATGTGGCGCTTTTCATTTTATAATTTACGATATTTCTTCATGATAATGATAATGCTTAGAAATTCTATTGGGTAACAAGGAAAAGCGCCCCAAAGTGCAAATTTGTCACATTAAACTAATTTTCACCACCGATTTCAAAACTGATTTCCTTTTTCATTCATCATTCTCGCTATAAGGGGCACGTGAGTTTGAGGTCTTTCTTCAGATACTGATTATTTATGTTAGCCTTATATTATATAACATGTAAATAACATATTCTGCCACTGGGGGCGTGCAAAAGTACATCACAATAAAATTCAACTCTTTTAAATGTCTGATATAAAAATATCCAATTAAACAAAAAAAAAAAAAAAAGTACCTGACAGTTACAACTAACTGAACAAAGAATAATTAACATAAACGTACTATTTATCTATGTCCCTTAAAATATAAATATAATTTAAATAACAAATAATTAAATTTAATATTACCATTTTCTTTTTATGAATTCATCCATTGATGTGGTACGCAGGAAAAACTAATGAGAACCACTGTTCTATGGTATGACCAGTGCAATTTTGCATTCATATTTCTTTAACAATTACTCGTACATACATACATAGTAAGTTGAAATAGCCCACACTGATTGTAAAATTTTATATGGCCATTTAAAAGTACTAGGTCACCTAGGACGCCTAATTCCTGTGACACATGTGAAAGTCAATGCGGTTAAAACAATTTATAATAGATACATTCATTTTTCGAATTTAAATATTGTTAATTGAAGTTAAAAGTATCTAAAGATTAAGTTTCGGCCAATTTAGTTAAAATAATACTTGGACACACTGAAGGAACGCAGCGATGTAGCTATCGGAAAGTTAAAATCTTTTTTATTACCATTCAAAAAATTATTGGAAATTCAGGTGACGTCAGACATGTACGGACGTACGGACATCTTTTGCGACCAAAATCATGATACCGTGATGAGATCGAAGTTTACAGAAATCGGCGGCGGAGAGGGAGTACCTGTTTCTCTGCTGGAAATACAACCAGCCTTCTGGGAACTTTGCCAATGGTAGTATTACTTCCCTTATTACTTAGAAAATGTTATTTAGTTGATAGCATTGGGTGTGTTAAGTGCTTAACTTTGACTGTATTTTAACCACATTAGAGTTTTTTCAAGACCTTTATTCAGTTAATTCAAAACCGAGTCCAAGAATGGATGACTTAAAAAGAACACATCCACAAAAGTATTACTTGAAAAAGCTGTTCAATTGGCTATACTATTTTGGACTCGGAGAATGCTGGTATGAAAAAACACATCGCAGTGCTACCCATAAGAGATTATACGCCATATGGTCATTCATATCAAATTTCTACATCTTTATAATAATATTCGATGAGTTTCTGGCACATTTTCGCTCGGACCTTACCGATAAGGAGAAAAACGATCTAGTCCTTTTCAGTCTTGCCCATCCATCTATATATTCTAAGATCATAAATGTTTACATCAAAAAGGATCACATCGCAAAGGTTTTGAAGAGATTTCTTGATGACACCAGGATCATATTTTCTAACATAGAACTTGACAGGCAATATGTTAAACAGTTCATCTGGAAGGCTGTGACTTTGATTGTTTTTTCTTACATGGTTCTGATATCGTCAGCGGTTGATAGTATAAGAGCTCATTTCAATGAAGGTAAGTTTAATTAAATCAAAATTCATATGTGCCATATACGGGGTTCTTAAATTTTGGCTTGCAGCAGTGGAGTCTAAATGAGCTGCAAATAATAAAATATGTGCAAATTCTTCACGAATTTGATCATGGAATATCTCAATCTCCCTTGAAATATTCCGATACGGAAGAATTGTGAGGATTCCCCTTATTATATGAATAAAAAAATTATAACGTATTCTTCACACACGGCTATCTGATCATAAAACTTAACTACATGGACCTTATAAAGATTGGTTTTGCCCGAAGGTCGAATCGAACTGAAGCCCAAAGACAATTATCTTATTATTGCAAATTTCTAACACTAACCGTCAGGTCAACCATTTGCCAACTTGTCAAGCGTTTGCCAAGTATTCATTATTGTGTCTCTTCTTTCACAGGTATACCAATCAGAATCGTAATCGTTTTTTACCCAAAATCATCGGATACAGGGACCATACAAAATTTTATCAGGTTCTTCATTGAATTCCACTGGTGGTACGTTGTTGCTATCATGGCGCTGATCGATGTCTTAGCTTTTGGCCCCTTGATCTTCCTGGGGTGTAGGTTCAAGCTACTGCAATTGTATTTTAATAATTTGAGGAAAAAGTTCATAAACTCTGAAGGAAAAAGTCAGAGAATTTTAGAAGAAGAGTTCAGGAGAGATTTTATTGTTGGGATCCATCTTCATGAAGATGCATTGTGGTAGGTAATTCATGAGTAGGATTCTTATGAATCCTTATGAATTCTTATGAATCCTACTAATATTAGAAATATATTTTTGTCGGAATTAGTTAAGTTAATTAAATTGTTTGCTTAAGACTCTTCAGATATACCCAACCTAAAATTAGCCTTTAAAGCCACTAAACTATGACCTTACTTTTAGACCTAAAGCCTTTCTGAAGATATTTTAAATTCGTGACTTACGAATACCTTTTCTAACTTACTGATAAAGTTATTTGTTCTAGGTGCGCCAAAAATATCCAACAGGCAATGGGGAACTTCTACAGCATCCAAATTTTGGAGAGTGTAACACTAATCGTAATTTGTCTGATCAAGCTAGTGGTATGGTTTTTACATTAATTTTTAGAACAAATTGACAATTGCGAGTGGACTTTATGGTAGACCTTTCTGTCTTGTTTCTCTACGCCATTATATTAAATTCCCACTTATCTCTACTCGTATAATTCTTCGCGATGATTTATTTCTCTGAAAGCTCGGCTCATTGTAGGATTCAAACCTTCACCGAGGCATTTGACGTTACCACCACTAAGATATCATCACCTGTGTAATCACTTTTAAGTGTTGTCTACTTTTTCTATGTAATGACTTTTAAGTGTTGTCTACTTTTCCCATTTAATCACTTTTAACTGATGTTTACTTTTCCTTTGTAATTAATTTTAATTGTAACGAGTGGACTTTATGATAGACCTTTATGTCTTGTTTCTCTACGCCATTATATTAAATTCCCACTTATCTCTACTCATATAAATTCTTCGCGATGATTTATTTCTCTGAAAGCTCGGCTCATTGTAGGATTCAAACCTTCACCGAGGCATTTGACGTTACCGCCACTAAGATATCATCAACTGTGTAATCACTTTTAAGTGTTGTCTACTTTTTTGTTATCACTTTTAACTGTTGACTACTTTTTATGTCAGAAGGCTGACAAGCAAGCAAGGTGCGCCTGATGGTAAGCGACTACCACCACCTATGAACGTTAGCAATACTAAAGGGATTGCCAATGTATTACAGTAGTACCCAACTGATATGGCTTACCGATGTACCTGCGCAGAAGATACATTTTCAAAGCGCGGGAAACGCTATCGGTCGGCAGCTGCCGCCATGTTAGCGCGCGCCGGAGGGGCGTGACTTGCGAGTGAGACGGAACTAACAGCTGCAGTGTATTATGAACCTTATAGTAGTGATCTAAGGTTGATTGTAAGTTTTAAGCATTCTTTCGTTAATCTTCGGGGCCATACTTTCTTTTCTGTGCGAACCACAAGTGCGAACGAAGATTCACGACGCTCCATATCAGTTGGGTACTACTGTACCAACCTTTGAAAGAAGGAAAGAAATAGATAGACTTTGACAAATCCTTTATTCATGTAATTTCATAATGGTATATTAAGAATATAATTTCAGACAGCGGAACGAAACCTCACATATCTCATGGCCAGTTTACTGTTTATATTGTGTCTCGCTGTTATAACTGGCATTTATATGATGGCTGCAGGAGATGTTACTCATGAGGTAAGTGCTATAATAGGTGGATACGTTGAAACCGCATATTTAAAAAAAATATGTTTGGTTTTGAAGATGCCAGCCCAAGATTTAGCCTTAGCACCCTTACGCGGACAAATCGGCGAGCAAGCTCTCAACCGGGGCTATGTTTAGGTAACTACGCCTGAGGGTGCCCCAGTTGGGGTCGAACCTCGGCTCAGGGCCATTACTGAGGTTAGGGGACGGGCTTTTTATAATTTATAAAACGAGTTACTTACGACAATTTGTTTGGTCTGTGCTAACTCTGATATCGATAAACAAATTACAAAACTCTCAAACAAAAGATTAACCCTACCACGATAAAAATTTAAGAAAAAAAAACTCAACTACAAAACACACAACTCAAAGTATCCATCCAGTGTAGAATAATTGTTAATAAATTAATTTTTGTTGAATGATGATGATGATGATGATGATTAATTGGTGTATTTTACTCATTAGAGCCTAAATTGAATATATTATTTTGAGATTAGTTTTAGTTGTGTTAGTTTTGAGCCTAAGTTGAGTTGAGTTTGAGACTAAAAAACATTGATAACTAAAAATAAGCAATAATTAAGAGATGCTTGCATATCTTCCAGGCGTCTCTGGTATCAACTGCGATATTCCATTGTGGCTGGGAGCTGAACACGTCCTGCCGTAGTCTCCGTGTCCTCATCGTGGTGGCCCTCCAGCGGAGTCAAATGCCGGTCTTCATGACTGCATTTGGACTAATGACATTGTCATATAGCAACTTTATATCGGTACGGTTTTGTTGTATGATTTATGGCAGTATGGTACGCTATCGGTCGTGGCTTCGATTCTCAGGAGAGACATTTGTATGTATGAACGTGTGTTTTTGTCCTGAGGATTCTTGTAATTCACCAGCAGTACTTTCAAGACTGGAATCATCAATATACAAAACAGTTTTTATTGTGGAACTAATTCAGATATCAACACACAACAAGAGTCACCTTGCTCAATCTGAATTTATGAAAAGCTTGTTATTTCGAGATTTCCGAGTAGATTCCATATTCCATTGATTAATTAACCTTATCATCATTTTTAATTTTCCTTCCAGGTCTTACGTTCATCATACTCGTTTTTCGCTGTTATGTATTAAGGAAAAGATTGTCAGTCTTCTCCTCATGAAAATAAGAGTTATGTATTTTATCGCAAATTAAAATCTTTAAATCTCAGGAATGAATGTTTCATTATCTTGATCTTAACAGGAACGTATGGCCTCTGGATAGCTTTTTTACGCCATTGGTTATTAGTTCCTCGAGTGATGTGGCCTACCCATTGCCATCATAGCTACTGACTAACTGAATTTATGTTCACAACTTTTTTTTTTACTACGAATGTTCACGTTACGTTACCTATCGCATGAAGGTCAGGCAGTCCGCGTTCCCGGGATGAAAATCAGTATTTAGTACTTTGGGATAATGTAGCTTTATATTTGAAAGAAGTTTCTATTAGTGAAATATTTTTTAGAATCGGATCTGTAATTTCTGATCTTCCTACATCCAAACTATATACTTACAAACTTTACCTATTCATAATATTAGTGAAGAAGGATAGAACATATTTAAAACTGTCAAATTAATCTTTGCCGTCATCATTTGCGGGTATTTAGACGTAACCGCGATAGATGGTTAGGGTATCCCTGTAAAAGTAGATGTAAGTAGGTAAATTAATAAAAAAAAAAGACATTTTGAAACAATTGACTTTCCACGGGTCTAGATATTAGTGTTTGCTAAATTTAAATGTGTTTTATACGTTATTAATGTTGTTATCCAAAATAAGAATAGGTATGCTTCGTATTGCATGAAGCTGGTTTGAGGTATTGTCCTCTTAAGGAGGCTTATGTTTCGATCGAGAGTAAAATAGGCACTCAGATCATCAATATTATAATTTGGAGAGGTATTCAGCAGACTTCGCCTTTAGCTCCAAACGGGAGCGGCCAATAAGCTGCTTGTGGTTATTAATTTCCCAATATTTGTGTACGTAGTTGCTACATCGTTAAAATGCCGGATTGGAAATTTTAGCAGTTGTATTTAATACAGTATACATATTTGTTGTTGTTATTTATAGATTATTGTTATTTTTATTACCTATACCTACTAATATTATATAATGAAGAGATTGAGAGATTATCTTTGTTTGAATTAACCCGTTGTTTCTCGCGAAGGACGCGCGTCCTATACTAACAATTGATGTCATTGTTATTTTTTTAACCACGAGCTATTTTGAAAAATTCGTCCTGAAAAAATATTCTCGTGTGATTTTTTAATAGTAGGAGATCCCAGTGCCGCCAAACCTTCCTTTGAAGCCCAAGTATGAGACGGTATTGGAAAGATAGTAATGTACCTACCTTTACCTTTTCTTACCTTACCTAATTTGATATTTTTTCGTTTAAGATTTTACGAATACTTTTGTAGTAGCTCTTAAATCTACGAATTAAACTCGATTTATAATTCCAATTTATTAAACGCCTACACAAAATCTGCGAGTAATTTGCACGCGAAACAATGTTTATGATTACATTTTTATGACAGGCGTAATTTTGTATTTATTGTGCGCTTTCATTTTAAGTGCAAATTGTTATTCTTTAATAAAGCTGCTATTATTTAAGCACGTATTTATTTTTTGTACGAACATATTCAAAATAAAGTCAGCATTTGTATCTGAAAAATTATGTCATCATAATATTCTACTGTATTTTAGAAAGCACTTCTCTTGCAATTCTTAGAAGTATTTTTAAGATTTTGAAATTCCGTTGTGTTCTCGCTGCGCTGTCTTCCAATACCCTTTGTTCTAGTGACTTTTGACTCTTTTAATTACGACGACACAACCAACTCCATTTGTAAAATAAAATACCACAGCATGAATACAAAGGATTCCTGCAAAGTTTTCCTGTAGCTATTTGTAGCCCGGTAGCTGGATCCGGGATCCGAATATTAATGCAACCTCCCCAAACTATAGTTTGTGAAGCAACTTGTTCCTGTTAGCAAACTCGGGGACAACGTGCACAAAGCATTCTTTATTCAACTCACTATTTACTTAAAAGATATAAAACGTGTACGGGGAAGAAGGTAACTAAGTAAATTTCTGTCGAGGAGAAGTGAGGTTGTAGTCTATGTAGGTCAAAATTCAAGGATGACACTTTTTAGTTTTGAAGTGACCATAGTAGGGATGTTTATAATTTTTACCATACGACGAACTAGGTAATGGTACTTGTATAATTTTGTATTTATGTTTTTAACCAACTTAAAAAATTGAGGAGGTCCTTTTTTCGGTCACCGTCATCTCCGTCATTTATTAACCGATTTGGAATTGATATATTATATTATTATTGATACTTCCCGTTTGGTTCCATTGTCATCAGGGATCCTTGAGAAATCGAGGGAAATCTTCAAATATAAGCACATCTATTGCGATTTGGCTATTTGCTCTTGGAAACCATCATTTGGTGGAGACCCCAGATGGCCAACGGAACTCCTCAAAAATATGCTTTTCACGGGTTACGATTCGACTACTTTAATATTGTTGCTAAACCATTTATGCTCGTCACAATGAATATGGTGAAGTGGAACTGATGGTGAATTACCAGGAGAACACCTCAACATACAGCAATATTTTGTAAAATGTGATAAGCAGTTGATATTATTTGATAAACTGTAAACCAACCCACTCAAAAACGAGAAATAAAAAAAACAGTTTACAGAAATATTAAATTTAGATTAGAATTATTTCATACTTTTTGGGTAGACAATTTTTTTGAAAATGATAAATGTTTATAACCTAGTGTAATATGTAATTATAATAAATATTATTGTTTATTGTGGTCGCTAATGACCTTAGATGTTAAAAAGCGACCTAAAATAAATAAATAAAAAAAAAAAAAAAAAAAAAAATGAAGTTATGTAAGAATGCACCAATAAATTTTCTGATTTTGAAGAAGACAATAACGCATTTGTCTTGCATGCAATATAGTCTAATATGTAACTGATAAACTGACGAAAGCCAGCTACTTATATCATATAATTTTAGTTAAACATATTTAATAGTCCATTAGTGTGTTACCGCCGCGGTATTAAGCACGCACCGAAGGCGAGTCAAAAAAACACCTCTAAAAACTGTTTGTTGAAAAAAACGTCGTATGATACGCGTGTGCATCGATCATTCCTCTCGGCTCCCTTCGCGTTCGCTTGCGGCTCACGCGCCGCCGCCTCGTCTCTAATGACCAACTTTGCACACATGTTTCATACAATATAATGTACTATTTCTTAACACTGATATAATGAAACTAAACTAGAAACGATTAATAACCTACTTAATGCGTTCAATAACGACCTTTTCAGTTTGAGTTTAATACAGCGTGAAATAGCAATACATTCATATTAGAGATATTGCTCTGTACGTGAGCGCAGGCACCGCGGCAATATTACCTAGCCAAGCTCAGTTTTAGATGACGTGCCTCCACACTGCCGTATACCACGCATAGAATGTAATAAAGGCCTTTTGTGATATTGAGAAGTTGAATGTAACATACCTACTACGGAAATTTCTACCTAGACTGAACATGCATGTAAAAAAATGTGTTTGTTTCATAAACATGAAAACATATCGTGAGGAAACCATAGCACGGAGTTATCAGATTATACCGGAAGGTGATGGATTTTTAACTTGAAAGCTGCCAACATAGAGAGAATATATTAACAGAGCGACTATATTAGAATATGTTTCGTGAGCACGAGTATGTGCAACGCAGCCTCGACACGAACTGCGCGTTTATAGTTTGAACTACTAAATACACGTACATATTATTAATCTGATACTTTTACCGAGAACAAAATGTTATGCTTTTTTTACAACTTTTTTTTAGTATTACCTGTCCCGGTGTCTGTAATGGAATTTTGCAAGTAAAATTTGACCCACTTTCCGGTTTCCGATTAAGCTGAAATTTTGCACGAATATGCATATCGCGTGACAATGCAATATTATGATGTCGTGGAGCTGATCTGATGATGGAGTTGGAAGGTGACCATAGGACCTCCGTAATAAAACCACGTAACCCCATCGAGTTTGGGCTCGTTTGATTCGTCTTGATGAGTACTTTGTCACAAGTACAGTCACTCAAAAAAAAAGCTTGTATTAAATTTTTTTAACAAAGAACTTGTGGTGACAATAAATCACTACAGTAGGATATCTATGAATGCATCTAGGTATATGCAAACTGCTCACGCTTAGCAGGTAATGTTGTTAAGGCTATCACTATGAATATATCTTACAATATGGCTACCACCCTAGACGCCGCTACCAGTTAAGAGTGCGTATAAAGCAAAATATCAATCTTAGAATTGAAATTTACCCAAGTAAATAGTATTTAAATGAAAAAAAAATATATGGGTATTTTCATTATATACGCGAGGGTTCTATCTGAGCAAAAACATAATGGAATGAAATTTCCTCGATAGAAAAAAATCACAAAGCTACCTCTAATAATAATGAATTTTTGGTTTTATTCGTTCATGGTGTATCTAATTAAGATAAAAATTCGATAAATAATATCACTAACCTATGACCTAGGGCTGTTACTAACGATTTTTTTTAAATATTCTATACATTACGAGTTATTTAGATAAAAAGAGCTTAGTTCATTTTTGTTCCGCGAAACACGCTATCTCCATCTCATCTCCACGCGAAGATTAGACATAAGTTTGTTTCATCTGACATTGCCTTATTTTTCTGGCTTGGTAGGCACTCGACTACCCAGCTAGACGGGTACTACAATTTAACATCGTGATATGGTTTCCCATCGATGTTTTCCTTCACCGAACCTAGCTAGGTAAATAAAAGTCGTCTCGCATTAAAATATCAGAGAAGTAAAGATTTCAAAAACAAAAAACCATTATTCCTTATCAGTTCTCTATCGCCCAGCAGCGGAAACATTAAAAGATATCATTAAAATGATTTTAATGGGTCTGACAGCTATCAAGGGTTCACCGTCGCTACCAGCCCACCAACAATGGCCTCATTATAATGAAATCCTAATTATTTGATAAGCCTGGGTTCACTTACCCGTCATAAAGAACAAAAAAACCACTTGACATTTAGTTATCTTGCCTCACGCAGCGATTAATCATAACAACCCTAAGTTAAGCAGCGTCAAAGAATTAAATCCCAATTTAGGGCGACTTGCACCAAATTTAGTTAAATATGTCCTAAATAATTGGACTGTTTTACAAAAAACTTAAACCGACTTCAAAGTACACTAAGAAGTAATCAAATCCTGATCTGATGACAATGGGACCAAACGGGAAGTATACCCATTCAAATAAAAAAATAATTTTCCAAATCGGTTAATAAATGACGGAGTTATGAGGTAACAAACAAAAAAAAATACATTCGAATTGAGAACCTTCTCCTTTTTTTGAAGTCGGTCAACAAATTTAACTAAATGCATTGAAAACATAATTCCATTTAGTGACTTCTTGCACGAAGCACGATAAATAACAATGGGGTCTTCAGTAGAATCTTTAACTCGAAAATTAAGGACTGCTGCGTTTGCTGTTTGAAAAATTAAAAAAAAATACGAATGTTGTGACGGCCAAATTAGTTTATTTTGCATATTTTCAGACCCGTTAATCTTATGGCGTATTACTATGGGGAGCTGCAGCAGATATTGAGAATATTTTTATTAATACTTCCAAAAAAGAGCAATTCGTGCAATTTTTAGTCCTCGTGAATAATTGAAGGAATTATTTATCTCATACAAAGAAAGTCTTGAAATCAAGAGCTTATTATAAGGGTAAGATTATATTGAAGATTGCCTTTACTAATAGGTCGACTTATAAACTCTATTATTTCTTCATCATCATCCGAATAAAAACCCCAAATATTCATTATTATAACAAATTCAAAACAAACAAACATCACCTCTCAAAAAAAACGTCAACTTCAGCTGCAATATGGCGCTAAACGTATTTAGCGGGGTTAAATAGTGTCCACAGCTTAAATATTTTTGATTGACTGATTTAAATCAAACATTTTGATTAATTCCTACTTAAACACATTTAAGATGGATGGTGCAAGTGGCCCTTAAGATGGATGGTGCAAGCGGCCCCATTCGTTTTTAGGATTCTTTACCCAAAGGGTGCCAAACGGGACTCTATTACTAAGCCTTCCGTGCGTCCGACTGTCTGTATCTCATTTACCGTAATAGGTACAGTAGTACCCAATTAATATGGCTTACCGATGTACCTGCGCAAAAGATACATTTTCAAAGCGCGGGAAACGCTATTGGCCGACAGCTGCCGCCATGTTACCGCGCGCCGTGCGGAGGGGCGTGACTTGCGAGTGAGACGGAACTAACAGCTGCAGTGTATTATGAACCTTATAGTAGTGATCTAAGGTTGATTGTAAGTTTTAAGCATTCTTTCGTTAATCTTCGGGGCCATACTTTCTTTTCTGTGCGAACGACGATTCACGACGCGCCATATAAGTTGGGTAATACTGTAGACAGTTGAAATTTTCAAATAATACTTATGTAAACAAGAAACGTCATTTAAGTATTTGGCATTTATTTTGTTGCGCCTACTTATTGTACGGAACCCTCGGACGGAATAGTTACGTTACGTTAATAACGGTAAAATTTTTCAAACTTTTCTATGTATAAGTTTATTTCTATACAAATGTCCTGAACATTATTTTGATTTACTTAATACACCTAACTGTACTCAACAAGAATTATGTAGGTAAATACTGCATGGTTTGCATGCATGTAACTAAATGCGGTGTATGATATAATATAAATATTTAGTCTGCATATACAATGGTGTACTGTTCGCTTGTTACTATAGAATTCGTAACAAGATCTAATATGACACAACAGCAAAACATTATACTTAAAGTCCGCTCGTCTAACATTCAAAGCACAGTTTAAATAACCCCGCAGTTAATAGAAAAAATATAATTATGTCAATAGGGATGTTGCCTGGATAAAAATATAATAATTCTAATTAGTCCGTCAGTTAGATTATCAAAAAATATTGGACACGTATTTCTTGCTTTACCAAATCATTAACAATTGACGAAGATAAAGCGCGACTAAGTTCGGGAGTAGGGGCTCGTGACGTCACTTGTTCCTAAAAAGTGTACCACACCGTGACGTCACGCGGAACTTCAACACACGATATCTTCGTATTTTTTTGTTTTATTGACAAAAGAAAAAATACGTGTCTAATATTATTTGTATAATGTAAATGACAGACTATTTAGTTTTTTTCAGGAAAGTAGCCTATTATTATAAAAACTGTCTGTTTATCTGTATCTTTTTCACGACTACACCGATGCACCGATTGCGTCTGTGGTTGAAGAGGGCTTCTTTGTATGTCGGGAATGCAGGTAAAAGAGCAGGAAACAGATTAAGCATATTATTTAGGACAATTTGATTTAGGAAAATTCGATGTCGGATGGCGGTTCAAGGAGACATGATTTTACCTTTCCCTAGATTTTTTATTCTTTCTTTTTAGTTACCCGGTGTTACGTAATTCCTTGGTACATCGAATGCGATGCAAATTGAAGTGTCTAGGAATTTAAATCTTCATGAATTTTAAAACTACGCCGCTCAGCTCAGGTGCGATGCAAAATTATTATATTAATAACTTATATTGTGTTTTATTATAATACTTTCAACTATTGCGCCTTCATACGAAGATGGTACTTTTTCTTTTCTGGTTTTAGATATGATACATCCTGCCTGACCCACCGACTACGAAGGACATATTCTCGCTAACAAAAAACTGTGTCTATGGAGTCGGCCACCTCTCACGCACACCTTAGTTGGCTATTCCGCGGGAAATTAGACTCTGTTGCCGTTTACACAAAGTCGATTACTCGCGCTCAACTAATGTGTGAATGTGTGCGTGCCGGCTTGTACGTACAGCGTGGTGGCCGACTTGAGTGACACAGTTTTTTGTTAGCGAGAATATATCCGACTTTTTTTAATATCTGTGGCCTGACCCTGATTCTGACATCCAAGATGACTTTTCATAAATTTCACAATATATGTATCTAGTAGGGATGTCGAATGCCCTGGCAAAGGTTAAGTCGAAATTCGAATCTTATAATGAGCGAAAAGGTCTGCCAATTCCTAGCCGAATGTTTGTCGTTGGAAAAAATAGCTGTCCAATATGAAAACCATTTTATTCAGCTTTGAAAGTCTAGAATATAGTATATAATATATAAGATTCTTGAGTATGAGTTAAGACTATAAATGCTGTACGGTGCCATGGGATAACTGCGTGCGTGACGCGGGGGTAGAGAAGACCTTTTGGTTTTGATTTCCCACCTCGCACGTGCCTGCTCTGCACTTGTCATACACAAGAAAACACAGAGGACTTGCGGTATTTCTTTAGTTCAGATTATTAGGATTTTTCCGCTTTAAATAATTAGGATGGTGTCAAGTAGGTATTAAATGTGGAGCAGTTTTTGCTCTGGTGCAATTATCTCCAAAAGCAATACAAACAAGCACTCAATGTAAACATCTTCACTCTCCGAACATCAAGGTGGATAACAAAAAGCTCCTTCCAGCTAAATGTATCCCGGTACGAAAGAGGCTCGCTTAATCCAACAGATTTATTACAAGAGGCCGTGAGCCGTGTTTAAAAGATTAATTGCCGCCACAAGTGCCACAACCACTCTGCAGATGGGTTTCACAAAATTAGATGTCGTTGCGAATACCAAATTCGAAGACGCTCGTGACATTCGAAGGTGTCTTTGAATGACAAGACTAAAGGATTTGTTATACAATGACAGGCATCATGTGCGTTAGCTTACGCATTTAGGTTTTTTACAATATATTTCAATAGAAAAAGAATTCGCTGTGCTTTCGGGAGCGCACACGTCATTGGCCCGAATCATGGCCGATTTTATCGCTAGCTTTCTTTCTCTCTTTCGAGAGTACATCTTCCTCCGCTTCTCTTAATGTGAATTTGTATGGTATTCAAATGATTACTTTCCCTCTGCCAAATAGTCACCCAACTTTGTCTAGTTATTCTTAAAAAACTCTCATTATCTCCACTCAAAAATTACCATCGCAAAGAATTAAGATTTGTTCTTCGCTTTGCATGGGTAGTCTTTCGCTTCGCGTTTGATACAAATATTAGAAAATACAACTTCACAAACATCAGTACCGAGGCGGGAAATTCCATTTTTTCGAGTTTTTATTGTGTTTTACCTTCGTAGAACAATATGGATAGATATTTCAGTGATTAGCGAACGTAGTAGTTAATTAGCATATTGTGGAATTGATACTTTTTTGTTTAGGAATAACTATTTTTGTACATTTCCCAAAATAGTCAGTTTTACGGTTTTTACAGAAACCATGAGAAACGTTCAAATATGGCTCATATTATACAAAAAACATTTATAACACCAAGGGCGGATCCAGGAGGGGGGTCATGGGGGTCATGACCCCCCCCCCCCCCCTCTGGGCCTCGACCGTCTAGATCAACCTGAATTAAAAATCTAAATCACTCGCACGCATCACACCCTTGATTGTTTTGTCAATAGGTTCTGTAGTCACATGAGTAATGAAAATGTAATTGGTAATCACTAGAACTAATGAACCGATTTTGATTTTTTTTACAAATGTACCTCCGTGATGTACCTTCTCTATTTTCGTGTGAATCTGCGAGTAACAGCTTTAGTATTGTGTGTATTTTGAAACCCATCCAAGCTGGATATAAGTCACACACTTATTGGATATAAGTCACACACTTATATCCAATAAGTGTGTGACCCCCCCCCCCCCCCTCCTGACCTGAAGGCTGGATCCGCCCTTGCATAACACAATGTGCCAAATGAATTTCTACGGTCGCTAATAACTGAAATATCTATCCATATTGTTCTACGAAGGTACAAAACAATAAAAGCTCGAAAAAAAAACCGCCTCGTTACAGTAGTACCCAATTAATATGGCTTACCGATGTACCTGCGCAGAAGATACATTTTCAAAGCGCGGGAAACGATATTGGCCGACAGCTGCCCTCATGTTAGCGCGCGCCGTGCGGAGGAGGTGACTTGCGTGTGAGACGGAACTAACAGCTGCAGTGTATTATGAACCTTATAGTAGTCATCTAAGGTTGATTGTAAGTTTTAAGCATTCTTTCGTTAATCTTCGGGGCCATAATTTCTTTTCTGTGCGAACGAAGATTCACGACGCGCCATATAAGTTGGGTAATACTGTACTAATGTTTAATCGTAATTATTTGGAAAAAAAGCCAACATAGTCAGATTGTCCAAAGAATATTTAAAACATTTAACCTTGCTGAGTTTCTTGCCGGATTCTTCTCAGTTGAAGGCCGAGTTCCGAACCGGTGGTAACTTCAGTACATGTGACCTACATAAGTGCCCACCTGGGGCCTAAATTGAATAAATGGCTTTGACTTTGACTTTTGACTTAATAGGTAAGTATGATATACGAAAAACAAAATTTTAATAAAAAGTATCTAAAGCCGTAAAAATATAATACTCCAATATTTGATGAAAAAGCCTTTTCACCCACATCTAAATCTGACATCACTAAATCTTGTTTACATTAAATGAATGTGAGTCACCATAGATAACAAAAAGATAAAAGAATCCATATTTTTCTAATTACCGAAACAGTATTAGTAGTAGTAGTACCTGCCGTATTTTAAGAACAATGGGATCGTTTAATTAATTCCCTCGACAAAGCCCTACAAACTCCTTCAAACAACCAAATGAAATAATACTGTACAAATATAATTAAAACGATTTTTGTCATAGATAATACAGTCTTTTATTTCTTAGGTAACAAATTTGGCATATCAACCTATAATATAACATAACAGTTTTAATTAATTCTTAATTAATAGGATTTTTTGAACAGTCATATTTATAAGAGCCAAGCATGCCCGCATATTGTTCACTGAATTTCAAATCTTCCTAACACATAGCACCACTTTTAAAAAAAACTTCGAAGCAAATATTTTTAATAGTAACAATGCAAAAATAATGATATTTATGTGACCATAATAATATCAATAGCAAGCTCAGATTATTTCTGTCTTATTAAATGAGATGGTCTACATCTTAATAAGACAGAAAGAATCTGCAAGCAAGTCAGTAAAATCCAGGTTTTAATATAGTCCCGACATACCTACTTTGATTTCTGTGGTCCCGATTTTTTTTTAAATAATATTATGACGTTAAAATGTAACGAAAGGAACTTCATTTCAATCGGGGGTGCTCTCGTACTTTTATTTTTTATTTTCGCCGAGGTTATTTTTTGTTGCAACCTGTATAAATCAATGTACCGTGTCACTACCGCAGACACTCTCAGTCTTAGTAAGTTAAACGATTTGGCTTTACCTACGCTACGCACTACACTCTACACGTAAAAAAAATTAAATCATATGAATATTATTTATAAACACAATAATAACAATATTTACAACTACTAGGCCAGTAGACAAGATGGTTTTCGACAATCGTTATCGTTAGTAAACGATCAACCTTTGTATGGGATTGACATTTCAAATCGAGATATCACGCGATTTTTAACAATCTCTTATGTCAATCCCATACAAAGGTTGATCGTTTACTAACGATGACGATTGTCGACAACCATCTTGTCTAGGGGGGCTGGTCGGTTAACTAAAACTGGCACGTTCACATTACTCACACTTATGCAATTTCACGATACAGGATGGTTTATTACATCATTGCTTCTAATCATTTAGACAATTCTAACTGACGAATGCAATAAAAGAAACAAAAAACCCGACTGCGTAAAACATAAATTAACTGAAAAGAGAAAAACAAGCTCTTAAATCTATAGACTTTTGAATATAACTTGAATTTTATAAGGTATTGCAATCGGGGACAACCAATAACCTAAGTATGTATTTTTTTTGTAATATTTGTTTATCCCCGACTGCAATACCTTATAAAATTCAAGTTATATTCAAAAGTCTATAGATTTAAGAGCTTGTTTTTCTCTTTTCAGTTAATTTATGTTTTACGCAGTCGGGTTTTTTGTTTCTTTTAATAATTTAATTTATTTCAGACTTTTTAGTTTTATACAGAATGAGTTGTATGTATTAGTAAGTAAATGAGCGGTACGGTAAAGTAACACTAACAACCGTCGCAACTCTGTGTGTGACGTACGGTAAGCGCTCAGTACCTACTGTCCTTGCACTAAACGTGGTTTTTTGCAGTTTACGTCAAAATGGTAGCATAAAAGTATTACAATATATACATATATGGAATGGTCTATTTACAAGCTTTCATTTCACCCATATTGTTATAATATCGAAACTTTTATTTTTAATACCCCCCCTATTTTTTTATTCTTAGGCGCTATATAAAAATAATATACCCTATGACACTCCCCCAGTCAAGACGAATCTAACGACACCTCATATGCTTAAATCCATCAAGCCGTTTAGGCTGCAGAGCGGCACAAAGAAATAGACATACATACATACATACATACATACACTCGAAAAACATAACTCTCCATCTGGGTCAGTCGGGTAAAAAACACCACTCTATATTTATGAGCAGTAGCAAAAGCAAAACAATAACTGTATCCTTCATACTCGTAAGCTTGACCGCGCGCGAGAGAGACGGACAGACATTACATGATGCGAATTCATTGTGATGCACGCCGCGCGCTTATTCACAGACACTATACAAGCGCAACGTGTAAATATGTTGAATGTGCCAGCTTTAGTTACCCGACCTGTAATCACTGATCTTTTCTGGCCAACCGCTTACTATCAGTTAGCAAGTCAGTCGGTCATAAGTAGTCAACAAATTCAAATTTACAAAATACCTGAGCCAGTAGACAAGATGGCTATCGAAATTCGACAATCGTCATCGTTAGTAAACGATCAACCTTTGTATGGGATTGACATTTCAAATCGAAATATCACGTGAATTTTAACAATCTCTTATGTCACTCCCATACAAAGGTGCTTCTTCTTCTTCTTATTTTTAAGTTTGGCAACCAAGCCCAAATTAGGGCTCATTTCTGCCAGTGTCGAGTTATATTATAGTTTCCAGTCACTTTCACATATAGTCCTCAGTCAATCACCGTCCATAAAAGTCATATTTTACTACAATGGTGGTCATTGTACTAAAACTCTTCACGGACTTTTTGAGACAACTTGAAAAGTCACGATACTCATAATTCATTTCATTTCAGTTCACTGGTGCACATGGATGATCTTTATTGGGTAAAATACCACCGAAAATACACAATAAAACTCAAAATACACGAATTTATGAAAATAAAAATGAAAACGCAATGTCACTCTGCAAGCTCCCGCCAAAAAGTCCATACAAAGGTTGATCGTTTACTAACGATGACGATTGTCGACCGCCATCTTGTCTAGGGGTGCTGTACAGAGTACACTGCTGTATTTTCGTAGATACACATTTACAAAACACCAGATTGTTTCCTTTATCTTTCCGTACGTTATTTTGGGATATTTTCAGCTACTTATATTGCTGACTCTACCACTTTCAAGTTCGTAATCGCTCAACAATGATACCGATTGTTTTCGCAGTTGCACCAGAGTAAGCTTTAAAATTTCTGCACTTACCACCTCTGACCACGTCCAAAGAAATAAGAAAAAAATTACAGTCATTTAATAAACGAGAAATTGAATTTAAATACTAAATAAATTATATTATTCTCACGTTTTGAGCAATACGCAAGAGCAAATTAAAGAAAAAATTTATTGCTTACTGTCGCACACGCCTATTACTCAAAGTTATACAAAATTGTCATTGGATGGAACCCTTAAAAATAATCAACATTAACAAAATATCTACCTGAGATCACGGCTTAACTAGTGTATCTCAATCTGAATTGTAACCCAGATCTTCAAGATATCCAAATCACTGTTGCTATTACGTTGATCCTTTGATTGTGCAAAAACTTTTACAACAGATTTTGCATTTCTATTACCTTTTTATATAACCTGCTTATGAGCAAACACTGCACAATTAGTATCCGGACTAGATCTCTTTTTGTAGTCTGCTATGGATATCTTCTTAGCAGGCTTTTCACCTATCGGAATTTTTTTGTCATAATCCAATCTCTTAGTAGCTTTTCTATAATTTAGATTCATTGATGAGGCGTGTCTAATACACGGTGTGACAGGATTTCTGACATCTTTAGCCTTTTGTACAACGTAATTTTGCACATTTGAATTAACTTGCGACAAAAAGTTCTGATACGTGGGTATTGGTAGTATCGGTGGTGAATATCCTTTTCTTGGAACCGTTACTGTCTGTTTGGTACTCTGAGTTGGTAGATTTGGCTTCATTTTCTTTGACAAAGGCCCAACTTTATGCACCAAAGTCGGTAATTGAGTGTGTGAGTTCACTACACTATTTTCTAAATTAGGTCTCTTTAAATCAGTTCTTTCAGGACTCCTCTCAAGCATACTTTTTTCTAGTTCTTCTAGCATTTCAGATTTAGTGCCAACGGGTTTGTCTTTCGAATTAATTACAGTTTTAAATACACTACTGCTGCTACTACCTATCGATTCTGATGTATTTTGTGGAGACACAGGTTCTAATTTCACTATACCCTCTTTAGTATCATGTTCCGGTTGTAGGGGAGGTGTCGAAGAATTTATTATATTAATTTTCTTTACTAGACCATTGACATTTCTTCCAATTATAGAGCTGACATCATTTGGCTGGATGTCTGTTAGAATATTTGGATTGTAATTGTTTTGAACGGGGGGCGGCGGCGGTGGTGGCGGTATAGTTGAGGGGTATCCGTAATTCCAGTATGGATTTGGGTTCGGAGCACCAAAATTGTTTGATAAAACTGGACGAACTGGCATCATGTTGTGTGCACCACCATAATAAGGAGGTGGATGTCGCACGCAGTTCTGATGCTGATATCCGTTTTGATTCGTTGGTAAAAAATGTTGGCTCGGTTGCATGCGAGGTACTTGATATATTGGCTGAAAATTTGTTTTCAAAAGAAGTTTATCCAAAGTAGGATATTTAGTGACTTTTGGGTATTGTGACCGACATGTCTGTATAGGTTGTTGTCCACTTGTATTAAAAACGTGAATCTTTTTCAATTGCGGCCTTAATATAATCGCAGAAGCTTGATTATTAATCACAGGAATTTTTGATGGGATATTGTTGCCGGGATTTGTATCTCGATTTGAAATGATTTCATATGCAGTATTGTCTTGATGAGGAGTTTTGGTACGTATAGGTCTTTGTAATACGATAGACTCTGTTTGTTTAACGGCAGAAATAATTGAATGAGTATCACTTTGCATATTTTGCTGTGCCGTGTCCTGATGTAGAGTTTTAGTACGTATTGGTTTTTGTAATACGATAGACTCTGCTTTTTTA
Organism: Polyploca ridens; assembly: GCA_951394255.1. Taxonomy (NCBI): domain Eukaryota; kingdom Metazoa; phylum Arthropoda; class Insecta; order Lepidoptera; family Drepanidae; genus Polyploca; species Polyploca ridens. The sequence goes on along the minus strand of OX596259.1, from coordinate 2,373,248 downwards.
ACAGCAGAATTAATTGGACGAGTATCGCTTTGCGTATTTTGTTGTGCCTTAACTGTTTTGAGATTATTATTTATATTACTATTCTCCTTTACATCCTCAACAGAAACTATTTTCGCCATATTTTCTCTACTATTTGATAAATTTACCGTAGAGTTAGATTTTAAAGCACTATTCGTGGTAGGTCTGTCTAGTTTCTCTAATAGAACTTGTTTGTTAGAATTGACTTTTTCAGTCAACTTTTGAAAATTTTGTTTTCTATCGGTAGTTTCATTTCTTTCCAATTGCGGACTAATTTCATGATTAGTAATAGATTGTATGAGTTTCTGAGCAACTTTATAGCACTCTTTTCTTATTGCTATACTTTGTATTTGAGTACTTTCAACATTATTAAGTTTGAAAGCTGTTTTCTTGCTATTTTTGTATACTTTCTCTATAATTTTTTTATTACCACCGGGTAGAATGGGTGAAATAATTCCTGATATTTCTCTTTTTATCTTATCGTCCTTTCTTTCAACAGATTTTTCTTTAACTTCACTGTTTTTAATTCTGAGATTTTCCAATAATTTCTTACATTTTGGCATCGGCCGTTGCTTAGGTCGGTCGTTATTACGAATATATTTAATTTCATCTCGACAGGTAAACTTTTTCTCGTATTTATTCGGATTTACAGCACTGGATTTCTCAGAAGTCTTTAGGTCGTTATTTAATTTTGATCCCACGATATGAACTTTGTTGTATAGTGTTCTACATTTATCTTCATTATCTTTTAAATAATGTGTGGATTTATTTAAAGTTTTTTGCTCTTTATTCACTTGAGCCTCTGCTGCTTTATTAAGTTTCAAAACATTCTCAAGAATCTTTTGGGGTATAGTCATTTGGCATTTGATATTAGACTTATTATAATTGTCCGATGGTGGTTTAGTCTCTAACTGATTATTGTTCACAGTACTCGTAACGTTTTCTTCTAAAATAGGTGTTATAACAGTGCCCACGCGCTCTAACTTCTTATCAACCGCATTAACATATGTTTCAGTATCATTTATCTTCGTATATTTTTTATTGCCTTCTTCGTTTTTAAGATCATTGTTATTTTCTAAATCACCATTGGCGACCTGCGCTGTATCATCTACTGTTATTCTTCTTGTTATTTTTATACCTACGAGACCCTTGTTTCTTTTAATATCTATATTAGTGGAATGTTTTTGGCTTAGTGCTTTTTTTAATTCTAAATCTAGCTTACCATTTATAGTTTTTCTTCTTCTTTCTATAAAATGTGCGCATTTTTTATTTGGAGATCGATCTTTTGATGTCAAACCAATCTCTGTGTGGTTGTTCGCACGTTTTGACAGGTAAGATGGAATTTTGTCTGTATCACCGATTGAATCGAGGCAAATAATATCGTTATCATCGTCGTCAGTAGCAATATGAATGGTACTATCTGTTTTATTGCTTTCGGTGGATAGTCTCATATTATTTTTAAAATACCAAGGGTGTTTATAGTAATCCACTATAGTGACGCGAATATTACGCGTTTGACATTCATTTAACAATGAAATGTTACGAGGTATATCAAAAAATGACATCGGCAACATATAACAACTTTTCAATGAAAGCTTGTACTTCAAATTACGCTCGGCTGCTTTTTCCAAGCTAGCAGGCTCTATGATTCCCGCATCTGAAACAAATATTCAAAGTCAATGCAATTTATTAATTAGTCCTAAAGACTCATAAAAGAGACAGTCAGCGTCAAAAGTAGGTGATTACTTTAGAACAAGCGCTTTAGAACCTTTTTACATGACACATTTCAACAGCCTTCATACGAACTGTCAAGAGAATGTCAATAGTTTATCTAAAGCATGATCCAAGCATGGATTTAATATACAAACAGGATTGAACTCTCCAAAAATTTTATCATACAAAAATAAACCATAAGTCATGCACGTTAGGGTTTACTTTTGTTAGTTATCTTAGCCGAGGCAAAACGAGCCGAGAGAGATAGCCCGAACCGAGGCCGTTTGTCCCTTTTCCTCAATTGCCAAAAGATAAAAATGTTAAAGATGGTAGAAAATATTTCACCACAACAAGTAAAATATATTACGTATAAATATTTTTTTGCTATTAAACTAGTTTTAAATCATTTTATTTTGTAGGTTTACATCTGTACATAATAATAAATAATTGTATTTAAGTAAAATAATCAAAATAATATGATTGTTTGGTAGCTATCATAAAATTATTCTGGTAGCACTGAAATCTGATATCAGTGGTGTCATGGCAACATGGCGACTTTTTCTGTTGTTTTGTGGAAACGCATTTTGTTTATACTTTTTATCGTGAAAATGGTGAAAAAAAATTGTATCAAGACATGTAAAAGTGAATCATGTGCTGGTTGTGGGATTTTATTTCACAAGTAAGGAATAACGATGATTTTATTTACTAACAATGGTGAGTCATAAGTAGTTTGACCATGGTTTATTAAAAAAAATTGTAGACGGAAGACACTAAAGTTAGTGTAATTCTTTTTAAAACTAAGTATAATGTTTATTGTGTGTTGTAATGTGTACCTATTGTATAAATAATTTGTACCTATGTATCGCATAATTGAAATAGCATTATTTTTTATGTTTGTTACAGCTTTCCATCGAAAGAAGAAATGAAGCAAAAATGCAATTTTGATGCGATTAAAACAAATGTTTTCCACAAGATTGAAACATCTTATTATTCCACCGCATCCTTTCCAATGCATAACAGATGAAGAACCGCAAAAACTGTAACTAGTAAAAGCATTGGCTAATAATTCGTACCTATTCACCACGCGAAATGTAATGCATTCAGAAACTTAGGCAGTGAGATTGGCCTAAGGCAGAAACTAAATAAAACGATTTTGTTTAGCCGTGTTTAATTTTAATAAATACCTACTTTGTCAAGCACATTCGAGTTTTATTTCCCTTTGCTATATTTTAATTCCCAAATAACAGCTCTGTAGAGCAAACTGAAAAAAGAGCAAGGGGAAAAGCCGTGGTCCCAGAACGAAATTCTGCATGCACCCTTGCCTATTCATACGTAATATTTGATGATTCGACACAAAACGTAACTCAAAAATTAATCATAACTTTTCTCAAAAACATGGGTATACACGGCTACACATCAAGCTATACATTTCCAGTATAAACTGATCTCGCATTGTATAGGATTTCTGTACAATGAGAGGTCAGCTAATATTGGAAATTTATATCTTGATTAATCGTGCGTACACGATTCAACACCCACATAGAACATAACAATGTTCAGTTTCAAATAATGGGTTTTCGCGAAAAAGTATCTCGATATCTATAGTTTTTCATTATGGTTTTATCTCTTATTTTTTCTATAAATTATTATTTCACTATTTTAAGTAATATAATGTTAATATTTTTGTAATACAAACAATAATTTGAAATCAACTAGTGTCAAAACGCCACAAACAGACAAAATTGGAGGAACTTTGCAATGCAGCGATTGTGCGCGAAAGGGACTAACAATGACCACGACCACTCTGCCAAGAGTGCACGACTAGGAAGAAGAAGTGTCAACCGGACACAAATTATCTCTCAAATCCAACTTTCCTGTTCGTTATAAAAATGTTTGGTCACCCTATTAGAATGGGATAAACAGCCTCGGTATGCGTTATCTCTCTCTGCTCGCGTTTTTGGCCCAAGAGCTCAATCCTGTTTGTATATTAAATTCATGGATCCAAGTATACCATGATCTAAAGATGATCTAAAGTAACAAACTATTTTTGACGCTGACGGTTCTACTGAAGATAACACCCCACCACGCACCGGTTCGAAAAAGTCAAGTTTGCAACTGAGAACCGACAGGAAAGTCAACAAGTTTTCAATATCGATTTATGACATTCAATTCAATGTATTACTTTGGCAATGCTAATACATATATTTTTTTTCTTATTTTTTACAATTTCACAAAAACTATAGATGTAAGTCAAACTTCACACTTGACTTTGAAGTTCATATACGAGTATTATCCTTTGCCGCAACTTTATTATTAGCCCCGAAGCAAAAAGAGGGTGTTATAAGTTTAACCTGTGTATCTGTGTGTCTGTCTTTGGCATCGTAAGTAACAGCCAAACGGATGAACCGATTATGACTCGCGACTCGCACTTGGCCAGTTATTTGTGTCCTAGTCATGTAATCTAATAAAAATGGTACAAGTAGCATAATACATTTTATAATGCTACTTATACCATTTTTATTGTATGAATAATTAATTTTGACTAAAAATAACTAATAAATTCGTTTACTTTGACGTTCTCGAGCAGGTGGTTTGATAATATGTTTTTACTTTTTAGAGGTTACTTTTTGTGTCGAGGGTTTTTTACATGTGTTTACCACTGCATGCATACCACTGGTGGTGCGACAGCGGTTAAGTGGACTGTATTAAGCGGGGGCTCAAAGTATAAGGCAGGGCTGGCTAGCACTTCCTATTTAGACCGGAACAAATACCTAACTTATTCCACAAATTCAGTAAGGAAAAAGATAGGAAAGAGTAGGAAGGCGGCACACAGGCCGCGATCGGATGCGGTGATTGTCGAAGGAACAGGTGCTGCTTGTGGGGGCTGCTTAAGTTTGCCATTTATTTATTTACTTATTAAATATAGATTCAGTCTACTTTGTAGTTTTGCCGCCGCGCCGAGGCACGCAATTGTTGTCAGTGCGATTAGAATGTAAATATGTAATGAATCTAAGCTTATTTTGAAGAGTAATTGCTGAGTTTATTGCCGGCTCTTCTCAGCAAATGCAACCTTGCGAACCTGTATTAGAGTCAGACTTTTCATATGTGCCTGCGAAGGTCTATTTGAATAAATGATTTTGAATTTGAATTTGAAGCGTTGGCGGTGGGGTACGGTTGGCTAGGGCTCCGACCGTTACGTGGATTTGATGCGGTATGTGGGAACAACGAGAGCGGTAGGTGACGCGGCGCGTGCCTATGATCCCGATGACGAATAGAGATACTGAACTAATCCATCTCTACTAATGAACGCGGGTGGCAGACGCACACACCGTTGGCGTGGGATAGCGTTGATAGCGTCCAACACATTTTAATACACAAAACAAAAGGGCAGGGAAACAAATGTTATGTTTTTTGGCCAGCGCTTGGGGTAATAAACCAATAAACGGAGTAAGGAGAACAAAGTTATAGGCACAACGGGAATTTTAGAAAGCGGACATGTGGCGGGACTGTTTGAAGCGGAACAAAGGAGTTAGCGCCTTTGCACATTATAAGAAAATTTCTTGTGTCTTATTAGACACAAGACATAAAATGTATGGGCGTGTCTGATCCGACATTTATTGTAATATGCACGGTCTCATATAACAACAAGAGCGACTGAATGTCTTATATGACATGCCTGATAAGACACAAGAAATTTTCTTATAATGTGCAAAGGCGCTTAACTGCATCGAGGCTAACTAAACTTAACATTAAATATGCGCCAAACCAACCACACTTACCTAGTAGGTTGCTGCAATCGTATAATCTGATGGGGTCATCAAGGTCATCAATATTGTCCTCCTGTCTCATTCTGGCGGCTCCTGTTAACAAATAGGTTAAACGATTAAATAAAAAAGAAGGTTTAATAAGTATAAGCTTGATTGCATTGCAATATGTCCCGATGTAGGTTCGATTATACTTTATATTCTGATAAGGGGGAGTTCCATAGATATTAAAATAAGTCGGATATATTCTCGCTAACAAAAAACTGTGTCACTCAAGTCGGCCACCACGCTGTACGTACAAGCCGGCACGCACATATTCACACATTAGTTGAGCGCGAGTAATCGACTCTGTGTAAACGGCTACAGAGTCTAATTTCCCGCGCAATAGCCAACTAAGGTGTGCGTGAGAGGTGGCCGACTCCATAGACACAGTTTTTTGTTAGCGAGAATATGTCCTCCGTAGTCTGTGGGGAGTTCATTAATTTTCGCGCCGCAGGTCGTGGTTTCCACACAGGACATGCTTTTGTGTGCATGAACATGTCTGTATGTAATTATATATGTTAAGTATGTATTTACAAACAAAAATTAGTATATGTATTATATCAGTTATCTGGTTTCCATAGTACAAACTCTGCTTAGTTTGGGATCAGAAGACCGTGTGTGAGGAATGGCCCAGGATATTCCAGGATATTAAATACGTAACGTGATTATGGCTATATCTATGATTTCGTATTTTACTGAAAATAATTACGACCGTGCAAATAAAACTAGAAAAGTGTATGTTATAAACAATGATGCCGATTCTGTTATAAATCGCACTAAACTAATTTTAGTCACATCTCATCTCTTTCTTACGAACATTATTGAAAAAGGATAGAACATATTTTAAGTTGTCAAATTAATCTTTGCCGTCTTATTTTGCGTGTATTTAGGCGTAACCGCGATAGATGGCGACTAAATTTATATTGAAAACAAGCATTGGACTAATTTGACAGGACTAAATTTCTTACATCCTTTTCTTATGTTCTTTGTTAGAAAGAGACATAGTGAGATTAAAATTAGTTTAGTTGTGAACAACAGAATCAGGGCCATTGTCACTTATTCTATGAGCAAATGTAATGTGAACCGGTTCAGAATATTGCGTTTGCTAAGAAGAGCCGGCAATAAACTATAATTTAGCTTAGATTTTAGCTTAGCGGCAAAACTATAAAGGGCCATTGTATTAAAAAAACACAGAAATTCCTACGTAACGGGATAATAAAACAAGGCTAATAATTTGGGATTTCGGGTTTCTTTCTAATCTTTATTGTTTTCAAACAAACAATAACAATGTTTTTATAAATACAATGGCAAGTACATAAATCTCGTAGCTCACACATTATTCTTTGAAAAGTACACCAGGCAACCATCTGTTACACCTACAAACACCTGTTAATTGGCCAAATAACGGAAACTTATGGGATGAGCCGTTTCGGAGAATAGCCAAATATTAACAACTGCCCCCCTAGACAAGATGGTTGTGGACAATCGTTATCGTTAGTAAACGATCAACCTTTGTATGGGATTGACATTTCGTTCGAAATGTCACGTGATTTTTAACAATCTCTTATGTCACTCCCATACAAAGCTTCATATCGTTTATTAACCATAACGATTGTCGACAACCATCTTTTGTAGGGGGGCAGGTGTCAGAAACGCATTCTCTCGTCGGCCGTACTGTAGAGTAATACATACAACTTGATAAACCGCAGCGGTATACATTGAACTATTATTACTACGTATAGAGAAGACACCACACATCACAACTATGTTCCGTTCAAGTGAGGCCATCCGGCCACACTTTTTGTTGTAGAACGATGAACGAAACGAGTAAGCAACGTGAAAATCACAGTGAAAATACTCCTAAAAGCGTTCTGATAGAACTACGTATTTGTACTGTCTGCTTAGAAGACTAATTATTGTTTCAGCGGTAAAGAGATCTATAGTTGACTATTTAAAAAATGGGACATAACCTTTGCTTATGATAGCTTCTCTATTTGTAGTAATAATAGCTCAATGGCGGTAGGTATATCAACTCGAGCTGCCTCGCTCGAGAGTGCCGCGGGGTCTGTGGGTTTGAGAATAACATCCTGCTATTTCCATCTTTATATTGCTAAAAATAACGTGTAAATTCGCATGTGGAATGTGCGTCCGTGAAACCGCGCACCATGGGAAGCCGTGACGTCTCATTCGATTGCATCGAACATGTGCCTAGGTATAGTATGTAGGTATTATTTCTATAGTTTATTTATCTGAACTGAATTTAGTTTTGTGTGAGATAAATGGGGTGAAGACTGTACGAGACCGTATAGTAAGAAATACGACGAATTCTGAATGGCTACAAAGATCGCAGCCCAGTAAAACTTCAGTTTAATAGATAAGCTTTTCGAATATCGGGCTGGTATCTTTGTAGCTATCAGAATTCGTCGTATTTCTTATTGTATGGTCTTACCCAAATGGATGGTCTTTGCCCCATTGAGTTGTATTTATTTTCGAAAGCGCTCTGTGTCTACAGTGCAAAAAAAGAAAATATTTGTTTAGAAAAAAAGCACCTTATAGAATTTGTATGAATAATAATAATTTTAATTTATTAATCACCTTGCTAATCAAAAAAGAGTCTAAATCAAAAAGTCATTTATTTAGTCAGGGTAGTGCCTAGTAAGGCACTTATGGACATTAAATTGGTACATACAGTTGAATTTACCACCAGTTCAGAATACACATAAACTGAGAAGACTCCAGCAAGAAACTTTTGTGAAGCATGTGTGTAATGAGATGAAAGTTGAATTGGAGCCAAACTTAACTTTAGGTCCTTAGCATTAGGTTAGGTACATAATTTACTGTTAGCTCAAAATTACAGGTGTTGGAGTTCCTTAACAAGGGTTTTATGAGAAGTACTTAAATATTCAAATATTAAAAGTATTTTACCGACTCCCTAAGTATTAAGAAATAACTAACATGAATGAATAATATAAACCAATCTAGATGCAAGCTATATTTTTGAAAATATTTTTAAGGCAAAATTAATCCTAATACATGCACGTTGGTGATTCTCATTTAAAATACAATCTAATACTGTAGAATATAAACATGTAATTGTAGTATATTTTATTTTTCATATAAATTAAAGGGCTTTGCTGTTGTTCAAATAAAATAAATCAATTTATTTACATAATCTTAACATAATATGTATTATGAATGCAAGTGTGTTTGTTACCTCCAGATACCTCAAAGGCACAAGGAACTTATGTAATCAGGCATGATTGAGAACTATTTTTTAGCCTGGCAACATGGCCCGGCAAAAATATTTGATACTAGTTTGGCTAGTATCAAATTATATTTTTGAATCAACCCAATACATTGTTTTGTTTTTAAAAGAATATCAATTAATGAGTATAATGAATGTGCAGAGAAAAGGTTTGAATACTTAATAGCTTAAATACCTATTTTATTTTTTAAGGAGTTAATGGGGATATTATTACCAATTGGCAAATTACAGCACATCCTAAATAAAATAATACTTTGAAGCAATTTCTTGTTTGTTTGAACGCATCAACCTATTATTATTATAATAGCTGGATGTTTGAAGTGGATAAATTATGGCATGTTCTATTTTTAGATAAGTCCTAAGGCTAATGTTGTGAGATTGTTTTATAAAGTTAGTAAACACTTTTTGAGCACGATTGAAAGTGTTGAAATCATCATTATTTGATGACCACACAGCAGAACGTAAGTAGGCACTACTTACATAAAAGAAAAGGTACGAAATATGTACTTACCTGAGGCTTCCAAATTTACATTACACAGATATAATAATAAGCCGTAGTAAAATTTTGGGATTTTATCATCAGAATTTTGCCTAACAAGCGATTTTTATTAAGAGTGTAGGTAAATACGCTATCTAATCTACATCTACCCACTGAATTATTGAGAATGTTTACTTACACAACAGACAAATTGACGTTTTCGTTACGCGCCATTTATAAACAATCAAAATCAACAATAATCAACACTGCATGAGATAGGATTCTTTTTTCAATTTCCACACACACTATCGCAGCACTATGAAGTGTTTTATTTTTCAAATAAAGTTTTCCAAAAGTTTCAAACTAAGCAATGATAACAAAACGACCACAGAATATGACAACAATTGACTGACAGCTGACTGACTACTCTTTGCTGACTGCATTCTGTTTATAGAATGAAAAGATATTTGAATTTGAAACAAGGTAGAACTTTTATGGTGGCTCCTTTTGTCGCGTTCATTTCCGCAGTCTATCTCGCTCTGTGATTAAACGTCATCTGTCGTTTTCCCTCCATGGTTTGAAAGAAATGAATATTATTAAGATAAGTGCAGATATATATTATTTTTTTTACTTTGAAGATTTCTAATACAATTTGTACTGAATTATATGCAGCATAGTATTATTTGTAGCGATATATTGTTGCATAATAGAATAATGTTATAATAATAATAGAATGTGTTGCTTCTGAAATGCAGACCCAAATAAGTAGACGAACTACATATTTGGGCCTTTTTTGTTTACTCATGGAGAAAAATGAAACCTAATTTAATGGTATTTTTCCGTGGAGTATATTGATTTTTTTTCTTGGAGTACTTTGGGAACAAGCCTCAATACCACCACTCTTATCACTGTTCAACAAAGAGCTGACGTCACCAAGCTCCTCCCAATCCTTAATTGGTAACAACCTACGTCTTGCATCGGATGTTCAGGGTGAGTAGGGGAAAATTGAAAAACGGGGTAACACAAAAAGTGGTCAATGGCCCTGATTCTGTTGTTTACAACTAAACTAATTTTAGTCACACTATGTCTTTTTCTAACAAAGAACATAAGAAAAGGATGTAAGAAATTTAGTCCTGTCAAATTAGTCCAATGCTTGTTTTCAATATAAATTTAGTCGCCATCTATCGCGGCGTCTAAATACCCGCAAATGAAGACGGCAAAGACTAATTTGACAGCTTTAAATATGTTATATCCTTTTTCAATAATGTTTGTAAGAAAGAGATGTGATGTGACTAAAATTAGTTTAGTGCGACTTACAACAGAATCGGCACCAATATCGCCAGATTTAGTGCAGTTTTTGCATTGATGTCATCATTTCCAAGACCGCTATTTAGTTACGTCGCACACCTCACTCAGTTTTTGCCGCTATTAGCGAGTGGTTTTATGAAAAATGTAAATGTCTGCGAAGTTACTTTTACGCAAGTTATTCGAGTGTTTAAATATTACCTCGTTTCCTATAACTTTACTTAAGAGGTAGGTACGAGAGTATTAATGGAATATCGACACATTATGTTTTATTCTTAGTCGTGTCATTAAATCTAAATATCGCAATATTTCGTATTTAAGGATTTATTTCAATTTCCGTCTTCACCCATCAATATATGATGGGGATTCGATTTTACCGCATTTCCAAAATTCATACGTGTCAGATGTTTTCAAACTGTATTTAATACGAAAATTATGTAGTAATACAAACTATAAAATAATTGGTTCCTACCCTTTTATGTACTTTACTTTAAAAAACTTTGAATGAAATAATTTTATGCGTGATTATCACATTTATGTCTTTAAAATATTTACTTCGAATAAAATTATTGTTTTGTTTCAGCCATTTAAAAAAAAAAACAGATAAGCTATAATTAAATCGGTACTAATTCGGCCATTTATATGTACAAATATTTGATCTTTATGTCACTTTGATTTGTTTCCTATTGTTGCATATGCAAAAAGATGTGAAATGTTATTTTGTAATATCTCAATATTGGCAATAATAGTACATTATGATTTATGATACATGTGTGCACATACACGAGGCGGAATGAAGCGCGTGAGCGTAAGCGATAAAGGAGCTGAGAGTGCAATGATCAATGCGTGTCATACGACGTTTTTCACTTTACGAGGAAGTGTGATTTATTTGATTGATGGTGATGTTTTATTTTCAGTATAACCTTAAGCAATTTAACAGGAAAGTTTGAGAACCTCTACTTCAATCATCCCACAGTTGGGGTAAGATTGAAATATATAAAAAAAGAAATCTTTTTATCTTTGTTATCGAAAGGTATTTTTATACTACAGGCAGTTTTTAGTTATCAGGGCATTTCAAATTATAGACTAGAGACCATTAAAAATGTCTGATATTATTTTGAACGATTATAGAAACTATTCCGGTCTTTCCCCATCACCCTTTCATCTTCCCCGTTTTTTTCTCGTGATAAAAATAATTTTTTTTTTCTGTAATAGTTTGGAACAGATTTAACAATATTTTATCATTATTATAGAAAAATATACTCTTTGCTCTTTAAACACTACAAAAATAATTTTAGCTAAAGCTAATAGAGACTTTTCTAAAAGACTTCAAATACAACACTGCTCATCTCATCAAACAACCGTTCGATCTTCCCCCAACTCACCCTACTAAGATCTCCATGTCTAGCAATAAGTACACAGGACACAGACACACAAAATATACCACAAGTTCACTACGGCAACTCAAACATCATATTTTGTAAATATCTATTCAAAATCGAAAATGGGTCCATTTCCAATAAAGTACTATTTACATTTGCAGTTTCAACGTAAAAAGTATAGGTATCGAAAACCGATAAATTGAACCGGTTTCAATTAAAAAATGATGGATACCTTTTGCAACAAAGTCACATAATATGCATATAGCATGCTTCAAGTTACTTACCATTTTGATGACTGTGCCGACCCACCGACTTAATTTTCAGACCAAGCAAATTACTTCTACGACTAATTCTTCTTCCTTCAGAAGCTCACGGTTAAGAACGAACTTACTTTCGAGCTACACGTTTATATAGCTTATTACTTATCGCTAAAATTGTTATCAGATAACGGTCATTAGTGTTTTAAATAATTTGTGAGAACAATAAACAATCGATACATATAAGATGATAACAAATAAAACTAATTAGTTGCTAACATAATCGTAATGACTAAGTAACCAATATCATGGAGGTTTTAATACTCCTTGACGATTACCCAGAAAATGCCTATTCACTCTAGCCTTGAAGACATATAGGTTAAATTTCTTAAGTCTTGGTGCTCTGAATAAATAGTTTTATTTTAAATATAAGTTCTTTGTTAAAAAAATTCATACAAGTTCTTTTGAGTGACTGTACTTTTTGTTGACTGTACTTGCATTGTCATCCAAAATACTAATGTATACCAAATATCAAGTCAATCCGACCACTGGAAATGGGTGAAATTCGACATGCAAGATTCCACCCGAACAAACATATTATACATACATTGCATGTTAAATACAAATTTACAAACACGAAGAAACAGAATGCTGGCTTCTTTTTTAGCAAAGCAATGCAATGTTCATAAATAACGCTCTACGTACTGACTATCCATTCATTCAAATGTGAAGAAGCGAAATGATTTTATTACCTTACTAAGACTTGAATTTACAAACCACATGCAGTGCATTTGTTTAACTGATGATGTGATTTATTTTCTGTGACAACCTACAAATAATCAAATGGAAATCTCAGCGCGCCAAGGAACTCACACTTTTATAAAATGAGCTTACGATTGTAATAAAAATTGGATCAAATGTTAGCTATGCTTTAAAAACCTACCGACGCATAGATTGAATTACAACATATTTTTATTTAGTGTCAAAAAAGGATATTAAGTCGGGAGCATTTCCCTCCAACACTTGACATCATTATTCTAGCTAAGCACAGGCAGCGCCCATAGCACGGACGTCTTTGTAAACATACACCATTCATGATGACAGATCGTAATTACGATAATACCTCTCGGAAGTGACGTGAAAGGAACCGGTGAAAAAACTGGCACTATAAAAACCATAGATAAAAAAGTTCTTACGTATGCTTTTTAAATGTCCTTACTGACGAGGGATGAAATGGTACAGCCTATAGAAGAGCAAAGTGATATATCTACTCGTCCATGGAAAGAGAAGTTCTTCCGAGCCGGTGGAGGTTTAGGGGTTGAAGATTATGCATCCGTGTTTTTATCAGATACGTATTTGGAGAAAGTCAAAGTCATGTGGCACAACCAATATAAGCTGGTTCCGTAAGTAACGAATGACGTCATACGTTCATGTTCACGCTGTCAAAAACGTTTCAGAATACCAAAGCTGGCGTAGACAGAGAAAGCTATAGACCTTGAGATATCTTCTGACTCATTCACACAGAAAGAGAAACACTTATTGGAAATACACGTTAAGAAACGAGACAGAGCGCTAGCATTTTTTATCCTACTCGAATGTCGGTTTTTCAAGGTCATTACAATGTTTGCGAACTAGTTCGCGAAATAAATAATGACATTCCAAAGACGTTTCGGTATTGCCAACTTTTCTCAAATCTGTGTTGCCAACATAAAATTTCAGTCTCCCACTCTAGTGAATGAATGAATGATTTTTATATCGCTCGAATTGTGGTACACACAAGGTCATAATAATAAACGTGCTCACTCTTCACCAGCAAGTGGTATGCAAAATTGATTAATACAATGTAAAAATTTTATACAATAGAAAATAAAATTATAATATATTGAGTTTTAACATTCACAAAATAAATTAAGCAATAAAACAGATTTAAGATTCACATAACATAAACTATATCTATAAGATTTTTAAATTTTTATTCATACCAAAAGGACAATGGCGAAATTGGCCCTAGTTGCGTATAACGACATAATATATATCAAAAAATTGCTTTATTAAAGTTAAATTAAATAACATAATTCAATATTTTTTAGAACTAGCAGTATGTCTAGAAAATAGAAATATACATTTATATATTTTAGGCTGTTAGTTAATCTGATTGTGATTCAGAACGCACCCATAATCTCGTTCCATATGTTCCTTTGAACGGTATTTATGTCCACATTGTTTTTTTATATTTGAAACATTTCTGTTAGTCATAATAATGATAAATAATTTTATTTTTAACAGAGTTTAGTTGAAAATGTCATTGCATTTATTAATACAAACTCTCTATGAGAAAAAAAAACTTTTTAACACTCTATAACACGATGACATATTTTTTACGTCAAATGAAACGCGTACGTAGTCTATGGTCAGCGAGCCCCTTAAGTGAAGTTGATTGATCGACTTTTTGGCGGGAACTTATAATATAACTCGACACTGGCAGAAATAAGTCCTAATTTGGATTTGATTGCCAAACTTAAAACTAATAAGAAGTTGATTGATTTGTCTGACATTGTGTGACTGTCACACAATTCGAAAGGTACTTTCTTTTTGTGCGCGTTCCTACGGTTTTTGGTTGACTCCTGACTACACCACGACCCTTTGCTTTTCTACGGATACCGATTTCTTTTCTACACGTGACTACGGCATTTGAATGGACCTTAGATAATCGACAATTGGCTGTTTTATTTGGATTTGCATGAACGCAATATAAATCCACTGGCAGAATTCTTAGACAATATTGTCATTGGATTTTATTTTGATGAATAAAAACCTAAATAAAAATGACCTTGTTTTATTGAAAGCCTGTGTATGTCCCGATACTTCAAAGTACCTACTACCTACCAGTAGGATATACCTACCTGGGTAAGTACCTATACTAGAAACAATTGTTAGGTACTTAATCGCTTGGCTCGCGGTTGAAAATATAACAATGACATCAATTGTTATAATAGAACGCGCGTCTCTCGCGAGAACCAACGGGTAGAACTAAATGGATTTCATCCACATTTTTAAAATGTACTTATAATAGGTAAATCGAACGTTACTCATTTGATACGTCAAAATCGGCATAACCTATAAAACCTTTTAACTCAAATAAAAAAAAAACTGCAGCTTTTTTGTTAAAATATTTTTTAGAAATAGCATAACAGTTTATTAATCTAGAGGAATTCAACAGTGGTTGTCATATACGTTACAAAAAAATGTAGGTCCAAGCATGTATGGAATCTCGCCATTCTCCTTTATAATTGAAATAATCGTTTATTGAATAAAAACATTCACATGATAACATTTTTTGAAATATAATTTTAAATTTATTTAATGGTAAATTACTAATACTTTCAGGCAATTTATTGTAATTTTTTACAGCCATTGGATAACAGTTGTTACTATAAAGCGTTGTTCTTATGTTTGATAGTCTCAATCTGTTTGGCAATCTACTATAAGACTACATTCATCACTAAATCGATCAAATAGCTGCATATGCATTTTAACAAACAAACACATTTCAAAAATGTATAAACAAGGGACCGTCAGCAAATAATTTTTTTTGAATAATGGTTTGCTAGAAGTCAAACTATCTACATTGCAGATTGCTCGCACGCATTGCTTTTGCGCAATAAATACTCTATTGAAATGGCATGAATTTCCCCACTCGATTATACCATATCTAATGACAGAACATACATAGCCGTGGTTTTCCTGTATGGCCGTATGTTCACCTGCAATGTTCACCAAACGCCATAAGGCAAAAAAAATGGATTAACTTTCTTACATATCCTGCTTTATCATCTAACTTTATGCCAAGAAATATTGTTTCATCACATTCATTTATGCTATTGTTTTCGAAAGATATAATAAGTTCTTTTTAGGGTTCCGTAGCCAAATGGCAAAAAACGGAACCCATATAGATTCGTCATGTCTGTCTGTCTGTCCGTCCGTATGTCACAGCCACTTTTTTCCGAAACTATAAGAACTATACTGTTGAAACTTGGTAAGTAGATGTATTCTGTGAACCGCATTAAGATTTTCACACAAAAATAGAAAAAAAAACAATACATTTTGGGGGTTCCCCATACTTAGAACTGAAACTCAAAATTTTTTTCATCAAATCCTTACGTGTGGGTTATCTATGGATAGGTCTTCAAAAATGATATTGAGGTTTCAAATATCATTTTTTTCTAATGTGAATAGTTTGTGCGATAGACACTTCCAAAATGGTAAAATGTGTGTCCCCCCCTGTAACTTCTAAAATAAGAGAACAATAAAACTAAAAAAAATATATGATTTACCATGCAAACTTCCACTGAAAATTGGTTTGAACGAGATTTAGTAAGTAGCTTTTTTAATACGTTATAAATCGTAAATATGAAATCCCAAATCAATGGCCGTCAAATTTAAACTAAACCTGGCCACGGGGCCAGATAAGTTTGTGGGGCTATACGAAGGAGATTACAAATTATTATTTTTTTTTACTTCCCTACCCAAAGGCTGCCGGCTGATGGGACCCTATTTCTAAGCGTCCGCTGTCAGTCCGTCTATCTGACAGTGAGGTTCTCATGAACCGTAATAAGTAGACAGTTGAAATTTTCTATTGCCGCTATAATAACAAATAATACTATCACGAAATAATACGATTTATTTGACGCATTATATGTGTGAACCCAGGATATTTATTATTCTAAATTTATGTCAAATTTTAAATAAGCTTTTTATAGAACTCAAATAATAATTTCCCAAAAGCCGAGTAAAAATAATTATATGGTAACACCAGTTCTATACATGTATAAAAATCGTATAACTACATATAGCTCATTCTCTATCTCAAACTGACCATGACAAAACGGACTCTAGTCATATTCACTCTACGAAAGCTGGACTGATTTTGACAGGCATTTCACTGGCAGATAGCTATATATTACAAGGAGTAACTTTATTTTAGAAAAATAATTATGTTTCCGCGCAAAAAAATTCAAACCGTTCGTACGCGGGTGAAACGTCTGTTAGATCCGTCCGGCTAATTTCCGAAACGGTTGAACTGGTTTTGACGGGACTTTCACTGGTATAGCTGATTTTATAAGGAGTAACTTATGCTACTTTAATAAAAAAAAAGAATTAGGGTTCCGCGCAAAAAATTAAAACGTTTGTCAGTTTGTTCCGGCTAATTTCCAAAACGGCCGGACCGATTTTGACGGTACTTTCACTAGCAGATACCTGATGTTATAAGGAGTAACTTATGCTACTTTTATTTTAGAAAAATGATTAGGGTTCCACGCAAAAAAATAAAACCGTAAGCGGGTGAACCGTATGTTTGTTCCGGCTAATTTCTGTGACGGCTGGTCCGAATTTGACGGTACTTTCACTAGCAGATAGCTGATGTTATAAGGAGTAACTTAGGCTACTTTTATTTCAGAAAAATATTCATAGTTCCAAAAAACTTGAAACCTTACGCGAGTTAAACCGCGAGGTTTAGATAGTTTCATTATATACATTTCTCATTGCTTTGAGTATATACACTAATTAATAGTACGTATATAGTTACTCTCATTGCGTGTTGGATATCTTTGAGTTGACACCCTCATCTGGATCAGTTTGGTCTTAAAAAAGAAAAGCACAATCCATGGGTGGGTGGGCTACGACGGTACGGACTATATTATAGGCTTTGGTTTTAGGTATCTGTGCTTTAGGTATCGCGGTACAGCGAGCGATAGCAAAAATATGAACCCCATGCTACAAATATCTTAACAAATATGTAGATATCGGACGTAACACAATTTAAAGTATATTTTTAATCATTGGTTTCTTAACTTTGTACAATTTCAATATGATTAAGTTTTCATATATTTTGTTTGCTTTCAGTGTTAATTAGTGACCTAATTAATAAACAAATGCACTTACCATATTGCTTGTTCCAAATTAAATCTTTCTCGGCCCAATTTAACCGCCAGCCGGTTTTATTTTTAGCACTTATAAACATTGATTTAAAAATTTGAAAGTTTAAGCTTTGTTTAAAAATTAACCACTTGTGCGCCTTCTCCGGAACCAAAGTATAACTACGACAAAATGAACATTTGTTTGAACCTTTATAACTACTCATTATGGCACCCTGACAACCCTATATACGAAGCGTAGTCCTTATTACAATGATATATGATTGAATATACAGTAATTCTTAAATTCGAACCTGCACACGTGTTGTTTTCATACCAATCAGCAATTTTTTTGTTGACACAGTGTCAAATTGTTTAGAGTTGTTTTTTGTCGATTTTGCGAAGTAGATCAATACATATTGCAATAAATATCTGACTACTTACGTAGGCTACATATCTTAATAGTTTTAAGTAGGTTATTCATGTTATGTATAAAGAAATGAATTTTTGTATATTTGTTTAAAAATGCGCTCGCGCTTCGATTAGGCCGAATGAGTTGAAACTTGGTTGAAACTTTAATCTTTTTTTGTTGTTGACACTTAAACGTGAAAGCGCCTTTGCACATTATAAGACAGACATTATAAGACAGACATTACACAAAAACAAAGAGCTGAACTTACACATTGTTAAAAAAAACTCCTATATTATACTTATACTTTGTAAAAATTGAATATGTGTCAAATTTCAAATAACACTATAATATTGACCCAATTTATAGGGAGAACCGTACAGAAATAAAACTGGGTAGAATAAATATTAGGTATGCAAAGTTGAAAAAAAAAAAAAAAAAAAACAGGAGTGCATATAGGGCATCCGCTCGCAATATGCCTCATGTAACAGAAAGGTAGCAGTTAGAGAAGAATGGTGACATTATGTGGTGCCCTGCGGGGTACAATCACATGCCATAAAGGCCACGACCTCTGTCAAGAAACGCATAAAAAACTGTTTTTATGTCGAAGACTGGCAGGCGGTCCACCTGATGGAAAGTGGAGACCATAGAGCATTGAAAAAAAACTCGTCTCGCCCTCCTCCTAGAGACGCAATGCTCAACAGATCCCATAAGATTCCATCGTGTCAGGGGGCGGCAGCGTTTTACTAACAGATGACATACGTATTTGATAAAATTATTTAAATTCCGCGCTTTCTTACTCTATGTAACTCCAAGTAGGTTGGGCTAGCTCTATGTCCTCTACTCTCTCTTGCTCGCTAGTCGTTGACGTGTAAGATTGTATTTTTCTATTCGAATTATATAATAATAAAACTAATTATCTATTTTATCAAATGCTCGTTTTATTTTATCAGGTTATGGGCCCAGTGACGCCAATAATCTGTTGAATTAATGAGTATTTTGTTAAATCTAGATAATCCGATAGTTCAGAACGTCAGAACCTCACTTTTGCAACTGAATCGTCCGGCATTTTGTTTTCTCACCGAAGTAATATGATGAAAATGACTTCAAATAACAATACCATTGCTATGATTGAAAGACTAACGGGCCGCGACAATTTTGCAAGCTGGAAGTTCGCAGTACAAACATATCTAGAACACGAAGATTTGTGGGACTGCGTGAAGAGCACAGATATCGTAGACACCAAGCGGGATACGAAGGCAAGGTCTAAAATAATATTATTGGTGGATCCTGTAAACTACATACACGTACAGGAAGCCAAGACATCTAAAGAGGTATGGAATAATCTTTGTAAAGCCTTTGACGACTCCGGCCTAACCCGAAAAGTGGGTCTACTAAAAGATCTAATTACTACTACACTAGAAAATTGTCAGAATATAGAAGAGTATGTAAACCGAGTTATGTCTACTGCGCATAAGCTCAGAAATATAGGATTTAGAGTAGATGAAGAGTGGTTAGGTACGTTACTACTGGCTGGACTTCCCGTACAGTACAAGCCTATGATTATGGCACTAGAGAGTTCCGGTATAGTAATCTCCGCTGACCTAATCAAAACAAAGCTACTGCAGGAGGTAAACAATCCTGATGCAACAGTCTTCTATGTTAACAATAAAATACAGGGCAATAAATCTTATAAGAAGTCAGTTACTAAAGGCCCGCGTTGTTATTCTTGCAACAAATACGGACACTTCAGCAAGGACTGTAAAAGTAATAAAAATAACAAGAAACAAAATGATAACTCTAACTTTGCGGCAGTGTTTTCAGCAACAACCAGTAATGACTCAGGTTGGTACATCGACTCAGGAGCTACTATGCACATGCCGATGAATAAGGACTGGATCTACGATGAGAAACAACCTCCAATCAACAGCATCAGAGTTGCTAACAATAAAGAGCTTCAAGTCAAAAGCTGTGGTAAGATAAACATAAATATAATGCAAACCGACGGATGCACAAGTACTATCCAGGTAAAAGATGTCCTTTTTGTACCAGAGTTATTAACTAATTTACTTTCGGTCAGTCAAATGATTAAAAATCAATGCAATGTGAAGTTCGATAGCCATGGTTGCAATATATTCAACAAGAATAATGTATGTGTAGCTACAGCTAACCTTGTTAACAATATGTACAGGCTGAATATTGATTCTGTTCAAGCATACATATTAGAGGGTAACACAAATGATATTTTTCTGTGGCACCAACGGATGGGACATCTGAACTTCAGCGACGTGAAGAAGCTGCAAGATAATGTCCAAGGTGTGAAAATATCTCCGAACAAAGACAACATGATCTGTGTCTCCTGTCTCGAAGGCAAATTGACGAGACTACCATTAAAGTTGAGGTTTCCCGGGCAAGAAATGTGCTAGAAATCATTCACTCCAATTTGTGTGGTCCTACGGAGACAAAATAAATGTGAGGAGCAAGGTATTTCCTTACTTTTATAGACGACTTTTCAGAAAAGTTTATTTACACTTAAGTCAAGTCGGAATGCTTAGAAAAATTTAAGGAATATAAAACCTCTGTAGAAAATCAATTAGATGCGAAATTCACTGAAAACTACAGAAAAAAGAAAAAGAAAATTCTGTCAACAATTTTTTTCAAATAATGACAGTACCCAAAACATGAAACGAAAAAATATGTAAAAATTCATTCAGCGGTAGAGTCATGAAATAATTGCAAGAGTTTCGATGGTTCAGAATACTTACCGGAAAATCCAATCAAGTTTTACAATGGAACGTGGCAATTGGTAGAAAGACCTTCTGATGCCAAGGTGATTGGGTGTAAGTGGGTTTTTATAATAAAAGATGAACCTTCTGGACTCAGTTTCAAGTCAAGGCTATGTGCTAAAGGTTCAAAATAAACTACAACTATGAGTAAAACCGTCTTCTTGTATGGTGAATTAGAAGAGCACATCTTCAAGATGCCGCCAGAGGGCTTCACCGTTCAACAAACATGATCTGTAAACTTAAGATTCTTCATATGACTATGCAGTCTCCGAGATGTTAGAATGCTAAGTTTGACTCTGTTTTGAAGAAATGTGGCTTTATGAACAGTCTTGCCGATAGATGTGTATATGTAAGCTGTATTTGAGGAATAAAAATATTTTACTACTGTATGTTGATGACGGACCGCTATTGTCAAAAGATTCTACAGTACTAACCGAAATTCAGGATGAATTGAAGAGATCGTTTAAGATAAAAATATGTAAACCATCAGTTTCTATAAGAATGCAGATTGAAGTATTCACAGAAAAGTTATCTGGAAGGTTTCAGTGACGCTGTCTACGCCAACGACCCAGAGACCAGACGCTCAATAACTGCATTCGTTTGCATGAAGAACGGGGCCGCCGTGACGTAGAGCAGTCAACGCCACTCTCCACAACTGAAGCAGAGTTGATGGCTGCTTATTGCGTGACTATAGAAGTGGTTGAAACATTTAATGACTGATATTGGCGAATATCAATAGAAACAATTTTTACTTAATATCGATAATCCGAGTGCTATATGTCTTATCAAAAACACAGATTATCACAAGAGATGTAAACATATAGACATGAAATACAATGTTGTGAAAGAAAAGCTTTCCAGAAGTTAATTGAACTCGGGTATATCCGTTCTGATAACCAATTCAGATATTTTTACGAAAGCTTTGTCTAAAATTAAATTAAATTAGAGAGAAACTTGGGGTACCTAATTGAAAACCCTAGCATGCAATTTAAGTAGATTAAATACTCTGTTTAAGCATGCTTAGTGTGCAGTACATAATTTATAAGAAAGGTTGAAATTTGGTAGGAGTGATAAAATTATTTAAATTCCGCGCTTTCTTACTCTATGTAACTCCAAGTAGGTTGGGCTAGCTCTATGTCCTCTACTCTCTCTTGCTCGCTAGTCGTTGACGTGTAAGATTGTATTTTTCTATTCGAATTATATAATAATAAAACTAATTATCTATTTTATCAAATGCTCGTTTTATTTTATCAGTATTGTCTTATTATTGTTTTTTTTATAGCGTCACACGACTTTTGTGGTAGGTAATTTTGGCACTCAGTTATGCCATGTTTGCTGTTTCCATAGTAACCATATCGTTAAAAAATTAATTGAAAAATAATGTATGACAAATTGCAAGAAGTAGGAAACATTCAGGAGTACAATTTTTTAACGATTCAAATATATTTTTAATGCAATGGTTACATCTATGATAGCGAATATTTATGTACATGTAGTACCCAACTAGTATGGCTTACCGATGTACCTGCGCAGAAGATACATTTTCAAAGCGCGGGTAACGCTATTGGTCGGCAGCTGCCGCCATGTTAGCGCGCGCCGTGCGGAGAGGCGAGACGGAACTAACAGCTGCAGTGTATTATGAACCTTATAATAGTGATCTAAAGTTAATTGTAAGTTTTAAGCATTATTTCGTTAATCTTCGGGGCCATATTTTCTTTTCTGTGCGAACGAAGATTCACGACGCGCCATATCAGTTGGTTACTATTATATCTATCAGATTAATTATTCAGCTCATTTTGAAAAATAAATCACACAATGTATCGCAACTATTCATGTCACTGTAATCAAACATGTTATACTTAGTCAGAATTTAGTTGAAAAACTTGAAAAATTATAGTCATAACTCAAAAAGTACAAAAAATTGCGGATACAACATAATCGGAATTATTCTGGTATCTCTAAAGGTACTCAACCTCTGTACTTACGATTGACACAACTTTTTGGGACGGTCTGTATATCCCTTGTTCTGTGGTACCGTCGCCTATAGGGGCTGCCAATGTGTTGCTGACCTATACAAAGCCTAGAAAGTACCAATTTAACGTTCATAAGTGCCTCACTAGGGCCTAAACTGAATAAATGACGTTTTGATTTTGATAGAAGGGAACTGGCTCTCAAGTTTCAACTTGAAATGTTTCAAGTTGGTTTCCAAATCACAGGCAGGTTCTACGATTTAGCTACAGCAAATGATGAAACCATTGAATATCGGTTTTTAGTATATGCAGAACAAAATAAAGCATGTAAATGTATAGATTACCCTGTTTAGCTAACCCAATTTTAAATCATATGACTTCGCACAAAATAGCAGTTGCACACATATTTATATTATCATAAAATATGTATGTACAGATTTAGACATGAGGTCCAGTTTCTTTTTTCTACAACTAGGGCCCAAACCAACAAATTATATGTCTATGAAGATCCCTTGGTGTGTGAGTCAGACTCTTGACCAGTTTTTTAATGTCCCTGCGCTGCTAGCTCCCTTTAGTCCATAGCGCAATAATTAAACATGAAACCGCATTATCATGCAGTGTTTATCGAGTTATAACACGACGATAGACAATTTGAAGCGCTCGTGGTGTAGTTCTTAATCGATCGTCAAAGTTAAGCTACGCCTATCGTGGCCGGTATTTGGATGGATGACCGCCTAGTGGTATTTCAAATCAAACGTTTCCGTGCTCCGGAAGGCACATAAAGCCGTTAGTCCCGGTTATCACTTAATTGTGATAATCGTTAAGCTAGTTGGATGCATCCTAGGCGGCTTGAAAAATTCCAACAGTAGGTTGCCCACTAGCCTATCTCCACCGATCCGCAGTGGGCACGCGTGGTGGAGTATTGCCCATTCCCTTTCACCTTCATTTGTGAAAGGAGGCCTATGCTCAGCAGTGGGACATTATAGGCTGATGATGATGATGATGATGATGATGATGATGATGATGATAGACAATTAGACACTACCTTACATAAACACAGAGAAAATAAACAATAACACAATAATAAGATGCTTTATTTATTTACAATAAACATGTATACTTAACATAATACACAACCTAATTATTTTCACTTAATTATCACTTTTTAACATAATAACCGACTTAAAAAAGGAGGTATCTTATTCGATATCTATGTTATGTATGTACAATGTATATAGGTAGGTATAATGAGAAATGTTCACATTTACCCTTTCATCTTCTGTGTATACAAAGGATAAAATGACTGATTCATAGATGCAGGTTATACCAACCTGAAGGCTAGAAACTTGATATTTTTGCACACAGCACACGCTCCATATCCATACTTGTAATGAGGAGTTTTCTTATGATACCTCTAATTTGAACCCAAGAATCTTTGTTTGAACCTTAAGTGCACGATTTGACAGGTATTTTGACCATAGATCATAAGAAAACTCCTCGTTCAACACTGCGTGCTACTTAGTGCTTTAAGAGTTGGTCTTTTCATACAATTAATTTTCATTTCATACGTTCAACTTTGCTTGATCAATATGAGAGGATTGTTTTTTTTTTTGTCTCGCTCGACTTCAGTGTTGATCCCTTTGAAGAGTTGTTAATATTTATGAGTACTTCTATGCCTTAAAGTAGTGCACTGTGCACTAAGGGTTTTTGAAAATGCTGCTCCTTCCGGACCATGGACGTAATATACATATTACGTTTATGTTCGACACTAAAAGAGGAGATCGCGTAAGAAATACGCTGAATGTACGCATGAACGAGAGGGTGGATCATAGAGTTTAGGTCGACTGTAGGTCCAAATGCATTGATACGAAGTGCCCGTACATAGTTTGAACGACTAAAATACATAAAATGAATGCCAATTTCTCCTTTTTTATCGATACTTTTACCGAGAACAAATGACATATCGACATTTGGTTAGGTAAATCAACTACTGTACGATATATCTGTGAATGCATCTAAGTATATGGGAACTGCTCTCACTTCGCACAAGGTAACGTTGTCAACACTTTCACTCTATGTGAGATTCTGTCATAAAAGACTAATTTTGACTAGTGAGTCAGCGGGGTGAAGGGTAAGCGGTGAGCGCGGATCGGCAGCGAAGGGCTGGTCGCGCGCCGTCTCGCCATCCGCACTCCGTGCTGGACTAATCCGAACATGTTGAAGCAATCTTACAAGGCAACACTTCATTTGGATCTTGGCGAATCTTTTACCTGGAAATAGAGAAGTTTGGGTAAGTTTTACAGGGTTCAGTTATCGACACCATCTTTGGCGATACGTAAAGTAGTTGATTGTTTTTATTGTTTCTTAAAAAATATATATTGGTGCCGATTCTGTTGTAAATCGCACTAAACTAATTTTAGTCACATCTCATCTCTTTCTTACGAACATTATTGAAAAAGGATAGAACATATTTTAAGTTGAAAAATTAATCTTTGCCGTCTTATTTTGCGTGTATTTAGGCGTAACCACGATAGATGGCGACTAAATTTATATTGAAAACAAGCAATGGACTAATTTGACAGGACTAAATTTCTTACATGCTTTTCTTATGTTCTTTGTTAGAAAGAGACATAGTGAGATTAAAATTAGTTTAGTTGTGAACAACAGAATCAGGGCCATTGATTGACATATTTAATTTTGATATCAAACAATTAAATGTGCATTTCTTTTATTTTACTCCTATGTTTGTTTTTTAACTCTATTAATACAGAACGAACTCCCGCCAAGACTGACCAACAGGGATGGTTCACAATATGACGGTTTGACAACGTTAGATTATAAACTATCGAAAATGAATACGTTATATTGTAAGCGGTATGGTACAGTTCACAATATATCGGGAGTTTATAATCTCGCTAGGTAGATTATAAACTAACGGTGCTCACAAAAATACGGTGACATATATATCTATCTACCGTTTACATCCGTCTGTATGTCACAGACATTTTAATTGTAAACTTTTGTGCGTCTATAAGTGCTCAAAAGCACAAGGATACAGTTTATAAATAGCCGGCCAAGTGCGAGTCGGACTCGCACATGGAGGGTTCCGCACAATATTTGCTACCTATGTAACCTTGCTGAGTTTCTTACCGGTTTTTTTTTCAGTTGAAGGCCTAGTTCCGAACTAGTGCGGTGGTAACTTCAGTAAATATGACCTCCATAAATGCCCTTCTGGGGCCTAAATTGAATAAATGGCTTTGACTTTTGACTTTATGGAAATAATAACCCTTAATTTTTTTATTTTAATTAATTTTTATTATTTGTTGTTATAGCGGTAATAGAAATACATATTCTGTGATTATGTGTGATTTCAGCTGTCTACCTATTACGGTTCATGAGATACAGCCCAGTGACAGACAGACGGACGGACGGACACACGGATTCACTGGTTCACATAGACCCGCACGGAGAGAAGAACATTATTATGATACGCATTTAAAAATAGAGTTTAGTATCATTGAAATCTGGAGGCACGGGAGTGCCCCCCGCCAAGACAAGCCAAGCGAAGCGCAAGCTTTGCACCTACCTTTTCTCGAAGCGCTTCGTCGTTTTTTTGAAGCCTCATAACTTTTGCCACATATTTTGACTACGGTGTGTAGAGTTTGTGAAGTTAGGGCTTGTAGAGTAAGGGCAAGTAGAGTTATAAGCTTGGCTCTACATGAGATCTAATAACTTTTTGACAGTGCAAGCCATGTCTTGGCAACATTTTACATAAAAACGTTTTTGGTGGGATTAGGTTTACCTACGCAATCTATAGTTTATATACACAACGTCAAAATAATGTAAATAGTTTATTATGAAACGGTACCACTAAAGTAGTCTAAAACTCTAAAGTAATCATCTACTTTTCATGCTGATTGTACAATATTTTCATTCTAACGTATTTTTTTTACCTATATTATCGACACGCATATTACTGCCACTATTACGCAGTTTTATTAAAGTATTATGTTATCTAAAGCCTACTTTCAGCTTTTATAACATTCAAGAGCGTACAAACATAGGCAGTTACAAAACATAAATCACCATAGCACTTATCCCACAGGTGTCAAGTAACAAGTGCTTACGTCGCATGTTATCGCATGGCGCGTCGCGTCGCCCGCGCCCGTCAAGTTATGTGTTCTTGGAAACCGAGCAAAAAATGCATCATATTATTGCATGAAGTGGTTAGTTTAGGTACATATTCTCGATTTTAGATTCGTTACTATAATAGGTGTATTTTTTACTGAAATCAGCATGGACTATTACAAATAACTCAATCTCTATCGCCTTTCGAAATCAGCTTTTTATTTATCGAGAGAAATACAAAAAACCGGTACCAAATATTAAAACAATTTTAAATACTTATAAATGAAATACTGTTAGGTATTTTCGGAACCTAATGAATATTATAACATCGGTCAACTATTCAAATAATTTTCGTTGAAAGTGTCCAAGTAGGTTTCTATCTAGTAGGTATCTTAATCTATTATTTCCATTTTTAGGGTTCCGATTTTCCGAACCAAAAAGGTAAAAAGGAACCCTTATGGTGACACTCCGTCCGTCTGACGGAGAGTCACTGTCACAGCGGTATATTTCATATAGGTATGGCCTAAACCAAGAAATTATACGTCTAGGAAGTTCCCTCAGTGAGCGAGTCAGATTGGTTTACAGTCTTTGCAGGGCCGTAGCCAGGGATGTGCTACCCATGGGCTTGCGAAGGATTTCGAAAAGACAAAATCTATGGATCCCAGCCTATTGAGCAATAATGTTAAGGCTCTATAGCCTTAACATTATTGCTCAATACAATATATCTATCTATATAGATGGATACGCTTTATTGTTACACCACATGAAAACAATAAAAATACAACAACTTAAAAAAAAAGTGTTACAATGGGCGGCCTTATCACTAAAAGTGATCTCTACCAGGCAACTTTTGGATGGAGAGGAGTTAAAATAAACTGTAATAAAAAGTTTTTAACAAAAAAATTAAACCACCGAAAAAACTGAAAAGCAAAAAAATATTTTGAATGTAACATACCTACGTAGGTATTCCTATCCAATAAAAAATAAAATATCAAAATCGGACTACTCTGTAAAAAGTTATGCGTGATCATACATGAGTAATCATAATTAATACCACAGTGAAATACTACTGTATATAATACTACTATATGTCGTTGGAAAGGTTTTTTATATACTACAAATTTTACTATGGTGGCAAGTCTCACATCGCTGTCGGAAAAAAGTTATTGAGCATCAATCGAATATCAAGAATATTAAGGCTAGCGTACCGCAAGGCTGTGTGCTATCACCCACACTGTTTATCCTGCATATCAATGACTAGCTGTCCAACGCGGTTTCACCCGCGTTTCCGGAATAAAAAGTAACTTTTTGATCTCGTTCCATCATAACCTTTCTACCATGGCACTGCTCGCCAGCGATGTAGTTCATCTTCACATACTCGAACCCCATCGATCGTCCACACAACAATTCAGTCGGATGTTCCTACGCGGCCTATTGTATTAGGATTGGTATGAGATTCGTTAAAAGAGGCGTATAAAGAGCTTTTCAAGGTCGGCATAACATTAGCTTGTCCTTTCTACGCGTAAAGAGATATTAATTCGGTTATTTTATTGTAATACATTCCTAACAATGCAAATTCCATATGTATATTGCAACCGTACCGACAAACAAAGATTCATTGACTTTCTTTTCTAATCTTTTGTTTTTCATACACAGATGGTCAGCAGATGTAAGCAGCTTTTGTTTTGTTTTTGTTTGCAGGACTAGGTAGTTAAAATCAAAGATCAAACTACAAAGGATGGAACTTTCTGTGTGTTAATTGTGTATAATAATCAGCGTTAGTCTCGGTGCGACAATTGCCATAAAATTCGGTAAATACGGTATTCAGGTATTTGAGGAATCAGAAATACGATACCTACATGGCAGCAATTTTAGTACCGTATAAAAATTACTGCAAGCGAAATATTTGGCTATATATATCCTTATAAGATAGCGAAGAACAATATTTCCTACGTATGCGTGAGTAAAATTACTGGCCCAAGCAGGTACAAGTGATACTAAAGCGTTATTGTCATTCCCTCAATGCGAAATAACAACAGATACCAACGCATACTATGGTCACAGATTAAAGTGCTATGGTGTATGTACATGTGTGCTTGACGCTTGTATTTACAAGATGGCCCGGCATACTTGGGGTTCTTCATTTCATATAAGGCGAGAGGCGATGCATTATACGTCCATGAAATTTAGAAAGATACAAATTTGAATAATAATGCCTTTCCGCCTAATCTGACTTTTTTTGAGCCTTCCCTGAATATAGAGCCAGAGGACCAGTGGCGTGCATTGGTTTTCGGAGGAGGTAGGCAATCAAGTACTAGGAGAGTTTTATTGTATATTATCGGTGGTATTTTATCCAATAAAGATCAATCCCCACGTGCACTAGTGAAATGAAATGAATTATGTGTATCGTGATTCGTAAGTTCGTGAAAAGTTTTAGTACAGTGACCACCATTTTACTAAAACACGACTGAACGGTGACTGATAATGCGGACTATGTAAAAGTTAATGTGCGGACTATATGAAAGTGATATTATAAATAAAATGTATGCGACTGAAGGACTTTGTGTCCATGGTCATGAACAAATATTTAAAAAAAAGCCAAACTAGGGTTTCCAGCCTCGGTTGAATCGATCAATTCTTTAATCAATATTCGATCTTTTAAATCCTCTTTGGAGATACGGATCGATCTTAAGATCGCCACGAAATTAAAATATCGGAAATTGATTTTAACGAGACCATAATATTCCATTTCGAATTTTCGAATCGATTATTTTTTGCAGTATTATGTTAAATATTAAAGTTTTTTTGAATAAATTAGCACAAGTTACTCTCTTTCTCTCTCATCAATGCCGAAATCGATGGGAGGGCGTCTAAATCGTTGTTTTTCTAAAAATCTCGACAGTGTAAGTTTAATCGAATAACGATATTCGTTTAATTATTATTAGTGACTTAATAAACAGTGCATTTATAAAAATATTTTTTGTTACTAATTAACTAAGAAATATATTTTATATCATAATATAATATAAAATCTAAATATTGATTTTCTAAGGATCGACCTTGTATATATTTTTTTTAATCGATAGCAATCACTTCGATTTGAATCTATCGATTAATTTTGTCAAAGTACGGTAACCCTATGCAATGCCAGCCAAACCATAAACAAAATAATACAAATAAATTGCGAAGTTATATTTGAGTTGCTCTAACGTTGGTAAACTGTAGTTTTTTTAAATTTGGCTGGGTTACTAGTGTCACAACAGAGTAGGTATGGTTACTTTTGGTCCATAAATCGCGAATGTCAAATGTCAGTGTGCTACGCATAGTAAAAACGTGATTTATGCTTTCGTCGTATTATCATAAAGAAGTGTGTGTGCGTGTATGCATATGCCGAAATCGTATTAGCGTGCGTGAATTTGTTACACGAACTCGCGAGTGCCTGCGCGGAAAAGTTTGAAATTTTGCATTGAATGTTAGGTTAGAATGTTTATTTAAAATGATTATGTAGTTTAATTGAATCAATATATCATATTATTGAATCTTATGAGGTAAGCATTGCTTATTTGCCTATATGGAATGCACGCCACTGCAGAGGACCAACCACCATCTCATAAAACAATATCCCACCAAAAACATTTTTATGTAAAATGTTGCCAAGACATATGGCTCGCACTGTCAAAAAGTTTTCAGATCTCATGTAGAGCCAAGCTTATAACTCTACATGCACTTACTCTACAAGCCCTAACTTCACAAACTCTACACCTTAGTCAACATATGTGGCTTGGCCGTTTCGCTACCGTTACATGGGAGTACGGTGAAAAATGTATTCACTATTCATAATTTTTTTGTTATTCAATAGTTTTTGTATTAGTGAAACGGCCAAGCCACATATTTTGACTACGGTGTGTAGTTTGTGAAGTTAGGGCTTGTAGAGTAAGTGCATGTAGAGTTATAAGCTTGGCTCTACATGAGATCTGAAAACTTTTTGACAGTGCGAGCCATATGTCTTGGCAACATTTTACATAAAAATGTTTTTGGTGGGATTTCACTTCTTTTTGTAAGTTGATAAAAATTTTTTTTTTTGAAATTTCCAAGTTTTATAATTTTTTTGTTGTTTGTATACTAATACAAGCTTACATACCAAATTTCAGCTTTCTAGGACTTCAGGAAGTACCCTATGAGTTTTGATGATCATCAGTGAGTCAGTGACGAAATCGGGGTTTTTTAGATATCAATAAAATCTAAAGTATAAGAGCTACATTATTGAAACTTAATATGTTTAATAAGTTCACTATTGACATCATGTCCTGAGAATTTTGTTTATCTAGTATAATCCAAACCCAAGTTATGAAGGTTCAAAAAATCGACGAAGCGCTTCGAGAAAAGGTAGGTAGTGCCCTTTCGCTTCGCTTGGCTGTCTTGGCGGGGGGCACTCCCGTGCCCCCAGATTATTATAACCTTACTTGTCTTTTGTCCTGTTTTGACGTCGGATGTCAAAGAAGGACGTAACGCAAGCAAGGTTATAATAATATTGTTTTAATAGATGGTAGTTGCCCCTCTGGTTACGGCCCTGGAGGTGTAAAAATTCAAGCTTAGTCAACAAGCCATTTATATTACACTAGCTTCTGCCCGCGGCTTCGCCCGCGTGGCCTACAGGCAACAAATGACATATTTTTCTTCTCAAACAAACATTATAAGCGCTCTCACTCCCTCTCAATTGAATATACAAACTATCATTATCCTAAAGAAAGCAATAATGACGAAGTTCTCCGTAAAACTAAACTAATCTCTGGGATGAGAGTACTCGAAGCGTGTGTGAAAATACTTAAATAGGAGACAGCCAGAAGTGGATAATAAATAATTTATATTGATTACAACGAAACGCCTGTCAAATTCCGATGACAATACAATATTATGGTGACAGCGAGCTGAACTGAGGATGGAGACGGAAGGTAGACAAAGTATCTTCTCAGTGACTAAACATAGAATGATGAAGTCTGGACTCATTTTAATAATTTTACAGTACCAATTACGTATTTTAACCGACTTCAAAAAAAGGAGGAGGTTCTTAATTCGTTTTTTTTTATGTTTGTTATCTCATAACTCCGTCATTTATTAACCGATTTGGAAAATATTTTTTTTGTTTGGAAGGGTACACTTCCTTTTTCGTCTCATTGTCATGAGACGAAATGTCATCAGATCAGGATTTGATTACTTCTTAGTGTACTTTGAAGTCGCTTTATTTTTTTTGTAAAACAGTTCAAATTATATAAAAGCTTTAAAATTATCTGTTTTACTGCGTGTAAAAAATCCGCACTTATTACACACGTGTTATAAAATAGTACCTATACGATACTCTTGACTTAAGCGCACACACTTTGCACGGCGTGAAAGAGACTACTAAAGTCACACTTATATCATAATATACTTTTTGGAGTTCCGTACCTCAAAAGGTAAAAAAGGAACCCTTATAGGATCACTCTTCTGCCCGTCTGTCTGTCTGTCCGTGTGTCACCACCAATTTTCTCAGGAACGGGTGGACCTAGCAAGTTCAAATTTATACCAGGTCTATAGTCCCTATTATACAAAAATCTAGGTCCTGATTCAACACGATAAAAAGATATGGGCAAATTTAGATTTTCGCGAAAACTTGTAAGTACCCAAGTTTACCTTAATATTCAACTTTTTTATTTTTCGGAATTTTCCCTTTACTTGTGCTGTAAAACCTTGCTTTTAACCAAAATTGACAATTTCAGGTCAACCGGAAGTAGGTACCCTATAGGTTTTGGGTCGAAAACCTATATCGCTGTTCCCGTTGACCTAGAATCACGAAATTTGGCAAAAAGCAAGGTCTTAGCACAAGTAATGGGAAAATTCCGAAAAATAAAAAAGTTGAAAATTAAGGTAAATTTTGGTACTATTAAATTTTGCTTCTACGATTAGCTACTACTACGATTTTGAAATCGATCCAAAGGATACAAACAATAAAACTAAAAAAATTAATACAAATCGATAAGTTTCGAAGAAATTTCAACGCCCGTTTCACACTTTTGGGGGAAAAATTTCGAAAAATCCTTTCTTAGTGGATACTTACACTTCACAAAGAACACACGCCCTAAATTTAATGTCTCTAGGACCAGCAGTTTAGTCTGTGCATATGTCTAAATATCAGCCAGTTAATGAGTTAGTCAGGACTTTGAATTTTGGGGATGATTTTGGAAAAACTGATACACGTGTCTCATAATTTTAATTGAAGAGTATGTGTACCAATTTTAGAGTTAATCGACACCGAGAATCAAAGTCAAAGTCAAAGCCATTTATTCAATTAAGGCCCTTATAGGGCGCACTTATGAAGGTCAAAGCTACTCAAGCTACTACCTGTTCGTAAGTCGGCCTTCAATTTATAGGTTAAATTTCTTTTTTAAAAATTGGGGCTATATGATTGGGTATTTTTTTTTTTCAACATTTTGTTTTTATTTACACAATAAAGTATAATACTTAAATACAAACCAAGAACTTACACACGTGATCAAACTAAATTCAAACCCCTTTTCACCCTCTTACCTTACTTTACTTTCTTATTGGATACCTACACTTCACAAAGAACACATGACATGAACAAATTTCATGTCTCTAAGACCAGCGGCTGTGCGTTGATATATCAGTCAGTGAGTTCCCATACCTAACTTCATCCCGCTTTTCATATCTTCGAGGGTAGAATTATCTAAAACGCTGAGACATGTATAAATTAATTTTCAATCGTCAGCCTAAACACAAAATTTGAAGATTCTAACTTCGAAACTGACGGACTTTCATACAAACTTTCATCCCCTATTTTACCTCCTTAGAGGAGTAATTTCGAAAAACCCTTCCCTAGTGGATACCTACTCTTCCCAAAGAATACACCCTCCAAATTTCATGACTCAAGGACCAGCAGTTTAGGCTGTGCGTTGATATATCAGTCAGTCAGTCAGGACTTTGATTTTTTTTTTTATTTGTTTTGGTAAACAAACAGATATACAATGACAATTATTTATAGTAATAATTATAGTTAATCGCTTGGCTCGCGGTTAAAAATATAACAATGATATCAATTGTTATAATAGGATGCGCGTCCCTCGCGAGAACCAACGGGTTAATTATATATCCCACAGCGTTACCACAAATAGAAAATATAAATACCACGGCATTCGTGTTAGTCACACGCGGTCTAAAAATGTACGTATTCTATGAGTAGTTAACAAAATTATCACTCTTTCAACCATACTCAGAGATGTCAATTAGAAATTTGATGAAAATCAGATTATCTCGATTATCTCCACGAATTTTATATATATAGATGTGCATAAACAACTTAAATAAATAATTTTACTTTGAAACTTGAAATACCTTAAGGGTTGAAATTCCAACAATACCGATATACGTTGGTAGTAAACTTAGTGACGTTTAATTTGAAAATGAAGGACTTCCATACACATTTTCATCCTCTTTTCACCCCTTCGGGGGTGGAATTATCAATAACGCTGAGACACCTATAAATTAATTTTCAATCGTCAGTCTACACACATAATTTGAAGATTCTAACATCAAAACTGACAGACTTTCATACAAACTTTCATCCCCTATTTTACCCCCTTAGGGGTGAAATTTCCAAAAATCCTTCTAAAGTGGATGCCCTCACTATATAATTATAAATTTAGTGATGTTTACTCTGACATTTAAGAACTTTTCATACACAACTTCATCCCCCTTTTCACCCCTTCGGGGTCGGAATTATCAAAAACGCTGAGACACCTATAAATTAATTTTCAATCGTCAGCCTAAATACAAAATTTGAAGATCCTAACTTCAAAACTGACGGACTTTCATACAAACTTTCATCCCCTATTTTACCCCCTTAGGGGTGAAATTTCCAAAAATCCTTTCTTAGCGGATGCCTACGTCATTACAACTATCTGTATGCCAAATTTCAGCCCAATCCGTTCAGTGGTTCGAGCTATGGGTTGATAGATCAGTCAGTCACGGTTTCCTTTTATATATACAGATATTTTGATATTTGTAAACTATTTATTATTTATGTATTATTAGTATGACTGATAACTTATTGCAGGTGGAGGTCCTTGGTTCAACAGCAAACAGGTATAAAAACATATAATGAAATAAAATAAAGGTTACCTATACAATAGCGGGGCCCGTCTCCGAAGGGCATGTAGACGCCGGCCGGTGGGGGCGGCGGCGCGTGCGGCGCGCCGCCCTCCGCCCAGCGCTCCGGGATGAACTCGCCGGGACTCGAGAAGTACTACAACAACATAAACCGACATCAACAAATATTTTTAATTAAAAAAAAACCGATGCCTCATTTGTTTTTTTTTTTTTTTCACAAATCGGCATAATTTAGTATTATCCGTATATAGTAATAAAATAAAATCGATATACCTATATCACACAGAGTTAATAATATACTACGTACAACCTATACATGATGTTGTTTTGGTCGGCGACGAGTGACCCAGGAACGGTAGTACAAAACATACATTATCCAAAAATGGACTTAATTCCATTAAATACTGTAAATGCGTTGAGAAATTTGAATAAAATTACCGCAACGTATGGTCACAAGGCACGTGCACAAACTAGAGCTAGGCGCAAGCCTCCATTGCCCCACCCCTTTACTCCCGTTGAGTATTACGTCTATACTTTAACTTATTACATGACTTTCCAATTAATATTATTTTTTATTTGTATTATCGACCCTGAATCGCTCGTCGCTGACCAAAACAACGACCTATATATTTGCGCTACAAACTGCAACGTCTGCAACCCCTCACCCGTTTTTACTTTTTAATTAAGTTTTATGTAGCTACTTATGTTTTGATAGCATATAACTCATGACATTAAAATAGTCATGACTCCTCATGGCACTAAATAATTACGCTGGTTCATACGTACTTGTTCGTCTCTTTGGATGCCCAGCGTCGGGAACAGAACGATGGTCCCCTTCTCGATGACCACGTTGCTCCCCGGAATTTTGTAATCCTTGGTGCACATGCGCTGGATACTCGGGAATGGGGGGTAGAGGCGTAACGTTTCTGAATTACAAACACGCGATTTAAGGCGATGATAGCTCAGTGGTAGTGACGTCGGATACCGAGATGAAGGTCCCGGGTTCGAATCTTACAATGAGCTTGAGCTTTCGGTGAAGGAAAACATCGTGAGGAAACCATAGCACGGTGGTAGGGTACTTTGTAGTACCCGCCTGGCTGGCTACCACCCTCAAGTTGAAAATCTGCCAAGCACCTTTCGGTGTGTTCCGACAGCTGCACTTGAGAGCCATTTCCTTCTAGGCTTTGTGTGCTTACCACCTTCGGCCGCATCATCACTTACCATGGTGAGATTGCGGTCAAACACAGGCCTATAAACAGTAAAAAAAACACGAAAATCGTGAAATGGTGGAAATAAAAAGTCCAGATAAAATAAAGATTATCTGTTGCTAGAAACAAGGTACATGAGTAACTTGAATTAGTCAGTTGCAAACTGTAAGCCCACTACATCCCCTTGGGAGTTACTCCCTTAATTGATTTGAATTTGATTTGATTTTGAACTCGAAGGTGTTGGGAGCACATCTACAGATTAATAGAAGATTTAATTACAGACTAAAACGCATAATGGAATAATAATAACCGGCCGGTATCTTTAGAGCAGGGGCGTAGCTACCGTCGTTTCAGCCGTATAAATGATACGGGGTCCCGGGCTTACAGGGGCCTCGAAGCTGTGTAAATAAAAATTACTAAAATAATTGCCCTCCATTTGGTTTCGCCGCAGTCAGGTAGAAGGGGCCCCTCCTTCTACCTGGCTGCGGCGACTTCTACCTGTACAAATTTTGATCTACGGCAAGTTACGCCACTGCTTTAGAGATAGTATGAAAACTATGACTCTGCTAACCACAACTTCACCATGTTAAATGATAATGTGGCCGAAGATGATAAGCACACCTAGAAGGGATCTCGCTCTCAAATGCAACTGCCATATGATACCTGCAGGTATTTGGAGACAGATTATCCACATAAGGGTGGCCAGACAGGCGGATACTATCTATAGTAGGCCCGTAGGCAGGGGGTACGATATAGGTGTTCAATCACCCCCCGAAATATTCGAATAATATTTGGACTGTTCATTTAGGTATCAAAGTATGATATTATGTTGTTACCTATACCTAAATAACGTCACAGAATATGTATGTTCGTATGACATCACGAACACGGACGTAGGCTTCGACTAAAAACCAGCGCGAGGGTTAGTTTTTTACTAAACTAAGCACTATGCTGAGTCGAGAGTAGTCGAGACCTATTCCTAGCATCACGCAACATTACATTATTGTTTATTTTTTTCTACAATTGTTGTTTTTTATATTTTGTGTCATTAATGTAATGTTGTGTGTTGTCTGGAATAAAACTTTTTTCTTTCATTCTTTATTTCGGTAAAAAAAAAGTTATAAACACGTGTTTTTGTGAAAACCCATTTTAAGAAAATTACGTCGCCCCCCGTAATATGGATCCTAACTACGGCCCTGATCTAGTAAGCACGCACCTCCCGCCGCCCGCGCCGTACCGCCTTGTAGGCAATGCCTACAATGCCAACCACAAACGTAAGTACAAATCGGCTACCACAAGCGTATACTTCGTAATATTCTAACCTTGTATGACCATCTCCATATAGCTCAACTCCTGTAGCACTTCATAAGAGATATTCCCCTCGTGTTTCTCCAGCACCTCTACTACCTCTGCCCTCAACTTCTCCTGTACATGAGGGTTGGCAGCCAGCTCGAGGAAGAGGAAGGCCAGGGTAGATGACGTGGTCTCGAACCCACCAAGGAAGATGATTAAAGCGTTTGCCGAGATTACCATGTCAGCTGAAAAAAAAAAAAACAATAAATACAACTATGAATCTATAGGTATATGCTATAGGTAAATCGATCTACCAAAAGCATTAGCCATAGAAATAAAATAGAAAATACCCTGGTCAGACAACTGACTAGATGACAAAAAAAACTATTTAGTCCGTCTTTTACATTATCAAAAAATATTAGACATGTATTTTTTCTTTTATCAATTAAACAAAAAATACGAAGATATCGTGTGTTGAAGTTCCGCGTGACCTCACGTTAGAGTACTCCCGAAGTTTGACTCGCTTTATCTTTGTAAATTTTTAATCATTTGGTAATTCAAGACATACGTGTCTAATATCTTTTGATAATCTAACTGACGACGGACTAATTAGGTAGGTAGGCCTTTTTTCCTATGAATCATCCCTATTTACAGGAATTTGTGAAGACAGGCAAAAAGAGTCTACATAATAATCTGTCCTCCAATTAGATAGTCTGATCACCTTGTCAGCATTAACTTACAAGGTGTTATTTTATTCCTTCGTAAGCTCCACAAGTAAGTTAAGAGAGATCGATTGTTTTTATTGCAAGGAGTCTAGACATGTGTAATTTTTAACCATATATTCTGCTGGATCGTAATACTCAATAAATTCCAGATTACATAGATTTTATAGCAAATTTTCTACGCAGATATCAGGGTGATTCACCTTTTATAATATTTTAACTTAAAACATAATGTTATATTTCATTCGAGAAAAATGTAACCCAACTTAGCGAGAGCAAACTCGTTCCAACTTTTATCTTTAAAACGTTTAACTTTCTAGATAACTGAATTAATGCAGCGTCCTTCAAGAATTTTATAGATTCATAAATATCTTGGTAATTTCTTTACTGAACTGGACTTAGAATGTGATCATGAAATATTTCGTGGGCTATCCAGCTCAAAATGATCAAACTGCGACATTTTATTACAAAGAGAAGAATATATCAATATAAAAATTTGGATTTAGATGTTTGTCGTTTTTGACTCAACCACGTATAAACAGCTGAACGCACTCGAATGAAATTTGGCACACAGATATAATATATGATAATTTTTTATCTCGTGAAAACATTAGATCCCTCAGGTAAGCGGTGGGCGGAATCTAGATGTTAAACGAAAACTTACTAATCTCAACATCGTCGCTATCAATTTTGCCGTTATTGTTATTTTTATCGTCATTGCGGAGTGCCATCATCATGTCGATGAAATCACCTCGCTTTTCTTGATCACCTGAAATAATTAAATTAGCAATGTTAACATGAATAGCAGGGAACTTTTTTGTGAAACTAGATCTCGAAAAAAAAAAATCTTAGAAGACGATTACGGTATATGGTCGATTCATATTCGAAAGAAACTAAATAAATAGCCTTGACTTTGATTGTTATTTAGAATCAGGAACCTATGCATGCCAAAGAGCCCATTTCAGGTTAGTGTTGGATCACAATCATTGGTGATGTTGGGTTTTGTTTTTATTTGGCTGCGCGTTCATATTTAAATTGAGGGTACACCTTGTATGAAGTATGTTTCCTACCCTCTTTTTTCCTACTCCTTCATGTGGTATGTGTCAAATCGACCGAGGGCAGCACTTTCTGAATATCTTTCGAAGGCTGAAGTCGTCGTCGCGCGCGCACCCGCCTCTTTTTCCTTTAAATCTTTAATTATTATAATAATCCGTCACCATATATCTAAGAAAAGACATTTTGTGTGTGTTCCGTACAACCTAATTTCAGTGCAGCAAATATTTCGAAAATCTGAAGAAAACGTGGATCCACGGAAGACAAACGACATTGCTGGAACTGTGAGTACCACATGTTTTCTTTCCCTTTTGGCTACGCCTCTTTTTGAAACCTTACCCAAAAGCGTAGTCATATTTTCCCTAAAATTTTATACTTCATACAAAAGGTTTTGCTATTTGGTAAAGAGTATTTTTTATCGAATTATCCAGGTTTATTAATCTAGAAACAGCCCAAAAATTACAGTCCGCTAACCGCTCCAAATTTAGGTGTATTTAACCACCAGGTGATGTGGATGTATGTGGTAAAAAAGCCATAAAAGGAATTGGCTCCCAACTGCAGCTGTCGGCCAGGCGAGTACCACAAATGACCTTACTATCGTGCTAAGGTTTCCTCAAGATATATTCCATTCCTTACCTTTCTCCCTCGCTCTCAAGACAGTAGTGACGATGTTGCAGAAGAAATCGTGCGTCTTCTTAGGTATGATTCTCATCCTGAAGAATAATACAAAAGCTGGCCAGAACTGACGCATTGTCCTGAAACATAACACCTGCTAATAATGATATTTGTTATATCTGTAGATATAATAAAAAAAGTATAAGAGTGATTAACAAATAAGCAAGTATTTATCGATAGAGACTATCAGTTTGATAGAAGAAATTTTTTTGGCTAATATTAGTGAATTTGCAAATACTATTGAAAACTGTTTTAGAAAAAACTTAAACAGACTTCAAAGTACACTCAAAAGTAATCAAATCCTGATCTGACGGAACGGGAAGTGTACCCTTCCAAACAAAAAAGGAATTTACCAAATCGGTTAATAAATGACAGAGTTCTGAGGTAACAAGCATAAAAAAAACACAACCGAATTGAGAATCTCCTTATTTTTTTGAAGTCGGTTAAAATGGGATTCAGAGAAACCTAATCTGCACCGTATCTCGCAAGCAAACAAAACAAATTCAGAATTGCACATAGCAATCATTCTAATGTTGCAAACTCAATTAGCTATTTCAAAAGTTAATGAATTAGTACAGTTTCATTGCCCACGATCAGCCAATCAATTGCTTTTACTAGATTAACAAGTAACCGAACTAACTTGATACAACTCGACCTGACTAAGCTAATCTACTTTAACTTGTTAACTTGTATTTCATTTGAGCGATTGACTTTGGATAACTTTTTCTATTTCAAATCGTCATTGTAATGTAACGAAGTAATAATTGAGGTTCATATTTTCTTTAACGCTTTGGGAATATTTTCTTGCTACATCTACTTGTACTAATGATCCTCTAGGAATAGAGGTTAGTACGTATTAAGGTCTTGGAAAAGGTCGTGAGGGTGAGTTCGAGCTTATTTCAGAGGAGGAAAACATCGTGAAGAAATCATAGCCAGTAATATGGTAGTACCCAACTAATATGGCTTACCGAAGTACCTGCGCAGAACATTTTCAAAGCGCGGGAAACGCTATTGGAAGGCAGCTGCCGCCATGTTAGCGCGCGCCGTGCGGAGGGGCATAACTTGCGAGTGAGACGGAACTAACAGCTGCAGTGTATTATGAACCTAATAGTAGTGATCTAAGGTTGATTGTAAGTTTTAAGCATTCTTTCGTTAATCTTCGGGGCCATACTTTTTTTCTTTTTTTCTGTGCGAACGAAGATTTACGACGCACCATGTCAGTTGGGTACTACTGTACTAATTCATAAACTTATGAACAAATACTGAAACGCCTCATACAATTTGGTAGCGTCTAAAATATCGAGAAGCCTCTATCATAATATATAATCGAACTGCCAAATGTCCACTCAATGTGAACCTATGTGTGAGTGGTCTTTCAATATTTAACCATTTATCTTCTAATTATTATTTGAAGTCAATTAAAAACCCACTAACTTTTCAAACACATTATACACCGACATTTCGTAAAACGCATGCAGAGCTACTGCAAAAGGATCCTTCTCATTATCCATAACGCTGCTCTTCAGACCAAAGGCACAGGGAACAATAGCATCTGCTGTGTAACCTCCAACTAATTTCTCGGAATCTACAATAGCATATTCTTCTATATCTTTTTCTCTGGTGCCATTTACTATGGTACTGATACCATTCGCTTCAGGATCGTTCGCGGTGATACCATTGGCTTTATTATCATTTACTTTAGTACCAATTCCTGTGGTATCATTTCCTGTGCTATCGTTGGCAGTTCCATTTCCCTGGTGTCTGTTATGATGCTTAATTGGAAGGTCTTTGACTCGCAAAAAGAACTCTTTTGCTGTATTGTCAATTATTGGAAACATTCCTCTCAGTTTGTTTGGTCTGGAATTTAAAAAGAATACGCAACATTAGTGACGATAATCCTGGAGCCTATTTTCTTTATTTTTATTATACTAAAGTAGTAAGCAAGTATACAGCCCGCTTGATGATAAGCAGTGAGTCTACAGACGCGGGCTATCACTCGCGCTTTATCTACTCTGCAATATTCTCCAATAGAACCCTTTTTTTTCGTGGGGAAATCCTCATAGGGTACCTGACCGCCCCGGGGGTAGCGGTCAGGTTATGCTGGACTTTTACCGGCTAAAACCCCACGGTGGTCGCCATCTGCGCTGTAGAGAGGGGGGCGGGCTCTCGTGTTGAACGCGTATCTGCTCACCCCTCCAAGCGCGGCGCTAAGATAGCTCGTCCCGGGGGAAGTGTGATACCAACCCCCAGCACCCTCGCTGTGCTATCGCACGATGAGTCGTGACCATAACGACTCATCGTCCTCCTTGGGGTCGCTTCTGGACACACAGGGCCTGATTGCCCACGACCCCAAAGGCCCCGTTTAGTCGCCTTTACGACAGGCAGGGGAACACCGTAGCTGTTATTCTAAGCCCCAGCTACAGGGCAGGAGGGCCGCCTCGAGGCACGTCTGCGCCTCGGCGGCGCCGTCTCCGAGCGGGATCGGCCCTCTCCCGATCCCGCTCAGCAGCCTCCTTCTGGACCATTACGGTCTCACAGAAGGAGGCTACTGCCCTCCACGCTGTATCCCCGCTCAGCATCGCTGACACGACTGCTGGCAGGGAAAGATTCCGCCCGATCTTATAGAACCCTATGCTATACCTACTCCCTTGGAAAAACCACGGGACAAATTCGCGACTCGAGTTTTCAATGTGAATTTTCCGCAGACTAAATCATTGCCAACTTACGAGAAAATAGGCGATATCTTCGCTCTCAGCCGCCTCCACTCGTTCCCTCTAAGGAACAGCACAGAGCCAGCGAGTGGGTCCACCTCCTTGTTGAAGAAGAACCCTCGATCCACGAAGTGCTGGAAGTCGTTCACGCACACCCGCTTAATCAGCTCCGGATCGCGGATCACCAGGGTGCGCTGGTAGAATTGGTGGGTGCCTGGAATTGAGAGGACATGTAGTTTAGATAGTGGTAGAATTAGGGTATTGATGAGTAGGAGGATGAAGCTAGGTCGTAGAGCATTCGGTGAAGGAAAACATCGTGAGGAAACCATAGCACGGTGGTGCTATGCTCCTATCAGTGTGTTCCGACAGCTATACTTGAGAGCTAGTTCCTTCCAGGCTTTGTGTGCTTACCACCTTCGGCTCCATCATCACTTACCTAGTAGGTGAGATTATGGTGTAAGGTGTATGGGAAGTGTGAAAGTCTGGAAACCTAAGATTAGTACCTATGAGTCATGAGCCAGGGATATGAACATACATCTGCTGGTGCGTTGCGTTTGATTTAGAACCATGTATGGTTCATTTAAAATTTATTTTATTATTTATTTATTTTTATTTATTTATACACAAATTACAGCTATCTTTACAGGTATTTCCTAATACAATAGTGTAAGTAAACAATAAGAAACATAATCACTTAATTCCTTCCACATATTATACATAAAACTGATTTCCTAAATTCAGTGGCTGAGCATGAGAATAGGTCAATTTTTTGGGCAACTAGATTCAATGTATGCAACGTTCTTGTTAATGACGCGTTTGCTAATAAAAATACAAAGATGACATTGAGAACTTGATTTAAAAAATGAAAGAGAATTTGAATGACATTGAATGTAGTTACCAACTACATGTAAGCAAAACAAATTTAGAATGTATTCGAATATCACGACACTCGGCTATTAATGACATTATCCGCAGGGCTCTTGTTGTCGCTAACGTGCCTTCCGTACTGAAACCAGTCGGTATTGCGCGGGGCGATGGCAAGAGACCGGATGGTATGTCTTTGATCCCTCGGAGTGTCGGCAAGTCGCTGGTGTGGGATGCCACATGTGTCGATACACTCGCGCCATCTCACTTACCGGCGACTTGTAAAGCTGCAGGGGCAGCTGCGGCCAGTGCGGAAAATTCAAAATTCAAAAAATACGCATCGATTGGACCCAACTATATTTTTGTGCCTTTTGCGGTCGAGACCATGGGACCGTGGGGGTCCGAAGCTCGCCGTTTTGCTCGCACCTTGTCATCAAAATTGATCGAGAGCTCCGGAGACCAGCGGGCGGGGAGCTTTTTCCGCCAACGCGTCAGCTTGGCTAT
This sequence comes from Polyploca ridens, assembly GCA_951394255.1. Taxonomy (NCBI): domain Eukaryota; kingdom Metazoa; phylum Arthropoda; class Insecta; order Lepidoptera; family Drepanidae; genus Polyploca; species Polyploca ridens. Next base: position 2,328,626 of record OX596259.1, on the reverse strand, counting down.
CCAAAGAGGAAACGCTGCCAGCCTTCTGGGAACCCTGCCGTTAATCGGAAGCAGCGGCAGGCTTGAGGAAATTTTCTATATATAGATTGTATTTTGTACATATTTGTTGTAAATAATCGACTTATGTCACGAATCGCGATTAAAGAACTAATCATGATCGTTCCGAATAATCGATACAAGTACAGTGCTACCCACGTACGGTCACTTTTTAATTGTCAGCGGACGTGAAAGGAGCTCATTTGTAAGTAGCATTACTTATGTATAATTATAAATACATTATCCTGAAGGCATAAATACATGATGTACTAAGTATCTGTTTGTTTATTTGTTCCCGAGCACAACCTGGAGTCTATTGGTTTTCATACATGTTATTAAATAAATATTTTGGATATTCTTCACACTCGGTCATCTAATCGCGAACAAAATGGAGATTAAATACATGGAAAACAAGCTATCTGATATTTATTTATTTGTTTGTATTTTTGTTGGAGGACCAACAGCTTACAAAATTATGTAGATAGGTATATTAGCATGGAAAATGTGTGAGCCATTTAGAGGTCCTCACTGCTAAAGACATAATAGATTTTAACAAATCGTTACTTTGATAAAAAATAACTTATAATAACACATAACCTGATAACATGAAGAAAATATAGTATCCCACCAAAAACATTTTTATGTAAAATGTTTGCCGCCAAGACATATGGCTCGTACTGTAAAAAGTTATCAGATCTCATGTAGAGCCAAGCTTATAACTCTACATCCACTTACTCTACAAGCTCTAACTTCACAAACTCTACACACCGTAGTCAAAATATGTGGCTAGGCCGTTTCTCTACCGTCACATGGGAGTAAGATGAAAAATGTATTCACTGTTCATTATTTTTTTGTTATTCAATAGTTCTTGTAGTATTAAAACGGCCAAGCCACATATTTTGACTACGGTGTGTAGAGTTTGTGAAGTTAGAGCTTGTAGAGTAAGTGGATGTAGAGTTATAAGCTTGGCTCTACATGAGATCTGATAACTTTTTACAGTACGAGCCATATGTCTTGGCGGCAACATTTTACATAAAAATGTTTTTGGTGGGATTTCACTTCTTTTTGTAAGTTACTAATGTTTTTTTTTGTTTGAAATTTCCAAGTTTTATAATTTTTTTGTTGTTTGTGTACTAATACAAGCTTACATACCAAATTTCAGCTTTCTAGGACTTCAGGAAGTACCCTATGAGTTTTGATGATCATCAGTGAGTCAGTGACGAAATCGGGGTTTTTTAGATATCAATAAAATCTAAAGTATAAGAGCTATGTTATTGAAACTTAATATGTTTAATAAGTTTACTATTGACATCATGTCCTGAGAATTTTGTTTATCTGGTGTAATCCAAACCCAAGTTATGAGGGTTCAAAAAAACGACGAAGCGCTTCGAGAAAAGGTAGGTAGTGCCCTTTCGCTTCGCTTGACTGTCTTGGCGGGGGGCACTTCCGTGCCCCCAGATACAATATACTTAATTACAATATATTCACAACAGCAGTGTAACCAGAAAACAACATAGAAAACGTCATACCCTTAAAAGCATTGTTATCAACAATAAAGTTGTCTATTTTATTTAGCCACGGAAAAGAAAAGAAAAGAATAGAAAGATATAAGTACTACCTTATACTACTACCGCCCAGAATCAAAACAAACAAACAAAAATGTTCAATTGTTCATGCACACAAATGTTTGTCCTGGGCGGGAATCGAACTCTCGATCTGCGACGCAGCAGTGAATCAAACCGCCACGATAACCTGCTCGTCATATATTTCTTTACAAACACATAAAAATACTAGCTCATCATAAGTTCATCTAAATCCGTCCGTATTATTTGTGTGATCTTTAATTTCTTCACAAATCACATCCATATACAAACTTTTTATTGCCTCAAGTTATCCCTTAGGCATCAAGGATCAAATTGTAAAGACATTGCAACATCTCTACAAAACATAAAATTTTGCTCAAATCCTGCCATACTAAGGGCGACTTGCACCAAATTTCGTTTAAATATGTCCTAAACAAATTTAACTAAATGCGTTTAAATCCTTAAATGTATTTAACATAATTCCATTTAGTGACTTCTTGCACGAAGCTGTTTGGAAACGCGTTTATTGTGTCGTTATGTGAGTTCCCCTACGTGTCGATAGATGGCACCAGTTTGGAACTAGTTAAAAAACTATATTTTTGGGTATAACATTAGATAATAAATAACAATGGGGTCCTCAGGTAGAATCTTTATCTCGTAAATTAAGGACTGTTGCGTTTGCAGTTTGAAAAATTAAAAAAATTACGAATGTTGAGACGGCCAAATTAGTTTATTTTGCATATTTTCAGAGCCGTTGATCTTATGGCGTATTTCTATGGGGAGCTGCAGCAAATATTGAGAATATTTTTATTAATACTTATAATAAAGAGCAATTCTTGCAATTTGTAGTCCTCGTGAATCATTGAAGGAATTATTTATCTCATACAAAGAAAGTCTTGAAATCAAGAGCTTATTATAAGGGTAAAATGATATTGAAGATTCCCTTTAACAATATGTATACTTATAAACTCTATTATTTCTTCATCATCATCCGAATAAAATCCCCAAATATCCATTATTATAACAAATTCAAAACAATCCAACAAACAAACATCACTTCAACAACGTCAACATCTGTTGCAATATGGCGCTAAACATATTTAGCGGGGTTAAATAGTGTCCACAGCGCGTTTAACTTTGACAGCTCGGTAAACGTATTTAGCGCCTTAAATATTTTGGTGCAAGAAGAATGTCTGATTTAAATCAAAAATTTTGATTAATTCCTACTTAAACACATTTAAGATGGATGGTGCAAGCGGCCCTAATTCTGTGTAACTTAGCTGCTGTTAACTTTTGGGTAGGGATTATTCAATATCAACTGTCATAAACCAACCACTTAACCAAATTCGGCGTGAAATATCAGACGCTAGCTGTGATGAAACATAATCTGTCAAGGCCTCACTTACCTAAAAACCTTTCATTTTTGTACGTATCATATATCCTCTTGAAGCACATGCCTCCTTGTTCTTTAAACAGAACCACTGACAGGATATGCCCAACAATGGGCAATGCCGGCGGGGCAAATACACCCCTGGATGCCCAATAATCATGGTCGTAAGTTGTCACTCCGTAAACTATCGCGAAAAATAACGCACCAGCAAAAATATACCATAAAACCACACTATCTAAAGTCCAATTTTCCAATAGCCATAATAGAATGATCACTATTTGCACTATTGAACGTTTGAAGCCGAACATTTTGATGATCAAATCATCATTTTTTGGTTTAAAACTTGTTATTTATTTGGAATCTTCGGTTTTGTTATATTTATTTACTAGAAAAGAAACCTGTCTAATAATATACTAGAATTGATCTCGTGAACAATTTATTTTGTTAGTATATTCTTTAGGACTATGTAAAAAATTATGCTTTTATTTATTTAATTTTAAGCGATATTTGATTAGACCATATTATTAATTATTATTAAAATTAAACATTTAATAATATACACTTCGCAGATCAAGTAATCAAATAGGTTATATTTTAATCCAAAAAATCAACACTAAATTCACATTTAACAGGTACGGACTATATTAACGTAAATAAAATAAAATAAATACGTTGCTTGAATTTTGAAATTGGTATATCCCGCGCGTCATGGCGTCCGCGGCTCGCGCGCGCGCAGAGTGGCCGAATGCGCTAACAAGACTCATGCGCAATCTGTGATGCTGTAAGAGAGAAAGTTATACCAGGGCCGGATTGTCCGGCGTTTTATGATTTTATTACAAAAGTTAATGTCATCTTGCTTAATAATTTCATCATTAATTTTATGTGACAGAACTGGAGATTGCAATTGATTCAGATTTAGACTAAAAATAATATATTTTTCTTACGAAGAAATATAAATGTTATTAAGAACCACTTGGTATTCATATCATATCGCCCCGTCGTATAACATTATACGAGATCTTGGAACAATAAAATATAAGATAAAATATGTAATAAAACATTTATGCCACCATACTTTTTATTTATTTTAGTATTGAATCCGCCCCTGTGTGAGGCCCATTTTATATTACATCATTGTCCTCGAAGGTCTTAACCGTCTTCTTAACCCACATTTTTTATGTTTAATCTACTTAATTACACAATAAGATTTTACTTAATTTAAGTATTTGCTTCTTACCTACTTTCTTAACTACTTAAATTACCTTCTAAAAATCAAGTAACATTCGTTTCTTTTTATACGATCAAGTCGGTAAACAAGCACACGGCCCGCCTGATGGTAAGCGGTTACCGTAGCCATATGGACGCTTGCGACACACGAAGCATCGCTCACGCGTTACCGATCTTTCCCGCCTCCCCAATGAGCTCTGGCGACCTTACTCACGCACAGGAACACAACTTTACACAACATAAAGTTATTTGGCTGCGGTATTCTGTAAGGTGGAGGTACTTCCCCAGTCAAGCTGTCCTTAGATAAACGCTACGCTCTATCTCTCTTTAATTATTTCTCTCCAATTATTGATAAAATCATTGTCATCCTTGTGTTAATTAGTCGGTCAAGCCGTATATATGATACGTGTTCTGTGCTCATACAATTACCTAATACAATTTGTATTACTTTAAGTACTTAATTAACGAATTATTACTAACCCATTGATATTTGTAATCTTGAATCACATGGGATTAAACTAGAGACAATTATGTCCCATATATACCTACCATTACCAAAACTTGCAACTTTGCCTTACCCACATCACACCTGTTGGTCGAAAGATTAATTTTAAGTTACAAAATCAGCGAAGGTCGTATTTTCGGCCCTTTCTCCCTCGAAGGTTCGACGGCTTGGTAAGTACGAAGCCGGCCGGCCGGCTCGATGCGATTGCATGCGATCAATCACGTACTTTCAATCACACGCGATTACACGTTCGATAAGTATCGAACGACTTTAGTGCTGTTACAACCTGCAATAGGGATGGTAGATTGTCGAAGTTACCCAAAGTTGGGAGGAGACAAGATTTTGGGAGATCTCTTCAAGATCTGTTGGAGACAATGTTACTGTGATATGGAGTATAAAGCGAAAGATTTTAGAAAATGTCAGTCTGTGAAAAATGCACCTGGAGCTGGATTCGTATTCGAGCGGTGAGCGTGCATGACAGCTCCGGGACCATTCTAGAGAAATGGGAGCCAGCTTCCCTGGCGTCCCTAGCGGGGATTGAATCAGGTAGCACCAACAAGGCGCGTTGGTGCCGGTGCTTGCACTGCGCATTTACGTTGGTGCTCGTGCTGGTGCTGGCGTGCTGGGGTGCGTGTAGTGAGCGGCTTTACAGCTCCGGTACCATTCTGTACAAATGGTAGTGTGTGATCACGGTGCGACTCACATTTTCTCTTGAGTACCAGGGGCGAGTACTCTGGCGGCGTGACCTACCGCAGATGGTCCCAGACGCCTCGTAAGGGGTTGCCTGGTATAGTGTGCCGTCTTTTATGACCGAGAGGTTGATAGAGGTGGCCACTATAGAAAATCTCAGTAGTTATCAAGGGGGTATATCCGAATGAATTGCAGGCAATGGTTCCTTCATAGATGTGTACTTAACTATTCTTGTGACCTTCTTTTTTACATTCATCATCATCATATCAGCCTAGGAATGTCCATTGTGAATATAGGCCTCCCCCATTAACTTCCACTTCGAACGATTTTGGGCCGCTTGCATCCAGTGGCGCCCAGCGATTTTGACCAGCAGGGTTATTTTAAAACGCTCGGTTTCGATATCGGAAACGGATTCAAAAACTACTGAGGCGATATTCCGCAATTGCTTTTTTAATTTCCGAATTCGAATATTTTTGATGTTTCTTTACGGAAATATGAAAAAATGAAAATGAAAATGAAAAATTAATTTATTTCCACCAGAACGCACAGAATAATAATAGATAGGTACACACAAAAAAATAACAATAATAAAGAAAAATAAAACAGTAGCAACAACAATAATAATAATAAAAATCTGTGCGTCGCGGTGTAAAAAAGGCCCCGACTCAGTATAAAGTTGTGGGAGCTACCCACAACACTGGTATTCTGTCGGCACCTTGTGAATCAATTCGATTCATCGAAAAGTTTTCGGAAATTGAAATAGCAATTGCTGAAATTCGCCTCGGAATTTTTTGAATCCGTTTCCGATATCGATTCCGACGTTTTAAAATAGTCCTGCAGATCGTTGAACCACCTGGTGGGAGGTCGTCCCATAGGATTCAAACCCGGGACCTTCGTCACGACATTCAACGTCACTACCCACTAAGCCATTTTAAACATTCGCAATAGTCAGGAGTAAGGATTGACAACCCTACTGATATTAGAATTGTCAGCAACTCCACCTTACTGGCAGCACTTTATATTCATGTCGAAACACTGAAGACGTCAATGTATTAAGCAATACTCATACTATATTAATTATACTGTTTTGCAGGGTATCATTGATGACATTGCTCCCCATCTAGCTTTAGTATTTAATAAATGCGTAGATTTTGGCCAATTTCCAGATTTAATGAAATATAGCAAAGTTATACCTTTGTTCAAGGCGGGAGATCCCAGTGATCCTACTAATTATAGGCCAGTTTCCATTTTGCCAGCTTTGAGTAAAGTATTTGAAAAGATTATTTTAACGCAATTAATCGCTCACTTTAATTTGAATAAACTATTACATAGTGAGCAGTATGGGTTTACAAAGGGTCGTTCAACTGTTGATGCCGGGGTAGCACTTTTAAGAAATATTTTTAACGCTTGGGAGAACTCACAGAATGTTATTGGAGTCTTCTGTGATCTATCTAAAGCCTTTGATTGTGTTGATCACCAGACACTCATACGTAAACTAAATTATTATGGGGTTAGGGGTGCAGCACTTGATTTGATGAAGTCGTATCTCGGGGAAAGAATTCAAAGTGTTGATGTCAATCGTATTAAATCATCTGGTTCTCCTGTGCATATGGGGGTGCCGCAGGGCTCTATTTTAGGCCCTTTTCTATTTTTAATTTATATTAATGATCTTCCTTTTTATGTCAAAAATACCTGTGGAATTGTACTGTTTGCTGACGATACCTCACTGATTTTTAGTGTTGATAGACTGAAATCTAATTTTGACGATGTAAACGATGCATTATCTCGGGTATTAAATTGGTTTACTGTAAATAATCTAGTTTTAAATGCAAAGAAAACTAAATGTATTAAATTTGCGCTTCCAAATGTTAAAAAAGTAGGCTGTAATTTAATGATAAATAATGAACCTTTAGGTCTTGTTGAATCATCAGTATTCTTAGGGATTACTTTAGACTCGAAACTTCAATGGGGCAGCCAAATAGCATGTCTTTCGGGAAAGCTCAGTTCAGCTGCTTATGCAGTTAGAAAAATTAGACAGCTAACAGACGTAGACACAGCTCGATTAGTTTATTTTAGTTATTTTCATAGTGTTATGTCCTATGGCATTTTACTTTGGGGTAAAGCTGCTGATATAGAAACCATTTTTATTTTGCAAAAAAAAGCAGTGCGAGCTATTTATAATATGAGTTCTCGAGCTTCCCTCAGAGATAAGTTTAAAAATATAGGTATCCTTACAGTAGCATCGCAGTATATTTATGCAAACATATTATTTGTACATCAGAATATTAATCTTTTTGTAAAAAAAAGTGACGTGCACTCTTTTAATACTAGAAATAAGCATAAACTTTTGACCTCTTCTTATAGACTCCAAAAAGTGCAAGGTTCATTTTTAGGACTGAGTGTACAATTTTATAATAAGATCCCTAATGAAATTTTAAATTTACCGTCACTAAAGTTTAAGAAACGTATAAAGGCCGCTTTAGTACAGAAGGCTTACTACAATATTAAAGAATATTTAAATGATAAAAATGCGTGGTTGTAGCGCTCGCTCTCGCAGGAAACATCTGATGTAATAAATTTAAGTTTGTTTTTGAAAAGAGTAATTGCTGAGTTTATTGCCGGCTCTTCTCAGCAAAATCAACCTTCCGAACCGTGCATTAGTGCATTAGAGTATTAGAGTTTGACTATTCATAAGTGCCTGTGAAGGCCTATTTGAATGAATAAATTATTTCATTTCATTTCATTTCATTTCATTATAAATGCGATAGTAAATTTATATTGGTACAACATGGTAGAACCAATCGTAACCCGCCTGGTGGTAAGCAGTCACCGTAGCCGTATAGACGCTTGCAGCACCCGGGACACGGAGCACACGACCTTTCCCCCATTTAGCTACTGTTTTCTGTAAGGTGGAGGTACTATCCCCAGTCGAGGAGCTCTTTTAGCTAATAAAAGCTAAGCTGTCACTAAAAATTAATGAATGACTAAAATTATGACAATCACACATGTTTTTAGCATATTACCCAACCTGAAACCCCAGAATGATGATGAAACATAGCTTTTGTGTTAAGGCAACGTTTGGTATTTAATGCAATAATATTGCGGTATTTAGAGGTCAGCGAGAGGTTTCTCAAGTTTTCTTTTATGAGATATTCAGTGTCCTGTAAATAATGGTCCAAAGTCCTCGAAAACTGACATAAAATATGCCATATGAGAACAAATACAATATTTGCAAAAAAGAAAACGCAAAATTTTCATAAATCTTGGAAAAGGCAGAAAATATTTATCATTCAAAAAATGTGACAATTTTTTTTTTTTTTTTATGACGGGCCAGTTAGCGCAGTTGGTTAAGATTCCACCTATCGTGCCGCAGGTTGTAGGTTCGATTCCCACACAGGACATGTATTTGTGTGCATGAACATGTCTGTTTGTCCTGAGTCTGGGTGTAATTAAGTATGTATTTACAAACAAAAAGTAGCATATGTATTATATCAGGTATCTGGTTTTCATCGTACAAGCTCAGCTTAGTTTAGGATCAATAGAATAGAATAGAATAGAATAGAATAGAATAGAACTTTATTGTACACAGTAAACAGCAAATAGGTACAGTGTCTACCCATGTCGGGCATACAATAGGATACAAAATACGAAAAGAATTACATTTTACAGAAGAATATTAAATTATAAAATTAATGTCAATTTTCTATACATGCCAATTATTTAGTGTTAAAAAATTCATTTAAGTTATAAAATACATTTTCATAAAGCCATTTCTTCAAACAATTCTTAAATTTAACATTTGGTAAGTCCTTTAAACTTTCTGGCAAATGGTTATATACACGTATTGCAGTTATCTGAGTACTCTTAGCATAAATCATTGATTTTACCTTTGGTAAGTACAGGTTATCATATTGCCTCATAGGAGTCTCCCGTGTACGACATTCTGATATTTTTTTAAAATATTGGCTCTGATTTCTAACAAATAAACAGAGTTCGAGTATATATATATTTATTAAAGTAAGATAACCTTTTTCCTTAAAAACTGAGCGTAAAGACTCATCTCTAGATATGCTGTGAATTATTCTGAGACTACGCTTTTGGAGTATAAATGTACTATCGGCATTTACAGAGTTACCCCAAAATATAATTCCGTATGTTAGCAATGGATAAATAGTTCCATAGTATGCATTTCTTGCTATTTCCACTGACGCTACATCCACGAGCACTGATAAGGCATGGCAGAGACCGGCTATTTTGTTATTAATTTTGTTTATTTGGGCTTTCCAATTCAAGTGCATGTCCAAAGTTATACCTAAGAAATCAGTCTCATTTGTTTGTTTTATAGTACTACCATCTATATTTATATTTAAGTCCACTTGTGCGCTTTTATAATTTCTAAGTTGCATAATTTTAGTTTTAGTCGCATTCACTTTTAAATTTATAGATTCTAGATAAGATGTTATATGTTTTAAGGTAGTGCTGATTTCCATTTCATATTCATTTATATTCATTCCTTTATTTATGAATAAAATTGTTGCATCATCAGCAAATAAGACGCACTTGTGCTTTGTTAGATTAGGTAATTCGTTTATATAAATTAAGAACAAAAGCGGACCTAGTATACTCCCCTGAGGAACGCCAATAACCGACTTTTCGAGAGAAGATTGTATTTTTTCGATCGTTTTTGTAGATTCGTTATAGTGGTTCAGAATAGTTGTTTGATATCTGTTCGAGAGATATGATTGAAGTAAGTTTTGGGCATTTCCTCGAATACCAATATTGTCAAGACTTTTAAGTAAAATCGAGTGTACTACACAATCAAAAGCTTTCGACATATCTAGGAATAAGGCAGTACATTGGCATTTATTATTGATAGAGTCCCATACGCTGTTAAGAATTTTATATATAGCCATTGAAGTTGATAATCCTCTACGGAATCCATATTGGTTTTCGTTAAATACCTCATTAACGTCCAAAAATCTTACAACCCTACTATAAATGATTTTTTCAAATATTTTGGATATACACGGTAGAATTGCTATGGGTCTATAATTACATGGATCGTCTTTGGATCCCTTTTTATGCAGTGGTTTTATGATAGCTATTTTAAGACTATCTGGAAAAACACCCGTTTCAAGCATGATATTTGACAAGAAAACCAATGGCTTCGAAATACTTGTGATACAGGCCTTTATAATTTGAGTTGATATTCCATCGATACCGCAACTTTTTTTATTCTTAAGATTTTTTACAATAGATAGTATTTCTGCTTCATCTACTGGTTCTAAATAAATGCTTTTACAAATTGTATTGAATTTAGGTTTGAAATTATTATAAGATTTATTCAAATTTAGATTAGTAAATAATGTATTCATATAATTAGCTATGTCCTTTTGATCTATAATAGTATCCTGTTCAGTGTTAATTTGATTAATTGATTGCTTTATGTCATTATGAGGTGTAGTATGTAGCTTTATTAAACCCCAGATTGCTTTTGATTTATTTATACTTTTCTTTATGTAGTTAATATTTGAATTATTTCTAGAGTAACGAATAGTTTTTTTCAGTATATTTTTATATTTCCTGTAATATTTATGCTTACAATCAGTTTTCCTCTTTTGTAAATCTATATAAAGTTGTCTTTTTTGTTTACTTGATTTTAATATTCCTTTTGTTAACCAGTTGGGTTGTTTTCTGTATGTTACCTTGACTTTATTTACAGGAATACACAATTTGAATATCATTTCCAAAATTTCCAAAAACTTGTCGTAAGCCACATTCACATCATCACTATGATATATTTCCTCGAAACTTATTTGATTCATATACTTCTTAAAAATATCAAGATTAATATCAACTTGTGTTTTAAATTCAAACCAATATTTTTCAACGTAGTTGGAACTGCAAGGGATTTTGATCTCCTGACCAGTGTGGTCTGATAGGCCAGCATTTACCACTTTTGAATGAAACTTACGGACGTTAGTGATAATGTTGTCAATGCAGGTTTGTGAATGAGAATTTATACGAGTAGGTTCCTTGATCGTGCATTGCAAATTATAGTTTTGTAATAAAGTTAAAAATTGTGTTGTATTTTTATTAGCATCTAAGATATTTATGTTAAAATCTCCCAAAATAATAACTTTTTTATTAAGGTTTCTTGATTGACGCATTATTTTATATAATGTTTTATCAAATTGATTGAAAAACAAATCTACATCACTATTTGGCGGCCTATAAACGCACAATATGTAAAGTTTGAGTTCGGTTAGAGTAATTCCGCAACATTCAAAGACTCTTTCCACAGAGTGGTCAGTTAGCCAGTCCAGCTTATTATAGCGTAACCCTTTTTTAACAAATATACAAACTCCTCCTCTACTAGCTTGGTTTCGTGAATAATGAGAGGCAAGCTCATATTCCGGTATTTGGACGGTATGCACATTATTATTTTTTAAGAAACTCTCAGTAAAGCACATTACATCTATATTTTTAGCCTGCAAGTTCAAATAAGCTTCTATGTCACTAATTTTTGATTTAATACTCATAATATTTTGGTGGAAAACTTTAAAAAAATTATTTGAGTCATTCTCGAAAAAACTCATTTTCTGTTTGCGTACCAGCTGAAGCCATTTCTTTTATGCGTTCGACGTTTCTGTTTAAGTTAGTTATTTTACATATTTGTGTTCGGCAATAATTTTGATATTTATGCTTAATATCGAGATGTAAAATATCTCTTAGAATATTTTTACTCAAATTCAGTAAACGGTGCTTCTGTAAAGACAGCCAGTGCGAGTCGTATGTATAGCCAGTGAACATAGTCCAATCAAATTGTTTACATAAAAGTTTATACATATAACGAATTTCATTTACATTCATACAATTATTTTTTAATACTTCAGTTAAAATAACATTAGTACTGCACAATTTGTTTAAATAGTAATACAAATGAGCTTGGAGTTGTAAAGGATTAGTGTCGTTGGAACCACCTATTATAATTACATAGTCATCCTTTGTGAAAGTTGTGCAGTGATTCAAACATGATTGTAACAATTGATCTATTCAGTTAGCCGTGTGTGAGGAATGTCCCAGGATATTTATTTATTTATTATTCATGTCTGTATCTAGCCTTGTTATCAAACAACGAATATTTATATCAAAGGTTTTTTTTTATTAAATTCAAGCAAAGGTTAATTTGGTGGTTGGAAGATAAGTAAAAAAAACAAGCTTACTTATTCAAAATTACATTCTTCAAGTGAAATCAGGCAAACACTGTAAAATAACAACCAATTCTTATAAAATATCTGCAACACTTTCCTCATTTCACCTATTTACGTTAAGTATGAGGAATGTCTACATTACAAATAATGAGTATCGAGTGTAAGCAGCAAGTGTTCCAATTCTGCGTAAATAATATCGGACGTGCGTATCAAACGAGATTTAGGACGCGGTCGGTGTATTAGCGGGGAGCGAACTGACTGAAGCGGTAAAAATTAAGGCGCTATATAAGGTCCTAATAAATTAGTGAACTTCTTGAGGGATGAATGTATAGGTCATTAGTAATCAAAAAATAATATTAGAAGAAAAATCCGAGGAGAAAAAATCATTTTTTTTCACAATCATCGGAGCGCAATCGGGCGCGAGCCGAACGCTCGTTCGAGGCTAGTAATAGTTATTTTAGTGGTAAAATAATTTAAAAATGCGGTATTTAAAAAAGAAAACATTTATATCAACAATCTTCTCAACATTGGGAAATATTTAATACTTTTAAAAAAAATGTGACCTCCCAAACTTCAGAGATTTTTATCAATTTCAAGTAGTGATGTTGCGTATAATTGCAAACCTTTCTAAAGCTGCAATCAATGGAGAGTTACAAAATGCCGAACTCATTTCCCGATGTATAAAAGGCATATTATTTTAATACCATTATTTTTGTTTGAAACAATCGTCACATGCTACTGTCAATCATAAAATCGCTGACTTGATAACCGCAGCCTAAAATCTCATTTTTTAGGTCAGTCGCGACTCGCGTTGCGAAAGTCATAATTTTACGTATAAAATACATACATAATGAATACATTACATGCCCATGCGAATCGCATATAAGTAGAAAACTCGATATGTAACTGTTACGCGACTGATCCTGCCACCAGTGACACGTAGTTGAGATGTCTACAATCATTTACGTAAAACATCATTAATTTGCCAACAAACAATCAACAATAATGTTTATTCAGTTAGTGCTTTTGCACTATTAACTACAGTACCAACCAACCACTGAATCTGGCGTCTGCAATCATGGCGTCGGGTCACCCTCCGCCGCTTCGTCGTCGATATTCCGTCTTGCCGTACCAAGCATTTCGATTCCTCTTTCCTCATACGCACGGCCAAGTTATGGAATGCTCTCCCGGACGTGTTTCCAGACACTTACAACAGAGGTTTATTCAAGGCTAGAGTGAACAGCCATCTTAAGGGTACGCGCGGTCCACCCTAGACTACATCTTCGCTTACCATCAGGCAAGCCTATATTAAATATAAAAAAAAACTAACCCCCTTATTAGCTAAAATTCCGAAGACTTTATCTGACAGGTGACATTTGGTGATCGAAAGAATGAGACGGGGCACACTATTACACTGATTTAATTAAAAAGCGATTATGAATAAGCGGGTAAATTTTTAGTGTCTCCTTGACTCAACTCATCGTGGTCGAAAATTGGCGGAATAGATATCAAAATGAAATACAAAACTTAACCAACAGTGAGTACTAGTACAAAAGTAGTAATAATTCCCTGCTAATGAAATGTAATAAAACACAGTTTAATCTTAAAGTTTTAATAGTAAATCACCTCACAGAAAAAGAGTCGATCTTAAATCATGACAATGGTATTTATGATCTGCCTCAAGTGTATCTTGGTGTTTCAAAGCTGTGAGAACATTGAGAGTCCTTAATTGACGAAGTGCACGGCTTCGTCGTTGGTCTTGCTGCTCAGAGACAGGCCAGTCTCGCCCTCGATCCAGTCCAACACTTTGGAGACGGAGATGAATTCTAGAATTTAAAAGCGTTGATATGAATATGGAATAAGTGTGGGCGTAATATGGAGCCCAGGAGAACTCCGATAAAATATACAGGCTAATTTAAAGTAATCAGTCTACCGTGCAATGGTTCCCTCTCATATTATTATTTTTATTACATAGCCCACGATTTTATCACAAAAGACAATAGTAAGCTGTCTTCAATAATGCGATTAGAAGTGCTTTATGTATTCAAAAGCTATATCATTTTCATTATTTGACACCTTGTCCAGAATGTGAGTATATATTGGTACTTACTGGCATCGCTTTCGTCATCAGCACCACTGATCAGGATTCCGTATTGGACTCCATCAACTACCAGAGGTGCTCCGATGTCGTACTGCAAGGAAATGTACATTCAGTCAATACTATCGAGATATTAAATGATGATTAAGACCATAATAGGGTGCAGCAATATCCCTTCACGATTCCGACCTGTGTTTGACCGCAATCTCACCATGGTAAATGATAATGTGGCCGAAGGTGGTGCACACACAAAGCCTAGAATGAACTGGCTCTCAAGTGCAGCTGTGGGAACACACCGATAGGTGCTTGGCGACAGATTTTCAACTTGAGGGTGGTAGTCAGCTAGGTGGGTACTACAAAGTACCCTACCACCGTGCTATGGTTTCCCCACGATGTTTTCTTTCACCAAAAAAGCTCAAGCTCATTGTAAGATTCGAACCCGGGACCTTCGTCTCGGCATCAGAAATTACTACCACTGAGATATCGCCTCAAAATCGTGATGTAGTAAATCATAGATCTATGAAGGTGCAAGCAAGTTAAAAAGGTTTGTGAAGTATTAGGTACCTAATTAAAAAGTACACAATATTTTTCTGCTCCAAATAATATGTAATAATGTTAAAAAATAAACGAGTTCTAACTTAATTAATGTATAATTTAAAAAACCTAGAGATATCCCCAATGACGTAGGTATCATATTCTTTAGCTCATATTGCATTAAACTGATATGGAGTTAGGGTTACCAACTTTAATAATTATAATAATGAAAATGAAACTGAATTTAAAAAAACGTAAATATCTTCACGCTTTGTCCCTACATATATTTTAAATTATTATTATCTAACCTTACAAACTATTACCATACAATAACAAAATTACAATAACATACTTGTAAAAAAACTACAAACTATCTCTATTAAGTGAATGTGTATTTAATCTACTACAAGAATTACAGAAAAGTAATTAATAGTGAATAATTTTTCACCTTACGCCCATGTGACGATAGAGAAACGGCCAAACCACATATTTTGGCTAGGTGTAGAGTTTGTGAACTTAGGGCGTGTAGAGTTAGGGTTAGTGTAGAGTTATAAGCTTGGGTCATGAGATCTGATAGCTTTTGACAGTGCGAGCCATATGGTCTCGTCTTGGCAACATTTTACATGAAAATGTTTTGGTGGGATTAGATACTTTCACATTCACACAATTTATTTAATATCTTAGTAGACTTTATATAAAGTTCAAAATTCGTAGTCAAATTGACAACCCTACAAATGTGTGTGAAATCCGCGTAAAAATCTAGGTCATTTAGCGCCAATAATCGATGGTGAATTTTTAAAACCAATATGTTTATTTCTAATATTGAATATCTCAAACCGTACAAGGTTACTTCTATTTATATAACTAATGTTTTTTTTTACGTAACATTTTATGGCAAAACACATTTGAATGAAATGCACGTGCGTCTAGAATATTGTTTTTATATAATAAACAAAGAGTAATTTTCGATTTTTTTTTAAAGTTTTCCATAATAAATATAAATATCCTGGGACATTCCTCACACAAGGTCATCTGATCCCAAATTAAAAAGAGCTTGTACTATGGAAACCAGATAACTGATATAATACATATACTACTTTTTGTTTGTAAATACATACTTAATATACATAATTACACCCAGACTCAGGACATACAGACATTCATGCACACAAATGCATGTCCTGTATGGGAATCGAACCCACGACCTGCGGCGCGTAAGGTGAACCTTAACCAACTGCGCCAACTGATGAACTGACCAGTCCATAAGTTACATTATAACCTAACATATATATTAATTGCTTGTGTCCTTTACATACAATTTGAATAAAAAAAAAAACAAATTATAAACGTCCAAAAGTATTTTGATTTACCACACTGTAATTCGCATTGCAACGGAAACAGAAAAAAGCTGGTTAAAAATACAAAAACTAATACCTGTGTAGTTTTGTCACCCTCGCTGTGACCAGCAATGATACCATCATCCTTGGCTTCCAGGGTCAAATCGAAGCACCCCAATGATTCACCGGGACCTTGTATCAAATACCACAAGTGTTATCATAATATTAATACTTTCGAACATAGTTTCCCTCATAGAGATAGAATATTGATAGAGCAACTATACTAAGAGTATGCAATGTGCCGTGGGTATATGCAACGCTGCCTTGAAACAAACTGCGCGTTCATAGTTCAACGACTAAATACATGACAATATTATGAATCCCAATTTCTCGTTTTTTATCGATACTTTTACCGAGAACAAAATTCAAATTCAAAATTCAAAATCATTTATTCAAATAGACCTTCGCAGGCACTTATGAAAAGTCTGACTCTAATACTCTAATACCGGTTCGGAAGGTTGCATTTGCTGAGAAGAGCCGGCAATAAACTCAGCAATTACTCTTTTCAAAACAAGCTTAGATTCATTACATAATATTTACATTCTAATCGCACTGACAACAATTGCGTGCCCCGGCGCGGCCGCAAAACTACAAAGTAGACTGAATCTATATTTAATAAGTAAATAAATAAATGGCAAACTTAAGCAGACCAACCCCCACAAGCAGCACCTGTTCACAAGTATGACGCGTGTGGCAGCCATCGCCCTCCTCGCCATATTGGAGGGAAGTGAGCGACCCGTCACACGACGCCGCCGCAAGCAAAGGCCTTAAAGTGAGCATGACTTACTTAAGTCTGGCTTAGAAATAAAAAATAAACTAAAGGGAAACTACTAAACACGCAATTTGTTATCACTGTGACTATTGACAAGTTTATACTAAATATCATTTAGGTATATGTATAGAAAATATAACAATTAAGGAGACAGACATAATCTATTGAAGAATTTAGAAATAAATGAAAAACATTAAATTGAATTAATTACTATAAGTAATAATCTGTAAATTAAACAAAAAATAAAAAAAAAAGATAACTTATAATAATAATAGCATACTTAGAATTAAAATGGACCTTGAACTAGCTGCTAAGTGAAGCAGGTGCAGAGAGAAGCTACTTCCATACATCCTTGTCGTCAATATAATGAGACACTTTATAATAGGCCCTACTCAACAACCGCTTTTTGATATGTTCCTTAAATTTAAAAAAGGACATACTGGTCACGCTATGAGGAATTTTATTGTAAAATTGGATACAATTCCCAAGAAAGGACTTATTTACTTTAGCTAATCTAAATCTAGGCACAGTTATTTTGTCTTTGTTTCTAGTGTTTCTATCGTGATAATCACTATTGACTGGAAACAAATTAATGTTTTTACGAACATACATAATATTTTCAAAAATGTACTGAGAGGGCAAAGTTAATATATTAATTTCCGGAAATACCTTTCGCAGAGATTCGCGAGACCCCAAACAGTAGATGGCGCGAATTGCTCTTTTTTGCAATACAAAAATTGATTCCAAGTCTGCGGCAGAACCCCACAGCAAAATACCGTAAGACATAAGGCTATGAAAATATGCAAAATAAATTAATCTGGCTGTATTAATGTCCGTCAGTTGCCTTATTTTGCTGACTGCAAAAGCAGCGGAGCTCAGTTTACCACCTAAGGCTTCCAGGTGAGCACCCCACTGCAATCTACAGTCTATGGTCAGACCAAGAAAAACAGTCTTATCTACTACATTAAGTTTAGTACCGTCCACAATAACATTGGTATCAACTTTTGGTACGTTTGGTAATGAAAATCTTATACATTTAGTTTTTTTAGAATTTAGCATTAGATTGTTGGCAGCAAACCATTGAGACACAGTTTCCAGAGCGTGGTTAACTTTTAAAAGGTCTTTGTCTTTTCTATCTACTTTAAATATCAGAGACGTATCATCTGCAAACAAAACGACATCTGATAGTTCTTTCACCATGTAAGGTAGGTCATTTATATAAACTAGAAACAGAAATGGGCCTAAAATCGAGCCTTGAGGTACGCCTAATTTGACTAAGGAGCCCGATGACACACTACCATTGATTCCTACTTTTTGTTGGCGCCCTGAAAGATAGGAAACCACAAGATCGAGGGCCACTCCGCGAATTCCATATAACTTAAGTTTAAGAGCTAGCGTTTGGTGATCTACGCAATCAAATGCCTTGGAGAGATCACAAAAGATACCAATAGCATCGTGTGAGCACTCCCAGGCCTGAAAAATATGCTTAATAAGTTTAGCTCCCGCATCCGTAGTGGACTTACCTCTTGTAAAACCGAACTGATCATCATGGAGTATCTTGTGGTTATTAAAATGCCTTAATATTTGGTTTAGCACAATCTTTTCAAAAATCTTGCTTAATGCAGGAAGTACTGAAACAGGTCTATAATCTGAGGGATTGTTTTTACATCCCGATTTAAAGATTGGAACAATTTTGCTGTATTTCATTAAGTCAGGAAAGTTGCCCTGTTCGAGACATTGGTTAAAAATTAGGGCTAAAATAGGGGCAATATTGAAAATAATTGACTGTATAACCTTAACTGACAAACCCCATAAGTCTTCTGTATTTTTCATATTTAGTGACTTAAAAGCCGTGATAATGTCATAGTCATTAACCTGGGTGAATGCGAAGTCTGGAATATTTTGTTGAAAATTATTCTGTAAAATCGATTCTGCTAACGTGGAAGACGAAGCAAGATTTTTAGTAGCCTCCATAGGTATATTTGAGAAAAAAGTTTCAAAAGCAGATGCTACTTCTAATTTATCTGAGATTAATGTATCATTAATTTTAAGAGAAAAAGTATTATCTTTGATTTTATTCTTACCAGTCTCTGTATTAATAATCTGCCACACTGTTTTAATTTTATTATTAGAACTATTTACCCTATTGCCTATGTAGATGGCCTTTGCTCGAATACAAACCTGTTTAAATATCTTGGAATAGTTTCTAACATATATATGAAAGTTTTCATTACTATTGTAAGATCTCTGATGGTAAAGATCATACATGTTATCCCTACTCTTCCTGATTCCTTTAGTTGCCCAGTTACAGAATTGAAGTTTATTATTATTTACCTTCTTAGTTTTGATTGGACAAGATACATTAAATTCGTTGCAAATATCTTTAAATATTTTTTCATAGTTTACATTTGGATCATCAGAAGTATACGTAGTGTTACTAATTTTATAATCCATATTGACGCTGAAATTATTTAATCTTGTTTTATTAACTGACCTAAATGTTTTCGTTACGGATGAACTAAGTTTTTTACACGGAAACTTTACTAATTGGGCCAAATGATCCGAACGGACGCCACTTATTATTGACTTCTCTAAAACGTTACTGTTGGTTATTATGTTATCAATACAAGAGGAAGTAGTAGCCGTCACTCTCGTGGGCTCATTAAATAGATGAGACATATTAAATGATTTAAATAACGTAATAAAATTATTTCTATCTAAAGAGGGTATTAGGATGTCAATATTAAAGTCACCACAAATAATTACTGACTTATTACATTTTGATAATTTACTAAGTATTTGTTCCATTATGGAACAAAACAAAGTAAAATTTGACGCAGGAGGTCTATACACACATAAAATAATGGAGCTTTCAATCTCTGCACATGCCACCTCGCATACGCGTTCCACAGAATGACAAGTAATATCAGTACGATTCTTATATTTAATATTACTATTTAGCAAAATGAGGGTGCCGCCACCCTGAGCAGTCACTCTATTGTACGCACTGGCAACAGTAAAGTTATTTACATTAAAAAGCATTCTGTCTGGTTTTAGCCACGTTTCTGTAAAACATAATATATCGATTCTAATTTCATCACATAATAATTCAACGTCAAGTATTTTGCCAGAGAAGCGATTAATATTGTGATGTAGTAAAGTAATGCCATGAGTATGCTTCTCTGTTGTCGGAGTTACAAGTTTAAACAACTAATCACAGTATTATTAGTACTACTAGACAATACCGTTTTGTCACTAAGGCTACATTTAGTTATATTAGCTATAACCGTGTTAATATTGTAAGCTATCAGTGTAGCAAATGACAAGGAACTCAAAATATTAACTAAATTTAGCATGTAATTCATCCTTTACGTTGTTTTTATTTTAAGTTTTATTCTTGTAACATTCTTTGTCTTTTTTAAATGTTTCACTAGGATTGGTTCACAAGATACAGGTTATCCTAGTTTGTGGTCCAACAAACTATGTAACATATCATTAGTATTGCACAATAAATATTATTATTATATCGATTTTTTTCTGACAGTATAACACTTGCGTTCGATATATCTATGAATGCATCTATATGCAATTGCTCACGCTTCGCGCAAGGTAATGTTGTTAACGCTATCACTCTATTAATATTCTTACTCTATGGTTTCAGAGTTCTGAAGAATTGTTTGCCCTTCTATCATCGCAACTCTCGCTATCGACAGGGAGTCCATCCTCACACATTGGAACCAAAATGGTCTCGTACTGTGTGGTTTCAAAGAAGCTTAATATCGCGGACACTCAGGCTGTAGAATGAGCTCCCGCCGTGGTTTTCCAAAGGGACTACAGCATGGGGTTCTTCCAAAAGGGTGTGAAGAAATTTTCACAGGGGCGGCAACGCGCGAATGCTACCCCTGGTGTTGCAAGCGTCCATAGGCTACGGTAACCGCTTATCATCACGTCTGAAGCTTACTTGCTACATTAGTAAGTACGTAGTCTTAATCAAGCACAAGGACTTACCGTCAGCACCATCGTCTCCGAAGCCACAGAACTTCGCGCTGGTAGGAGTCTCGGCATCCCTGCTTGCCAAGCTGACGGGTGCGATGTTGTCTGCAAATCACAATAGCATTAGATTGTATATTGGGTTTTGGGTTACTTTACTAGGTACACTTCGAATAACTAGTGGAGAAGTGCCTACGATTCACAATCGATGTATTAATAATTTTTATACAATGGACGTAAAAAAAAGGCGGACGTATTCTCACAAACAAATATCTGTGTCGACAGTTACCCCTCACGCACACATTTACACATTAAATAAATAAATAAATATCCTGGGATATTCCTCATACACGGGCATTCCCAAACTACGCAGAGCTTGTACTATGGAAACCAGATAACTGATACATATACTACTTTTTGTTTGTACCTTTTTTTTATTTATTTATTATAAGACAACTTACACAGCATAATTAAATTTCTTTACAAATACATTTTAAAATTTACAATGCCTTTACGAAGCTGTACGTTTACAAATTTTGCTTACTATACCTACGAGTATTAAAAAGACAAAACGTATCGTTACATAGAAAACATAAAAATAAAATTAAAGGTTAAAAAGGTAAAAAGAAAACAAAAGAGCCAAAATTTCGAAGAAAAATAAAATAACTAATAGCGCTGCTATGTGTAATGGTCGAGTGATCTGTCTATGTAATGGTGTGTGTATGTATTGGTGTGTTTCTGTATCCTTGTGTATGTGTATTGGTGTGTGAGTATCAGCTGGCTTCAATGCTCAAGCATTTCGCTATATCTTTTAAAAATAGGCCACGGGATAGGAAGACATCGGTTGTTCTGAATTTTTCGTCGTATGTGTCAACGCATCGGTTCATGATCGAGTTTTGACCGTAATTATGTCTGACAGCTTGGGATGCGAATAAGCGTGGTTGTCGTGTTCGTATTCTACATGCCTTGAAAGAAAGCCTTTTTACTAATTCGGGACTGGCAATGTTATAATTTATTATGTCAAATAAAAAACGCATATCTGACACGACTCTTCGATTACTCAGAGACATCAAATTATGGCGCCTGAGTCTATCCTGGTAATACGGTGTTAATAATATACATAATTACACCCAGACTCAATTAAATATTAGTTGGCCATTCCGTGGGAAACGAGACTGTTGCCGTTTACCGGCGCTTGAGTAATGTATGAATATGTGCGTGCCGGCTTGTTCGTATAGCGAGGTGGCCGACTTGAGCGACAGTTTTTTGTTAGTGAGAATACGTCCGCCTTTTTTTACGTCCATGTCCACTTAACAAATAAACGTTTATGCTAAGTGTTCAGAATCTTGAGCGGCTGTTAGTTGCTGCCCACTTCCCAGCATAGTATATCGCTCAATGCCAAACTTTACCAGCTGTTACTAGTTCCTAGTGTCCCGTACTCCGTACTCTTTCAGCTAGTTTTAATGCGACTGTCAATCAAATAGAGAATGGTAATCGCGCGAGGATTTTCTCTGGATCTAATGACGGTAGCAATTCTATATCAAAATAGGCTTAGGTGTAGCAGGCTTGCCCAGAAAATGCCCATTCACTCTGGCGGACATCTAAGTTATGTACATATGAAAAGGTTGTATGCTTGATTGACCCTTGCCTATCCTTTTATGGATGAAAACTACTATAACTAAGATATATAGAGACTATACTACAGTACAAGTTCTTTGTATACTACTAAGATTAAAAAAAATAAAAAAAAAACAGAGACCCATAGAAAAACACTTGAAATTTTTAATTTCGAATAAAAAATGGATAAGTACCTACAACATTTTTAAGTATTTTTTTCTCTCGCAAGGTATAAATACAAATGGAAACGTATAATTGAATTCAAAAACAGCCACAAAGTAACATCTTCATTGCTTTACGAGACCATTTACAATGTAAAGTGAAGCGATGCCTGAATTTCCAATTTAGCGAAGCGTCTCCATCCAATATTCTAATCAATTATCGGTTTTTGTAGTTCAATTAAAATGTAGTGAAATGTAAACAATACCGAAACTGGCCCGAACCGCTCGGGTGCGGCCAACTTTGAACAACTGTTTAATTAATGGAGCAGCGAGTTCCCGATCCAGTTTTAATTGTCACCAAATTCTGAGGCAAAGGTCTCGTGGTTTGTGCTAATGTTATTGTATTGAAAATGGCAGTTTGACATCAGTAAGTACCCCGAATTTAAAGAATTGACATTAGTAAACACTTACTAATACGTTTACGATATTCTCTATAGGAATTGGCACAGCGCCTCTACCGGAATACTCACGGTACTATTTATAGGTAACTCAAACTAGCGATGGGCGATTGTTCCAAAAAAAGTAATCGAAAATTGACGCACGCAACGCAGGCTGCACAATCGACGGTTGAGCGCAGAGGCGAATAGATTCATTCTTGTAAAATGTAACCTTGCTGAGTTTCTTGCCGGATTCTTCTCAGTTGAAGGCCGAGTTCCGAACCGGTGGTAACTTCAGTAAATTTGACCTTCATAAGTGCCCTTCTGGGGTCTAAATTGAATAAATGGCTTTGACTTTGACTTTGATTCATTCGGCGGACGGACTGCCAGCGCACGGCCATCGAAAGATGTCGATTGTTATTTGAATGATTCGAATAAATTGGAAAATCGAATAATTTTTAATTTAAAAAAAAATGTTTTTAGTAACAATCGCCCATCGCTAACGCAAACGCATTAGTATGCGTTTATTAACGTTAATTCTTTACATTCGGGGTACTGAAGAGATGGTATTGGCACATCCACAGAGCAATTCAAATAAATACTAGTTTTTAACCCCAGTTTTACCGACCCGAAGAATATAATATTTTTCCCGGATGAAAATGAACTTCTTGTCACAATTTGGGCGTAGTGGGGAATGGTTTGAGCAAGTACACTGGCGAGCGACATAAATGTACTAGTAGATTATTATAATTTATTGTTTCGCGTCCACCCCCGCTGCGGTCCCTGGAACCCACCACCAAAGATACCTAAAATATGGCTTCTGTACAGTTTAAGTCTTGTGCCAAAAAGTTTACCGGTTACTATAGTTGGTAGAACAAACACACTTTCGCATTTATTATATAGTAGGTTATTTTTCCGTGTATAGGTCTGTGTTTGACCACAATCTCACCATGGTAAGTGATGATGCGGCCGAAGGTGGTGCACACACTAAGCTTTGTTGCCAAATCTTTAGACACCACAAACAAAGACTTAACATCGCCTTAAAGTTAATAAAGCAGAATAGAGAGGTAGAGCATAGCGTTTATTCGCTCAAAGAGCAGCTCGACTGGGGAAGTACCTCCACCTTACAGAATACCGCAGACAAATAACTTTATGTTGTGTTCCTGCGCGTGAGTAAGGTCGCTAAAGCTCATCGTATAGAAAAATAAAATAACATACCTGTTGACTGTACGAATCTGTTGATTTGTATGAGAGCTAAGTCATATGTGGAGTTGGTGCGGACGACGCTGTTCTCAGTGACCAGCTCGGGGTTGACCACGTAAACTACTCCGTAGCGAACCCAAATGAAACGGGTGCTGTACAAAAAAATTATATCTTATTTAATTACACACTATTATACAATATAAAATAATGCTAGCTGTGTGTCGTAGTTTCAGCCGCGTTTTATACTAATAGACCTTATCTAGTCAGACATCGCGATCTGTTGAGAGGCTTAATCATGAAAAGGTAACAAACAGACTATATAGTATGCATTATAAACCGGTGCTGCGATGGCCAGAACCACAATTTTGGCTTTAACAGACAACCAGCGCTGCAGGCGCTGCCAGCATTATTCTGAGATAGATTCCCTTTTGGCGTTACTCAATTATTTACTGTGTCTAATTTATTTCTATACTAGCTGTCCCCCGCGGTTTCACCCGCGTTCCCGGGATACAAAGCCTATGTATATCCTTCTCCATACCATAGGCTATCTGCATGCCAAATTTCATGATGATCCGTTGAGTAGTTGAGGCGTGAAGGCGTAACAAACAAACAAACTCACTTTCGCATATACAATATTAGTAAGGATTATGCTTTTGTTTTTGTGTTGCCCCAAAAGTGTTAATACATTATTGTGCATGTAATTTTATTTCAAATATTACCTCGCTGAGTTTCTTGTCAGCCCCCTCGATCAACCTTTGTATGGGATTGGCATAGAAATATCCCATACAAAGATTGATCGTTTACTAACGATGACGATTGTCTACAACCATCTTGTCTAGGCACCCAGTTCTTCTCAGTTGAAGGATGACTTCCAAACCAGTTGTTAATTCACTAGCTTCGACCTAAAGTCAAAGTGAAAGCCCTTGTAGAACACTGATGAAGGTAAAATTCACTGAAATTACTACCGGTTCGGAAGTCCACCTTCAACCGAAAAGTGCCCTTCTAGCCTAGGACCTTTACTAAATAAATGATACATACTCTTGAAGGCAGGTGGCAGTGGTGAGCACCCACTGGTTGTCAATGAGGGATCCGGCGCAGGAGGTGAGGAGTCCGCTGGTGCTGACCGCATTGCGGAGGTGCACCACCCATGGGTTCTCACCCAGAGCGGCATCACTCCTAGTGCCTGGGTAAATGGACCATCATGTACCTACTAACTCACTAGATGTCGCTAGTTGGCGCTACGGTGAGGTTATCTGGCAATGGTGCCGATTCTGTTGTAAATCGCACTAAACTAATTTTAGTCACATCACATCTTTCTTACAAACATTATTGAAAAAGGATAGAACATATCTTTATTTGTGGGTATTTAAACCTAACCGCGATAGATGGCGACTTTTCCTATATTGAAAACAAGCATTGGACTAATTTGACAGGACTAATTTTCTTACATCCTTTTCTTATGTTCTTTGTTAGAAAGAGGCATAGTGAGACTAAATTAGTTTAGTTGTAAACAACTGAATCAGTACCTATCTAACCTATCTTCAAATGTGTGATAGGTTATAAATAAAGGACTCTTGCGGGGTGTAGTCAATTGTGGCAAATTGCAATCAAATACAGTGAAACTTGGTTAAGTGGGACCTGGATAAGTGAGAAACCTCCATAACTGGAACTCATGCTGAGGTCCCAACACTTTGGCACTGAATTACCTCTGTTAGTGGGACGAGGTAAGCCTCTATATCTGGGATTTGTTCTTTCGATTTATCATCATAGTTACCTCTATAACTGAGACAGCGAGTACATTTTATATGCATAAACCTCTGTAACTGAGATAACATTGTTTGTTTACACACAAACCCACACGTAATTCCAAGTACGTAAGTAATTTTGACCATCAATGACCTTCAGTTTTAGTTTCGCTTTACTATCATACAGATTTTATTTAATGATCGCACCTGTATAACTGAAATAACCTGTATTCTCACCTCTATTAATGGAACCCTCTGTAAATGAGACAGATATTTATTTATACCTGTATATCTGAGACACTGGGTAAGTGGAATACCTCTATAAGTGAAACGACATTGCAGGTCCCTTGATGTCTCACTTAACCAGGTTTCACTGTATATTATTTCAAGTCCTCAAGTCGAAATTGATTCAGCGCCCTCTATCTATTATCTTGTGAAGAATAATGCCTCAATGGTATTGCCGTTTGCTGCACTATTCGTAAACTAAAGGTTTTTTAGGAATCTATAGTTTAGTTCCCCATTTCTAATAAAAACAAATTAATTTGTAATAATACCTACTTGTAAGACAAATTCTTTCTTTATCTGTCATCTCAGGCGCCGCCAATAAACTAAGATTTTTTAAACTCGATCGTGTTTAATTACATATACTTTTTTATAATGGATGAAGACATAAGTAAGTTTAGTATGTAATTTATACTTACTTTTTACAACACCACTGCGGCCCTAGAAAAAAGAAACATACCTATGTAAATAAATCGGTTTTGCTAGACTTGCTTTAAACCATCAGTACCTCTACCATGAGTTTTCTAGACTTAGGTCATCTACACACTTTAGCGACTACGGTGAATATTTTGTATGGCGAGCACCGCCTCTAGTGGACACTTTTGGAAGCATTTCATACAAAATGTTTCACCGTAGTCGCTAGCGACTGTAGATTACGTTAGTGTAGAAAACTCATGGTAGAGGTACTGAAGTAGTAAGAGGCAAAATAACTTATAAAAAATGTTTCAAGTTAATTTATATTAATCTGTTTATGTCGCTCAGTAGGTATATTATTATCAACTCTGATTACTTATTTTAATTCCCAAAGATAAAGATAATCGCTGAATTAAAATGTATTAACATGATGAATTAAAATTGTGATAAGCTATCTTTAACAGATGTAAGTAGGTATGATATTCCACGTAATAATAAACAAGTGTGTGACAAAGGCTACTTTTGTATTTCAACAGGTTAACAAGCAAGCAGACTGTTTATCTGATGGTAAGCGGTCACGCCTCATATGGACATTTGAAGTGCCATGATTGCCGAACTGTTGGTTGGGTGGACTTTTAAAGAACCCCATATCGTAGCATTGAGGATTCCCGTAATGGAAAGCTTATTCCACATCCTAATGGTCCGTAGAAGGAAAGTTGACAAAGTTATATATGGCAGGCTGCCAAATAGACGTTAGACTGACGACATCGATGAAAATGCAAGCTTTTAAGATCGGCAACAAAGTCAAAGTCAGAGCCATTTATTCAAATTAGGCCCACTTATGAAGGTCAAAGCTACTGAAGTTACCACCAGTTCGTAAGTCGGCCTTAAACTGAGAAGAACAGGCAAGAAACTCAGCAAGGTTACAGTTTTTAAATATTATTATTTTTTGGACAATCATCTGACTATATTGGCAACGCGCGAGTGATGTTGCAAGCGTCCATAGGCTACGGTAACTGCTTACCATCAGGCGGGCCGTATGCTTGTTTGCCACCTTAGTGGTATAAAAAAAACTAAAGTACTCATAAACACGAATAAGTTTTACTCTGGGACCAACTTCGAAATCGCAAATAACAGCTCTCTCATTCATTTTAGAAATTGGCCTTGTATGATACAGCAGTTTTTTTTATTTCGAAATTGGTCCCATTGTAAAAATTGCAATTTTTCCTCTAAAATATGAGATACTTTTCTTTTGCGCCGAATCTGGGATTCGTGTCACCTATCTCTAAATAAAAGCATAAATTTTGAAGAGATTACAATTAGATATATGTCAGAAGAATTTTCCCCTAAAGAATCCCCCTGCCTGCACTGTTCCTATTGCTAATGTTCATAGGCGACAGATAAAATAAGGTGGACCAAAAAATTCTCTTATAAACTTAGCAGCACAATAAAATTTAATAAACACTTACCTGAACGGCGGCAAAAGCGCACAACAAAATAACTGCAAAAGTCTTCATGGTTCAGAGGGCACCGAATCACTATTCACTCTAAATCACTAATTATTGGTCGCCTACATGTTATAGTAATTAGGAATCCTTATCTTCGATTACGCAGTCGTAATTATAATATAATCTCTTGATACGAATGCTGATCAATTATTCGGTTATATCGCGGAATATGGGAGACCACACGTCTAGTATTTTACAGGACATGTATTTATAAGACATCAACTGTATTCTAAATAATGAGTAACATGCGAAAATATCGAAGCATCGAACGATGAGTTTTCATATGATACCTCTATGCTCAAAATACCTGTCAAATTGTTGATAATTCGAACCAATTTGAACCTAGCATAGAGGTATCATAAGAAAACTCCTCATTAGCCCAAAGAAACGCAATGACGTTCATCATGTGTGTTTCACAGACTTAACATTGAGATGCAGTGACTGGTCCTTACTGTTCAAAATCAGTGCAAAGGCAGTGACTAATTGGATTGCTCGGTGCCTCAATGGCGCGTTTCAGTCTTTCCACAGTATTTTGTACTAACATTTTATTAACATACTAGCTGTCTCGCGCGGTTTCACCCGCGTTCCCGTGATAAAAAGTAGCCTATGTCACCCGGGGATAGTGTAGCTTCCCAACAGTGAAAGAATTTTTCAAATCGGTTCAGTCGTTTCGGAGCCTAAACAATGCAAACAATCAAATCTTTCCTCTTTATAATATTATTATTATTATTACATTATTAAGTACAATCTAAAAAGCGACGGTTATCCTGTAAATCTTACAGGATAACCGTCGCTTTTTAGATTGTGAGTTCACATTTTACGATAAAATTCAAGTCGGACAGTAATTTTAAGCCAAAGGTCTTACACAATGTTATGCAGCAATATGGTCACCCTATTAGTAAGCAAGTAAGCAGTGAGCCGTCAGAACAGTCCTCGGCTAATTTCTTACTAATCCATTGATAAAGTACATAGATATAATAATTGCTTACTTCAACGGATGCACGGATTAAAACCGATGGGTTTTTTTCTATAACTAAGGATTAGATAGCAATATTAGTTATTTGACATTACAAAACGCATGATTTTGAAAATTAGAAGCATTTAAAAGTAAGCTTATAGGTAAGTCAATTTTACTAAAACAAATCTATCTTTTTTTTTATACTACTTAGGCAGCAAACAAGCATACGGCCCGCCTGATGGTAAGCGGTCACCGCAGCCTATGGACGCTTGCATCACCAGGGGTGTTACTCGCGCGTTGCCTACCCTGCAGAAATCTCTTCACACCCTTTTTGAAGAACCCCATGCTGTACTCCATCGGGAAAACCACGGCGATCTGTGAAACGAACATAATTTTCTGACGAAAATAACATTCACTTATGAAGAAAAAACCATCGAATGACTAGAAAGATCCTTATAACTATACTAACAATAGTAGGTACTACAATACCGCTACTTTATAAATTATAACTATCCAACAGTGAAAGTCAAACGGGTCCAAGCTGAAAATCTGCGTTGCACGTCGGACTTAACCCGAGATCTCCAGCATAACGCTGAATTTGACGTACCTTTGCTGCATTTTTTTTCGCGTATATCCTCATCCTTATATTATAAACGCGAAAGTCAGGTTGTTCGTTACGCCTTCACGCCTCAACTACTCAACAGATCATCGTGAAATTTGGCATGCAGATAGCCTATGGTATGGAGGACATGTCTACTTTTTATCCCGGAAACGCGAGTGAAACCGCGGGGTACAGCTAGTTAGTTAATATAACTAAACATCCTTATTAATATTATGCGAAAGTAAGTTTGTTTGTTACGCCTTCACGCCTCAACTCAACGGATCATCATGAAATTTTGCATGCGGATAGCCAATGATAGTGTCTAAACACACTATGCCGAGGATACGCGACCGAAGTTCGGCATGATTACGCCTGCAATGCTATTTGAATTACTGGCGACACATTATGCTGAAATTACGTTGCGTTATAGCGTACAACCGAACTTCGGTCGGGCGTAAGTTAATTTTTCGGGTTTCGCACCTCAAAAGTAATAACGGAACCCTAACAGGATCACTTTATTTTGCATTTGTCTGTCCGACTGTTTAGATAACACGACACGACGCCACGACAGCGCTCGAAACACTGAATATACACAC